>JACEFZ010021291.1:85000-118973 GCA_014155875.1 Cepaea nemoralis
TATGAATCTGCGAGACACACTATCCCATACGCCACAGCGTCGATGTTGAGTTTAAAATGTGGATATGTTTTGTCAACGCGTGCATGAATAATCAAAATTCTGATCAAAGGAATGTTTTCTTCTCTCGAATATAAGCAGAATATACCAGACACACATAATTTTGCAGCTGACCTTTTTATAATTGCTTTAAGAAATCTGTAACTTTGTACATATGTTGAAGCAACAAAAGCTCCGAGTCATATTGATTTCCTAGTTACAATTTTCCATCGAACAAATAAGCAGAACCATTTGAGCTCCTGCATTAATGTTGCCATTTTTCCACATGTGGAAAACTCATTAACCTAGGGTGTCTGTCAAACGAAGACTTATCATGAGCAAACTGGCAGTTTGGCTGCATTAAATGCGAATTATTCAAGATTATTCCTCTTACGATTAGCATCTTAGTCATGCCATATTTTCTAGCCATGGAAAATGGCATTGAATTGCACTGCGTTGTTTTATTTTTTTCCCCTCCAGACTACAATTTATGCAATTTCTCATTGCTAATTAGAATTCTGAATACACAAAAATATGCTTGCAGAAGTTATTGCCTGACTATATTTAGCTGTGTCTCGTTCGGTGTTTGTTTTTCAAAGACCTCTTAGTCCCACTACGTGACTTTCGGCCCATTGTGGTCCACCAAGGCTAATGTTAACGAACAGTGATTTGATGATTAAAGTTTGCAGTCGAGATGACAGCCTCTGCACCCTTGACCAGATCAATTGCAGATAAACCTATTATACTGTGATCTTAGCCAAAAGGCCGCTTGCCAGGTGCATACTACAGACAAATAGTTCAACATATAATGACGTAAGGTAATAAATCCTTTCAAACCGAAATAAATAAAACATATTGCTATATATAGAAATGTTTGCTACTCATCTCAGAATCCCAGGCTGTGATACTCATGGATTCGGAGATGTGTAGCAAATAATTTGTTTTTGCTTTTCATTTTCATTTTCTCTTCGTTGTTCTCAACTGTTTATGTTTATAACTTTCATTTGACAATGTTTTTTTTTCCCCATGTGAATGTACCATGCGTAATATAGCATTGTTTATGCTTACAAAATCCATTTGACAATGTTTTTTTTCCCTATGTAAATGTAACATGCACATTTGATGAATGAAAGATGAGTGATCGAAAGGGCCGAATGTAAGACGGGCCTGCGTGCCCAATTTGTTACCCTTTTAAAATAAAGTTTGTTCATTCGTTCGTTCGTTCGTTCGTTCTTATGCTGTAATGTACTCACTCGAGGGTCTCTTCCGTGATTATATGCTGTGTTTTGTGTATGTATGTGTTTGCTGACGAAGGTTAGTCGCCACAATGTTCGTGTATTATTCGTAATTCTGTTGTGTAAAGCTTGCATTACTTTGTGTTATTTTATATTGTTTACATTTCTACAGCTTTTACCGCAGTTCCACCAAATTTTATTTATTAAAAGCAGTATCAGCTTTGTGGACTACACACGGGTTCAAAGCGAGTGATCGAAATTAAAACAACGTAACGTGTTTATGTTTCTACAACAATAATTCTTGCTATTGAGAATAGGCACTATGCTTGATCCAAGGTGAAACAGAATGCCGACAATGATTACTCCTCCGTGGTCTACACTCTCTTTAATTATATCTCTATCCAAACTGCTCATTTGTATTCATGTATATTTTTACATCATTGTGTATAGTCATAATATATACATTGTTGATTTAACTAGTATAGGAAATTAATCACTTCAATTATATTAACTGATTTTGCTTATGGGTTAGCTTTCGCTGTTATCAGTGCCCCGCGCCTTCAGTTCTTAGAGCTATATTGAGCCACTTCTGATGTGTGGAAGATAATCATGGACAGTTAGCAAATGGGTCAGAAATTGTGTGAAAGCTGCTAAGATGTGGCTTTACACAAGAATGGTGAAAACTATGTTGATGGACATAAAGAACAATGAAGTTATATTCGAAGAATTAACACAACGAAAACTGGTTAGTAGCATCAGAAAGAGACGCTTCAAATTCTTTGGGCTTGATATGAGGATGCTGAAAACTGGAGTGTGTCGTCACAAAGGGAAAGCTGGAGGGAAGAAGAATCAGGATAACATCAAGAGAAAAGATGCTGAATGGTTGAAATCATGACACAGAGGAACGCCAGTATCAGAAATGATTGGCAGGACAAAAGACAGAAGACTGTAGACATGATCACGAACACCACATGACATTAATCAATCAATCAATCATGTGCCATGCCGGAAAACGTGGGCGGTCATGACTCGCCATTTCACTCGATCACCAGAATCGTGGATCAGCTCAGTGTTCCTGTCTCGTACATGCCATGTGGCCAAGCCATCCAGGTAGTTTCCTCTCGGTCTTCCTCTTAGTCTGTTCCCTTCGATCTTGCCAGTTGTCACTAAGTTCTCTAATCCATTTCTTCTCATAACATGTCCAAAAAATTTTGACTGTCTACGTTTAATTTCTCTAATCAATTTACGATCTTCATTTGTTTCCTGTAGTACTTGTGTAGTGAAATACTGAAGAGTTAACGATTCCCAGATGGACGACTGTATACCCGACTAACCAGGTAGGAAAAGGGTTAACCAACAAAGGAGTGACCAGGCGCATGAGTTTCTAGGTCAAGCCCCAGAAGGAGGCCAACAGTACAGGTAACCTGTCGCGTGGAAAAATGGGTTTGCAACAAAGGCAGACAGCATTATTGGATAGCATATTGCGGTCTGAATGTATGAAGAATGGAAACGGTTCAGAGCGGTAATTTTCCACTAATCAATGATAATGCAGTCTGGATGTGAGGTGTCCAGCAATGTCAAGGACTATGCGGCAGAAATGACCGATATAAAGAGGGTCAATTCTTTGTGTAAAGTTAGTGTGTGTTCCAAACTGACCTGAAGGAGATATGTTCTTGAGTGGGAATAGAAATACACGTCCCTAATGATGGAAAGAGGGGATAATAGTGTGTTATTCGCTAAGTGTTATTTCGATTCCAGGAACATAGATGCCTAAATAAGGTATAAAGATATTAGATATAGTTTAGGATATGAATATAGATGTGCGTGAAGTGCATTTAACATTACTTTCTATTAGTAGGAATAGTATAGACGATTAGGTGAATCTTCTATCCTATGTCAGAGTGGGTTTTTTCGGAAGCCTTTTCATTTCGGCTGGAGGAAAAGACACTCACATAGGAGAGAAGAGGACGCAGACACAGATCTCATTATTAAATGTATATCACACAGGTTTCCATACCAGTGCGGGACTTATCAACTAAGAGATTACACAGATGGCTGTGGTCAAGATCACCCAGTGTTGATAATCCACAAGAAAGCACTTTAAAGTAATAAAGCACGACACTTGTGCATAAGAAAGGAAGGAAAAGAAGTGGCATCTTAATAAGTCAGGAGGACAGAGAATGGAAAATAGAGATCATCCAAACTAAAGAAAAAGACTCAAATTACTCAGTATCGTAGAGTTGCAAGGTGCATACAAAGTGCCTATATCAATTAAGTGTAGAACTTTTACAGGACAAAAATAGAGAACAATAGAAACTCGATGTGTTTTCCAGGATGGAATTAAGAACGCTATAAGATATTAACAACCATTCAGTTTACGCTGACAGCATATGGTGATCGGGTTAAATACATTCATACAGGGGTGAACATTTTTCATTACAAAAAACGGATATATCTACCGACTCAAGCAGACGGAGCTGTCAGGGTGAGACCGTTCTGTATCTATGTCATGTCCTGTACTCTAGCTGAGAGAAGAGACGAGAGAAACCACGGAGACTATCTATCAACATCTTATCTGGCAGCCACACTAGAAGAACATACAAACTACATAGACAATATCCATACATACACCAGACATAGTTTTTATTAATAAATCTTTTATCTTATCGTTGAAAGGAACTGTTGTCGGAGTATGTGCTGAGGGAATAATAGAGAGAGAGAAAGAAATAGATATATGGAAGGGAAGACAGAAGAGAGGAGTGTAGACCAAAGTCAGTCAATAATCCCAACAGATAATAAGTTTAAAGATGTGCTTGTTGAGTCCAGTCTTCTCTCGGGATTTTAACATAGGACAACTTGGTCATTGGTTTTTCTGTCTGTCCTAGGTATTCTTTGCATTTTCCTCACAAACCACATTTCTGCAGCCATCAGATGTTTTTCAGCTTGAATGCTCATTGTGCAAGTTTCACATCCCTACAAAAGAACTGCCTCTATATATCCCCTCAACAATCTTTTTCTCTTTTCAATTGACATCTTTTTATTGGTCAGAATGTTTTCCATCTTGCTAAAGGCTACTTTCGCCACGGCGATTCTTGTTATAATCTCTTCAAGGCATCTCCCATCAGATGATATGACTGTTCCGAGATAATTGTACCGATTCACTCGTTGAAGAATATTCCCATTTACTTGTATATTACATTGTGGTATTTCGTTCTTCCTAGTGACGACCATAATCTGTGCCTTTTTAAAATTTAATTCTAACCCCAGTTGCTCACTGTGTACAACAACCGCATCTACTAATTGATGCAGATCCTGCTCATTGTCTGCAATCAATACTGTATCATCTGCATATCTAATATATCTTCTACATTTCTGAAAATATTTTCACTGTATAGGCAAAAAAGATCAGGTGACATTACACATCCCTGCCTGACACCTCTCTTAATAGGCTGATATTGTTGTCACTTGTTTTCCCGGGAGGAAGTTGGAATCAACAAACACATCTTCAAACTTATTATCTGTTGGGATTATTGACTGACTTCTGTCTACACTCCTCCCTTCTGTCTTCCCTTCCATATATCTATTTCTTTCACTCTCTCTGTTATTCCCTCAACACATACTCCGACAACAGTTCCTTTCAACGATAAATAAAAGATTTATTAATAAAAACTATGTCTGGTGTATGTATGGACTTTGTAAGCGTAGTTGATAGTGTATTCTATTGTTGGTGCCAGAATGAACTCGGAATGTCTATCAGCGGTGTCACATCTCGCCCATTCATTATTCAAGACCACAGGACAGCACATCAAACAGGAAAGATCTCACCCTGGAGGATCCGTATGCTTGAGTCTGATGGTAAATCCGTTATTGAATGAAACAAAACCTGTTCACCACTGATTCACTGTACCGTAATAATAGTCCCGTAAGTTTATGACTGCGCCCGAGTCTGTTTCATGACGGTAAGTATCCAACATCGGAAAAAACCACATCACCACAGTTCTTCCTATTGTCTTTAATTACTAGCAATGTTTTTACTTGTCTATTCTTTCTTCACTAAACATACAAGACGTATGTAGTTTCTTTGGCTTTGATTTCTGCAAACTATATTACTTTTTTCCTTATTACTTTGGTTATCTGGATCTTCTTCTTCAACGTTCCCTTAAAGGTATGTTTATTTCGTATTAGACCTTGTCTCAGTTGTTCCTTGGTTTATTGAGGTATTTGCTCTCCTCACAAATGACATGCCTTGATTGTATCAACACAGATTTTTCCAGCACACAAGAAGTATGTGTCTATCTTATCTGCTATATCCCGATGGGAGTTTGAACCTTATATATAAGCACGTATCCTCCTGGAATCGAAATACACTAGCGAATAACACACTAATATCCCATATTCTTTCAATCATTAGGGACGTGTATTTCTATCCCTACTCCGGAGGCATAGATCATTCAGCCCAGTTTGGAACACACACTAACCAGAACTCCATGTTCGGCTATTAATAACGAGTGTCCCATCCCCCGGTGATTGTTTGATCTACAATCAAATTTGCCGTACCCGTAACATCAAAAGTTCAGTGAAATCACGTATACGTCCGGGCGCTCCGTGCTCCGGTCTCCTTCGTCTCTACGATGTTTCCCTGTATTCTCCGACGCTGGTACCTCAAAGTGTCCAACCCCTTTGATCACCGTCTCCGCTGTTGCGCTGGTCCTCTGTCCATCGCTCGTTTGCACTTCAAAGCATTCTCCGTTCATTTTCCCGTCGGCCGATACGAGCGGGAGTCACTGACCTCGGCGCGTACCTGTATCCTATTTTTATATTCGTAGGTCAATGATCGTTAATTTTATTCCTCCTCTCAGAATGAAGTACACGATTGTTAACCCTTCTCCTTCCTTGCATTTTGATATGTAAGTTATCAAGGAATCACTAAACTGCAGTTTTTTCCGTGACAATTGTCCCACTTCCTTATCAAGCTTATGGCAGCTTGTTGTTTTCAATATATGTTTTTTTATAAGTCTAAGTCTTTCCCATCAATTTGTAGATATGCAAGCATATAAACCATGTCGACATGTCTAACTCTATCGAAAGCCCTTGTGTAGTCAGTAAAGCAAAGATGTATATAATTGTTTACTTCTATAGCACGTTTAATAACTGATCGCAGCATATACACAGCATTTACTGTATCCTTACCTTCTACAAACCCACATTGTTCTTCCCTTATTTCATGTTGTATTTTCTTCCTCATGACTTCCTCTTTCCACATGACATCGACTATACAAATTACATTAACATATCTGACGGTTTAATTGATTGTTTCCAAAGTAAACATTGCAAAATTACAGTTTTGGTCGATAACTTTAATATTATTATTGTGATTATGTGATTTTTAGAAGATTGATACTGTAATAACGTTATCATTGTCAAAGTACTGAGTGGGACCTACACAGTATTGAGTATTGCTGTCACAGTACAAAATACTTCTCCTTCTTCTTAATCCCTATAATAGACAGCGGCTGAGACTCCCCAAATAGCTCTATGTTTGTCTCTGTGGGGTAATGATCAAACTGTAAGTAACAAAACATGTGTAACTATCTATATATATTTATGCTGTCTAGCCCGAGGTGAACAATGTTATTTTCCAAATTCATACTTGTTTTTAAGCGTTCGGTGAAGTAGCCAAAACTATCATCCCAAGACCAGATAGACTTCTTTGGTTGCCCGGTATCCGTCTTTGTTTAGAGCCTCCTGATGTTGCCTAGACATATTTCCTTGCTTTTTGTTCAGGTCTTTCTTGGTTGCATGTTCGTAACTTTAAATGATCAGGAACATTCTCAAATAATTTCCAAGCCATATGATTTGCAAATTTTCGATGAAATCCATATATAATGTTGAACCTACCATATTTAATGATGCCGTCGATTCTCATTTATGTTTGTAGCTACTAACTTCAATTACAATTTGTATTTCATATTTCACCTCTGCACCCCCCCCCCCCCCCCACCCAAATAGTGAATTATAAGCTAATTATAGCTAATAATCCTGAAAGCATGCCTAGTTCCAAATCTTTTCCGTAATTAAATGAGGAACAAGTTAATAGGATTATAACGTGGCTATTTTTGCGTGGAACTCTCACCGATAAAAAAGGACGAGAACCTAATACAGAGAACACTTGTAAACATTCAATAATGTAATTGGAAGGCGAGATAAGGTTTTTAGTTTCTTCTAATATACTAAAGTGGTGAGAAAGGATTCAGTTGATTACGCTTAAAGGGATTACATCAAAAGGTAGCGAACAAGGTTCATTAGTGTTGTATTTCTATGAAAGAATAATTAAAGAAAAGAGACCAAGAAAGCAAGAATTAATTATAATCAAGCCAGTCGAGAACTGTCATGGCGATTCCTGCTTTTTCTCAGACAGTTTAGGGCATGCAGACAACAAATTCTGGAAGCATAAGTTCATGCTTTGATATCTGAGAATTATTCTGATGGTGACTTTGTAATCTATTGTTAGACATGCAAAAACTCGTGGGAGTTTACTACTCAGTTCAAAGGGAGAACCGTGAAGGAAGACTGTATCGCCTTGATAACAAGTAGTCTGGCTATGGAGGTCATGGCAGAAACCAAAATTATGGAGGTCAAAGCAATAACTAAACAATAGCCTGGCATGAGACACACTTTCACCCACGTATTCCTTCTCAATGAATGTACACCGGAAGAGCGAGATGGACTTGACTCAAGAGAGTGGGTGGGGTTTTTGAGTATGTCAATACTGGCTCAGATCAGATTCATTTTTGTTGACAGAATACGCAGGTACAAGAGGAAATGAACAAACTGATGCGTTATGGGGCGGGGCTACAATGGAAAGAGAACTAGCAATGCACCAGGTTAATATAATGAATATCCCGAACCAGGCATAGGGATTAAACAAGTCAATTTATGGCTGTAAATCTGCTACTTTGAGCTGACTGCAAGAACATCAAGTCAAAAGGTATGAAGTCAGACAAGAACGGTATTGAAGGGACACCAGAAGAATGGTAATCTAACACAACAGGTGTGGTCGGCCGCTACACGCTAAAGAAGATATTGAGGATGGGATCCGAGCACTCATGGGCTGAATGGTTCGATGTGCAGTGAGGATAATCTGTCGACTAACTAAGCATTTCCCCCGCTCTCGTATTCTAACAAAAAGGTATTGATTCATGTGTTAGTGTGTCTCCAAGCTATTATGAACGGTTGTCTATCTTCTCTTGCTGCCTGTATCACTTTACCATTAAACTTACAATGTGGTCCATTTTTCTCTTGTAAGTTGTGATGATCAAACAGTATTTACTGCCTCCTTCTGATGTTGTCGCAAAATTCCTCTATTATGTGCTGATAAATTCCCTGCTTTGAGAAAACTATGCCCATAATCTTCTCTCGCTGCCTTTAACACTTTTCACATTAATCTTACAATGTATTCACATTTCCTCTTGTTAATTCTCACGATCAGGTAGTTTTCATTGCCTCTTTGTGATGTTTGTAGTAAGTTTCCTTTGTGACCTAGCCTCTTTCAAATTATTTAGATTACTCATTTCCGCTGTCCACAATTGTTTAACATTCTTCTGCAATCCACATATCTGAGGTTTCAAAGTGTTTACTGATGTTCGTGACTGCCACTGGATCAGAAGTTGACTGAATATCAGCATTGGACAAAGGATGTTCATAAGAAACATGGTTTCTAATATCACAAATCCCTCCCGATCTCTTGGGCAATGAGATCGGATACCAAGCTTTCTCGGGTACGAGTGGAGAAGAATAAGGTCCAAGCCATCCAGAAATCGTGAAGACAACAAGACTAGTGTTCTGATAAAATTGTTATGGGTAGGCCCTCACGAAAGAGGAGAAAAGAAAAAGTTATATGTTCTGAGACAAAGTCGATCTGACCGTGGTATTTAAAAAATAAAATGTCCGTTTTCAGGTCTTGATGAGTATTGGGTACATAGTACTTGTCCAGTAGAGTAATATAGACTTTGGCACTCATGCCACTGCCTTTACTTCCAAAGAAATTTCCTGGTACCCATTTTAACTTGTGTTGACCTGGGACCACACATAAGTTTTAAAGATAAGTTATCCGTTATCTGTTAGGGTATCATCCTTGCACTCCCGACAAGTCCATATGTGTTCAGAACCTCCCCCATCCCCAATATATGCATCCGCATCGGCGGTTAATAGGGCCAGTTCTGTATTGGTTGACGAGGCTCCTCAATCTCCCGGTGTGCCTATAGTATCTGATCGTGCCAATTCTTACTCCCCAGTCTCTCATTCAGGACAATGATGTGGATTCCCTGGCAAAAGCAAGTTCAGTCAAGGACTATTTTCTATGGCTTTAGGCGCATTGAGTACATAACGCTGGACCCATATTTGTATAGACCAAGCGGTTCACGCTGGGTGATGTGGTTAGTATCATACCGGCCCCTTTACTTTACGAAGATATATATATATATATATACACTCGTACACACACACACACACAAACACACACGCACACTCACACACACACATACACCTTAATTCACTCCCATGCTTCCGGGCCGGCTATGAAGAGTTTAACCATCATGCTACCACAGCTCCCAATAAGGACAGGAATAGCAAAATATAACTCGATGCACATCAAAACATACAGATCTCCAGTGATTGTTATTTCATTTAGACAGATAGATTTTATTTTGCATATCCTATTTACAGGACTCCCTCGCCAAGGGATTAACGACATTATTCGTAATCCCGTATATCCACGTGGGAAAACAGCAGCTGCGAGAATCGGCAGCGGTTCGCGCCGTGCTGGTAACTTACGGGGTTATGTGAGCCGGTTCAGAAAGCAATGGCAAACTACTGAACGTAAAACTTACATAGTACATCAACAGCAGCTGAAAAAGCTGGTGTTGACTGCAATGTCATGTAAGGGATGTGCAACATTTAAAAAAAAATACAATTCATCGCTGTCAACACAGCCATTTTACTGCTGATGTTGATGTCTTGGCAAGTTTAACGTTCATTAGTTTATATTCACTGATTTATAAATTGTCATACGTTAGTTACTTTTCTAACTAAGTATTGTGATTTTTTGTGTGTTTCTTCATAAAAATTGTACGAAACGTTCACGTGGATCTTCTTCTTCCTCTTCTTCTTTCCTCTGTCAAGATAAATGAGTCACACCAACGTATGTCTGTGTCCGAGTTTGGCCAGCGTTTGTATAAGGTTTGGTTCCTGTAGACAGATTCCATCCAAGGTAATGGGCGCTGTCTACCCGTGCTATGTGACTTTACGTCTAGTCTTAGCTACATTTATAAAAGGGTCGTTTCACCCTTAATTTTTACGTAGTTATGTTTTGTGTTCATTATTTTTCGGTATCAGCTTGACAGCCGTCGCTCCAGCTTAGGATACAATTTTGCTATATTAAAGTCAACTTGTGGCCCAATACATATCAAACCTACCTGAGAATGCTCGCATGCACTGCCGGCCTCATGGTGACCAGGTGGAACGGATGAAATGAGATCTCTCACGACAGACTCGGAAACAAGTCACTTTGCCATCATCTTGTCACCCGGTGCATGTCCTGTGATTATACACAGCAAAATAATGATTTACGCCGTATACACAAAACATACTAAATTATAAGGAAGAGTCAAACAGTATTCGTTAATCACATAATGAGAAGCCATGCTCAGGAAAAATAGATTGTCGACTGAAAAGATGAGTGTTAAAATAGGCAGAGGAAGACAGAGAGCAATAAAGATGGTGGAATGGAGGAGCATTACCAACAGAATTGATCCAGAAAATAGAGGACCGAGATCTGTGGAGAGACATGCACGCCTACGCCATTTGTCAAAGCACATATTGAAGATGATGATGATGATATATTTACACACACACACACACACACACACACACACACACATATATATATATATATATATATATATATATATATATATATATATATATATGTGTGTGTGTGTGTATATATATATATATGATGATGATGATATATTTACACACACACACACACACACACACACACACACACACACACACACATATATATATATATATATATATATGTGTGTGTGTGTGTATATATATATATATATATATATATATATATATATATATATATATATATAATCAAGAGTCCTGACCGCTGACGTAGGTGTTCATGTCTCGCCACAGATCCCAGTCTTTTGTGTTCTGGATCAACTCTGTCTACTCTGCTGATGATATTCCTCCATGCCACCGTTTCAACCAATTCAGCATCATTTCTCTTAGTCGGCCCCTGCCTTTCTTCCCCTTGATCTTTCCAGTTGATACGGTGTTCTCCAGTGCCTCTCTTCTTATCACATGACCAAAGAAAGCTGTTTGTTTCTTTCTTATTGCTGTGTTTAATGTTCTAGTTTCATTAACCTCTTTCTTTCGGGAAATAGTTGTTAAGTTACTAACAGTCAAGGCAATACGCAACATTCGTCTCAGGAACCACATCTCTGTTGCTTTCAAGATCTTCCTAACTATTTTCATTAACATTCCGAGATTCACCGCAGTGCAGCAAAATAGGTTATATATAGCACTTCAGCATTCTCTTTCTTACATTCAACGATAGTGACTTATTGCATGAGATACTTCTTGTTTTCTGAAATGCAGATTTTGCGTGCCCTATTCTGTTCTTAATCTCTGTTGTGCATTTCCCTCGGATGAAACTCCGAAAGAACCTGGAGAAATAATTACATTTCATGTCCCAAGGTACTTAAAATTATCCACTTGGTTAAGAATTTTTCTTTCTATTTCCATTTCAATTGTTGGTGTCACCTCTTTCTTTGATATCACTATTGTAACTCTTTTCTTGATATTCAAGAAGAGATCTCTCTTTGCACTCTCTGTTATTACAATGTCCAACAATTGTTATAGATCTTTTGCATTATCCGCCACCAATACTGTGTCATCTGCATAGCGTATATTGTTTATATCATAACCTCCGATTAGTATTCATGTATTCTCTTTGATCTCTCTCATTATTACTTCGCTATAGTGTGAGAAGATATCAGGTGACAAAACACATCCCTGTTGTATTCCTAGCCTTATTTGTTCATAATTGCGCTCTTTATTTCTCAAATTATTTGCTGCTACTTATTTCCAGTAAATATTCTTTATTATTCTGAGACATTTCCCAACAATGTTGATATCTTCCAACATTGTAATCAGTTCAACATGTTTCACTGTATCAAATGCCTTAGTATAATCTATGAAGCACAAATATATGTCTCTTTGTCTCTCTATTGATTTTTCTATTAGTGTTCGTAACGTATATATTGCATTGTTTGTATCCTTTCTCAGAGGAAGAGGCCGACAGCCACCGTCTCAATCCATCCAGCATCACTTCTCTTGGTCTACCTCTGCCTCTCTTCCCCTCGATCTTTCCAGTTGTTACGATGTTCTCCAATGCCTCTCTTCTCATCACGTGACCGAGGAAAGCTGTTTGTCTCTGTCTTATTGTTGTATATAATGTTCTAGTTTCATTAGCCTGTTTCAGGCAGTCGTCGTTAGTTACTCTGGCAGTCCAAGGAATTCGCAACATTCGTCTCAGGAACCACATCTCTGTTGCTTCTAATTTCTTCTTAATTTGTTCATTTACATTCCAAGATTCACTGTCATACAGCAAAACTGGTTCTACATAGCATTTCAGCACTCTCTTTCTTACATTCAGTGACAGTGACTTATTGCATAAGATACTCTTCATTTTATGAAATGCGGCTTTTGCCTGCCCTATTCTGTTCCTAATCTCTGTTGTACATCTTCCATCTGATGTTATAAATACCCCTAGGTATCTAAAATTATCAACTTGGTTAAGGACTTTCCCTTCTATTTCTATGTCACATTTTGGTGTCACCATTTTCTTTGATATTACCATTGTCACTGTTTTCTTGATATTCAAGTTGAGTCCTTTTCTTGCACTCTCTGTTACTACAACGTCTAATAATTGTTGTAGGTCTGTTGAATTATCCGCCACCAATACTGTGTCATTTGCATAGCGTATATTATTTATATTATAACCTCCAACTAGTATTCCTGGCATCTCTTTGATCTCTCTCATTATTACTTCGCTATACAGGGAGAAAAGATCTGGTGACAAGACACACCCCTGTCTTACTCCTAGCTATATCTGTTCATAACTACCCTCTTTATTTCCCATTTTAATTGCTGCTACTTGGTTCCAGTAAATATTCTTTATTATTCTTAAATCTTTTCCATCAGTGTTGATATCTTCCAACATTTTAATCAGTTCATCATGTTTTACTTTATCAAATGCCTTAGTATAATCTATGAAGCACAAATATATGTCCCTCTGTTTCTCTATTGACCTTTCTATTAGTGTCCGCAATGTATAAATTGCATTGTTTGTGCCCTTTCCTTCCACAAATCCATACTGTTCTTCACTAATTTCCATTTTTATTTTCTTTTTGGTTCTTCTCATTATGATTCTCAGTAGAAGCTTAGTGATATGGTTTATAAGGTTAATTGTACGAAAATCTTCACAATCAATTGCTCCTGGTCTTTTTGGTATAGCTATAAATACAGATTTCAGCATATCACTGGGTAAATATCCACTGCTGTAAATATCATTCAACATTTTGGTTAATATATCTACTCCAAATTCTCCCAATACTTCTAATTCTTCTATTGTGATTTCATCTGGCCCAGCTGTTTTTCCTTTCTTCATACGTTTCATAGCGTCAGCGACTTCTTCTTTCAGAATAGGCCTTTTATACTTCATCTTAAATATGTTGTATTTCTTCACCTGTACTGCTTGTTGCAGCTGCATATACCTGTAGAAAATCTATATCTATTGATTTGCCTTTGATTTTGACCACCTTAAATATACTAGTAACCATTAATTGAGGTGGCTGTTGTTTTTACAAATAGTAGTCCTATTCCTTTCTCCCGTGTATATCCTCTAGAATAAATTATTGTGTGTTTGTCGGTTATAATTGTTCTCGATCCCTTCAATTTAATTTCATTTATGCCTAGAATATTCATTGTTATGCATTCAGATTTTCTTATTACATTGTTTAACTGACCCAACTCATTGAATGTCCTAACATTCCACGTTCCTATTATACATTTATTCGTTTTATTTATGGTTTTGCAATCAATAGCTGGATGACGGTCTGTTGTCACCCGCGGCTGATGACGGTCCCTATCGGACGAGGATGTCATAAGACAGCCATTAACGTCGTTCACGGCCTCTGATATGTGATTAGCCATAAAATCTTGGGAAGATAATGTGGTGGTTTCTCCTTGACTTCCACATCTACATGGAGGTCTTTTACCTCTGCCATTGACAGCCATTTCTGACTTTCAGGACCCGTGCGCGAGCGCGCGCGCGCGTGTGTGAATAATAAAGCCCACACAAGGAATCCTACTGCGGATACTACTGTTAAGGTATGATGGATTCATCATCATCAAGTGCCGTGCCGGCTGGCGTAGGCGTTCATGGCTCTCCACAGATCTCGGTCTTTGGTGTTCTGGATCAACTCCTGCTGATGATATTCCTCCATGCCACCGTCTCAATCCGTCCAGCATCATTTCTTTGGTCTGCCTCTGCCTCTCTTCCCCTCGATCATTTCCAGTTGTGACGATGTTCTCCAATGCCTCTCTTCTCATCACATGACCAAAGAAAGCTGTTTGTCTCTTTCTTATTGTTGTATACAGTGTTCTAGTTTCGATTAGCCTCTTTCAGGCAATCGTTGTTAGTTACTCTGGCAAGTCCTAGGAATTCGCAACATTCGTCTTAAAAACCACATCTCTGTTGCTTCTAAGTTCTTCCTAATCTGTTCATTTACATTCCAAGATTCGCTGCCATACAGCAAAACTGGTTCTATATAGCATTTTAGCACTCTCTTTCTTGATGATGGATTAGGACGTCACATATTCTAGGCCACGAGATAATGAGTTTGGTGACCTGTTCTCTTCTTGGCTAACCTTTCTTCCCAGACAATTCTAGAATTTATTCCGAAAATTTCACGTGACTGATTGGAAAATGTAGATACCGTCTCTGCGGTAACTGAACCGCATTACTGTCTTTCAAAACAATGTATTCCCTTAGTGAATTTAAACAAAGTTGCCAGAAACAATATGCTGCACGATTTATTGCCTATCAATTTTCGCTGCATCTCGTCAGGTGTATACTGCAGAGTTATATATCATATGAAGTGGAATACATGTAAGTATTAATCATTTATTATTCTCAGATGAATTGTAACTCTGCAATATGCACCCGACGAGATGCAGCAAAATTATGCCATGCACTAACTCGCGCAACATATTGTTTGTCTCTTCTGTACTTAAATTGACTGTCTTTGTAAGTAAGTGCCCAAACAGTTACACTACCTCATCTCTTTTGTTATGGGTAGAGTTTCTATTTGTTCAAACTTAATCTGGACACCCGCATATTCAACCCATTCTTTAGAGTGAAATACAATCACAGGTATTGATTAGCAATGATAGAAGCAGAGAAAAAAAGTAGAGATTGAAAAAATGTATACCGTTTGAAAGCTATGGTAGCTACACAAAGAACCTGCCACTTCCAAATGACAGCAGCGCCTCACCAATGACACAAGCGTACTTCTACCAAAGACCAACTAGACACTTCTATTCTATAAAATTTCCAATTACAGACTTTGACGCGCGCAAATTAACTATTAGGTCTAAAAGACACAATCGTGTTTCTGTCATTATATATTCTATCATGGCAACATGAAAACATTAAACAACTGCGACAGATAAAGGTAAATGGTTAAAATCACCTGTTCTTTGATGTTGCTATTAAACTTAATGAGTGTACATCAGACAAGAAACAAAGGTTGACAGAAGAAATAACATAGTTACATTAAAGGAAAAACTAATCACATAATCATTTTTATCGAAGTTTCTTCCCGATTAGGTAATATAGATTTGAAAGCTGCAGTTCTCCCCTGTCACAGAAACTTTGTCTTAGTAGTTGAACTGATCCTACTGTTGGTTTCTGTTGGGATTTATTTTCCATTATAAGGTCTCCCGTCTGATCAGTAATGGTAGAATTGTATTTATAAATTCTGTTCTCGTTTCTATCAAATGTCAGTGAACAGAATCGATAGGCTTTCATTCCCTGGAGTCTCTCAAACAACTCTGATCGGGCAGATAGAAATATACTCCATTGACCTTCGTTATTATGAAGATACGTTGTCGACATATTGTTACATGGCTGAAAGAGAGATGCAAACACACAGATAAAGAGGATAGGAAATACTGAGAGTGGCAATAAAAGAAGAGAGTGGATTTTTAAATAAGGGATCAGGGTATAAGGAAAGCAGATGGACGAGTCTGTGGTACAGGATTTAAAAGACAATGTGAAACAAGATGAGAAAGAGAGAGAGAGAGAGAGAGAGAGAGAGAGAGAGAGGAGAGAGAGAGAGAGAGAGAGAGAGAGGAGGGAGGGAGCCACAGAGAACGTTGAGAGAGAAAAAGGGAGAGATAGAGCCTGAGATAGAAATTGTGTCTTCTTTAGAGACTGGAAAGAGGCAAAGAAAGAGGATAAGGGAAGAAGATAAACGAGACAAGGAGAGACGACGAGAGAGACAAGGATGTGAGATAACAGGAACAGATGAAGACGGACATGTATGAGGAACACGGACATAAAGAAAAAGAATGAGAGACATTAAAGGAGGATTATTGACAAAAAGGAGAGCTGTGAGAGAAAGAGATAGTACGGGAGATATAGTTAAACCACGGCGAATGTGGTGAATGGAAGAAACATAAAAGGAAAACACAAGGGGCAAAATGAGTGGAACAGATAATGAGCGTCAATGGGGAAGCATGAGAGCTGCAATTAAAGAGATACTTTAGGGAACACAAAGACGGACGAGTATGGAGAGAAAAAGAGAAAAGTTAGCGAAACAAATTGTGAAGATGCTGATAGGATTGCAATCAGATCCCAAGTTAAATATTCTGTTTCGTCTGTTTTTTGGTTGTTTCATTTTTTGTGCTCCGCTGCCGCCTCCTCCTCACATTGCTGGTAACATTCACATTTATCTGTTTATGCGTTTCTTTTCGTCGAGCTTGCAAGTCATGTTTAGTGTTTTATTTGGACTGGATAGTGTAAAGCAAATCAAGAAAACAAATTATAATTTATTAACATAAATCACTCATATCCACTGATGCACACAGTCTCCTGAATACAATAAATGAATTATTCATGAGTCTCCCCTCTCTCTCTCTCTCTCTCCCTATCTCTCTCTCTCTAACCCTCTCTCTCTATGTTTCTCTCTACAGTGAACTTGGACATTAATAGTCCTCTTCTTCTTTGTACAAGTTCTGATTTCATCGTAAATATATCCAAAGAAAGCAGCAGGAAATATGAGCCTGATGGCATCTCCATAGTTTGTCTTGAAATGGAACGGATGTAGGCCAAAATAGTTTTCTCTGTTCTTCAGTGAAGAACATCCCCGCACGAAATGTTTAGCTGTCATTTTATCAGCTGCACAGTTACAATCAAATGTATCTACTCATCATCATCATCATCTTCCACTTCTGCCGTCAAATGACGTGGGGAGGAATAATTTGCGTTCCAGCGCCCGGTGGGCGGCACTGGATAGTGTCATTCCGTGTGGTTGTACAGTGTCTCTGATGTCGTCAATCAATCAATGTATCTACTAATTTTCCAATATTGATCTACTAATCAAAAACTATTTATTAACTTTGTGGTATGTCATTAATGGGAATAAAAATAAGAGTTGATTAAAGAAATAAAAACGAGGCAAGTGAAATATTTCGGCCACGTTAAAAGACATAACACTCGTATAAAAATCACACTTGGGGATAAGGTTGAAGGCAAACGAGCTAGAGGTAGACAACGATACAAATGGTAAGATAGCATCAAGAGATGAACGAACAGCAACCTACAGAATGTACAGTCAGGGTGAGAGACAGAAAGTATTGGAGATACATTTAAGCTAACCTTCAATGTGGAGACGGCACCGGATTAATTGATTGATTTCAGTCAGTTGTATCTAGTACCGTGTCCGAAGATTGTATTTCACAGTATGATAAGCAAGAGTTGAAATGCACCAGAACCATCATGGATATAGAATAATGGGATTCGTAGTGGCTAGTGCACCGGCGGCTTCCTAGCCTAGAGGTTAGCGACTTTTCTCCGTAATCTCGTATACTCTCGTAGGTAACGTGACGACGGTGAGAATCAGCAGTGGTTCGAATCGCGTTGGTAACTTACGGGGTATGTGAGCCGGCCGCTCAGAAAGCAATGGCAAACTACTGAGCGTAATCTTGCCAAGGAATAAACAATCAGCTGAAAGATGCTGATGTTGACAGCGATGTCCTGTAAAGGATATGGAAAAAAAAGTGGCTAGTGCACTGGTTTGAGTATCTGTTAGTGCAATGATTAGTGCAGTGGTTATTGTAGTGGTTATTTTAGTGATTACTGTCGTGAATAGTGTAGTGGTTAGTGTAGTGGTTAGTGTAATGGTTAGAGTAGTGGTTAGTGTAGTGAATAGAGTAGTGTTTAGTGTAATGGTTAGAGTAGTAGTTAGTGTAGTGGTTAGTGTAATGATTAGTGTAGCGATTAGTATAGTGCTGATGTAGTGATTAGTGTTGTAGTTAGTGTAGTTATTAATGTAGTGATTAGTGTAGTGAATAATGCGGTGATTAGTGTAGTGATTAGTGTAGCGGTTAGTGTAGTGGTAGGGTGGTACTTAGTGTAGCGATTAGTGTAGTGCTGATGTAGTGATTAGTGTTGTAGTTAGTGTAGTGATTAATGTTGTAGTTATTGTAGTGATTAGTGTAGTGATTAGTGTTGTAGTTATTGTAGTGATTAGTGTAGCGTTTACTTTTGTAGTTAGTGTAGTGATTAGCGTAGGGATTAGTGTAGTTGTTAGTGTAGTAATTAGTTAAGTGGTTAGTGTAGTGATTAATGCAGTGATTAGTGTAGTGTTAGTATAGTGGTTAGTGTAGTTATTAGCGTAGTGATTAATGCAGTGATTAGTTTTGTGATTAATGCAGTGATTAGTGTAGTGATTAGTGCAGTGGTTAGTATAGTGAATAGTGTAGTGAATAATGCAGTGATTAGTGTAGTGATTATTTTTTCCCCCGCATATCCTTTACAGGACATCGCTGTCAACACCAGCATTTTACCTCTGTTGTTGATTTCTTGGCAAGATTACGCTCAGTAGTTTGCCATTGATTTCTGTGTGGCCGGCTCACTTACGCGGCGAAAACCACTTCCAATTCTCGAGCGCTGCGTTGCCCTACGTGGATAAACGGGAGTGGTTAGTTTAGTGATCAGAAAATCACAAACAGCCAATAAATGATTGTGTTTACTGCCACGTCTCATAAATTATATACAACTAACTTTACAACGTCTGTTTCTTCTTCTTCTTCTTCTTCTTCTTCTTCTTCTTCTTCTTCTTCTTCTTCTTCTTCTTCTTCTTCTTCTTCTTCTTCTTCTTCTTCTTCTTCTTCTTCTTCTTCTTCTTCTTCTTCTTCTTCTTCTTCTTCTTCTTCTTCTTCTTCTTCTTCTTCTTCTTCTTCTTCTTCTATTATTTGTTATTCTTTCTCATTTCCAGATCTGAACCACAATGTAATACTGTGTCATGTCGTCAGCGGTAGGTGGCTATCTTCGTGTCACTTTTCACGGGCTGCTGTGGACAATTTCTGTAACTGAATTATTCTATTGAATATGTCTGCCGTACCCGCCGAAGCCAACTCGAACTGTCCACAACCCAATGGTTGCCAGGTCAGCAAAATATAACAATCGCACCACACAATGCTCTTGGCTGTTCCATCTTTTTCTCAGCTACCAATTATTCTATTAATTTTTCTTCAGTCGTAATTGCTTTAAAAACATTACACACGTCATGGGGAGTTTGTCTTCACAGTCTTGCCTTGATCTACGAGTACTAGGGAAACTCAACCATGAGTTGTAGAAACACTGGTATCGTCTTCTATAGAAAATGCATGACCTTTTGACGCTGTCTGTTCCAGACTGTAACATGAACTGTTTATTAGCAAATGCATTTATTAATTTAAAGTAAAAAACTAACGGCTGCAGTAGGATATCCATCCATCCATCCATCATGTGCCATGCCGGTAAGCGTGGGCGGTCATGTTCTGCCATCTCACTCGATCACCAGAGTCGTGGATCGGCTCCGTGTTCCTGTCTCGACCATGCCATGTGGCCAAGCCATCCAGGTATTTACTTCTCGGTCTTCCCCTTGGTCTCTTCCCTTCGATCTTGCCAGTTGTCACCAAGTTCTCCAATTCATTTCTTCTCATAACATGCCCAAAAAAATTTTGACTGTCTACGTCTAATGTCTCTTATCAGTTTACGATTACAATTACAGCAGGATATAACAATCAGAAATAAAAACAGTTAGGTGTCTGTAACTCTTGCGAACAAGTGAGAAAAGCTAAACACGGACACAGTGTGCATATCTTACAGCGAACTACCCATATGGTAAACTTAAATCATGGGGGGGGGGGGGGGTACAAATCATTAACACACTCAATAAACCCACTACGGAAAAACGTAAATCACCGGGGGGGGGGGGGGGAAATCCCCCCCCCCCCCCCCCCCCAAAAAAAAAAAAAATAAATAAATCAATCAATCAAAAACATCTGTTATGATAATTTGGCTGTGTGTCCAACGTGTGCCGCGTGGTTACACACCCGCTTCACACGCCAGTGATCCGGGGCTTGTTTCCGGATCCGCTCAGGGATATGCACTACTGACGAGCTCAAACGAGGGCGAAACTCGAGTATAGTGCTTCCATGTTGACGTGGATAGGCCTTAGGTTCATACCAGAATACGATCAGCGTTGCCAGTAGTGGGTTGTGTTCAATATTTAGAATTCAAATCCCGAAATAACCAAATTAATCAAAAACAAAAATATTAAAAGAATAACACAATAAAATAAGTATACATCGCCACAACGAAGACATTTCGATTATACTAATCTTCATCAGGAAGAACACAAACTTATCAAAGGAAAATCATGAAATTAGAAAATTAGAAAATTTAATAATTTTAAAACACAAATCCTCCGCTATTAGGAATGCGGCGCAGATGTTCAGTTGTGAAAGTTGCCAAATATGAAAATGTGGCTCCAGAGGTACATGTAATTTACCTCCCCAAGTGAAGAAGAAAATCGTTCAGCTTTTGCTGGATGTTTGTACCGGCATAGTTTTCCATCCTGTAACAGTGGGAAAGAATTTAAAGGATCGTTTTCAACTCTTTGATGCCTATCGGGTGTATGGATTCAGCCACATATGTTATGAACCCTTCGGCACTGTTTGATGTGGTCAGTATCTCTCCGGCTATCATTTATTTCCTCAAATATATTCTCGTACCCATGTTAGATTATATCGACATGAAAGCCCAGGTTAATGTAAAAAACAATGACCACGTTTTGATGGGGATTCTGACACATACCATCCGTCCAGCAGGCAAGTGTGCTACACGCTGCGTTAGCTCAGCTCCCTTTCCATTGTGTGCTTTATTTAACTCTCTTCTTAAGTTTCTCAACTAAGCCACATTTTTTTTGTTCTGCAGTGTTTAAAGGGCGAACTATGTCTCTTATCGATTGAAAGAGACAGTTGCCAAGTAGGCCTGTTGATCAAGTTTGTTTGTGACGAAAGATGTATGCGGTCTTTGACGTGTAAACTCGAATGTTGCTAAAGATCAACATCGTTAGTTTCATTAGTGAATCGTGTTCAGACACAGTGGTTCCCAACATTTTCCTATTAACAGCCCCCTTTTATATCAGCTAGTATGACGGGAGTTCCCTTTATTGTAACCAAGGAATCCAGATTCCCCTTTTTAACAGCCACACAATATGTGATCCACGCTTATAATAAGAAATCAATCTGCAACCTCCGTTTACAGAGCAAGTCATTCGGTGTTCCTCGTTTATAATAACTAGGCATCTGCGCATTCCTCCCCCTTTACCCTCTTCACGTTTTTATATTATTTAGTCGCTATATTATCCTCACTGCACAACTTACGAATCAGTCAGTAAGTGCTCCTATCGCCCCCTCAGTATCTATATTAGCGTGTAACGGCCGACGACACCAGTTCTGTGTTGGCTGACTATTTTTCTTTGACGCCTTTATTATAATTACCAATCAATTTGCTACCATCTTTTCTTATAGTAAATCTGCAAGACCCTGGTGATCGTACGAGTTGGCGAACCATGACCACCCATGCTTATCACAAAGTATATGATGAATATATGCATCTCCAACCGCCTTTTATAAAAGCTAAGCAACCAAAGATCCCCTTTATGCTAATTTGACACCGTGTGACTTAGTTTTATTCTGTGATGGCACTGCATTTCTATATTTTATGTTTAGAAGTTAATCAAAGTTCATCGCCATGGACATTTAAAAAAAAAAGTTAAAGTCTAATCTAGTCAAATAATTAAAATATTATAAACTGTTTAACATATATGTATGCTATTGTCTTTACTATTTCTTGACAAATACGAGTAATATCTGCATAAAAAGACTCGAGACTCCTTGTTACAATGATCAAACATCAGCGTTACGACACATTGGTAGAACAGTGTCTGTGGCTCAGCGGTGGGGAACGCAGTTGTATGTTCTACATATTCAAGGTTCGAAGTCAGCAGCATGCGATTTGGGATCACCGCTTATACTATTTTCAAAATATAAACACAAGACAGTCTGCTGCCTAATCACCTGTGGGATTGGGAAACTGCAAGCAGGGCCCTTAAGCCACAGACAATGGAAAACTACTGAACGTAAAATTGCCTAAAAAGCACAAATAGAAAATAAATGCTGTGACTAGTTACGACAAGTTCTGTTTAAAAGCACATACAACAAAATATGTCAGTAGAACATTAACGGAGCTAGGTTAAACTAAACAAATAAATGTTTTGCATATCCTTTACAGGACATCGCTTTCAACATCATCATCTTTCAGCTGATTGTTGATTTCTTGGCAAGATTACGCTCAGTAGCTTGCCATTGCTTTCTGAGCGACCGGCTCCATACTCTCATAAGTCACTGGCGCTACTAGAACCGCTTCCAATTCTCGTGCGCTCACGTCAACCACGAGAGTATTCGGGGTTACGGAGAAAGCTGCTAACTCCTAGGCCAGGGAGACAAGCTAGGTTAAACTACAGAGTTAATATATCAGTAAAACAGTGAAGGACCGTTTTAGTCTAGTCGATGGATCAACATCACGGCACACGGGTGCAACCCATAAGTACTCCGTTCTCCTCCTAACTCAAACGTGAGTCTGGAGAAACTCAGCTCAGTGCACGAACTCCGTAGCACCGGCGAGGATCCTGAAATACTTTTGGGTAGATTTTTAACTCGACATTTTGCCCGGGCAGCGCCGTTAGGCTACTCTGTTTCGATTTCCAACTGCCAAGGGATTTTTTACGTGCATAACAATGCACACGGGCGTCCGATCTCACTACACAGAGACCAGGGGAAATTTATTACTAGAAGTCCACGAGAAAAAATCCCGGCATCACCGGGGCTTGAACCCGGGACCTCCAGCACTCGAGGCAGACACCATACCTCGAGACCACGTAGCCCTCCCCTCCCCCCCCCCCCCCCCATAGTTATAAGGACCTTTTTTATATGCCTTAATGTGTATTGGGCATATTATGCTAGACTCATATATTTAATAGACCAATGGTCACTCGCTGGTCGTCTGAGGCCAGTATCACCCCTGCCGAATTTACTTCCCATAACGTTTCCTTCTACCCAGTTTAACATGGGTTGGCCTGGGAGCCCAGGTCATTTTTTGAAATATCTGAATCGTTGCGGATTCAAACCCATGCACACAGAGCCGACAGTCTAGCCACAATGCTACGGTGGCTCCCGTGTAATATGCATTATACTTAAATATATGTTCCTATTATGTCGTTTAAAATAATTGCTAGTGAAAATAACTGCAGAAATGAAACTCCCAGAAAACAACACATCGCTATTAAGGGATACAATCTACAGCTTAGGAACCAATGCTCTCACAGAACTCAACGTAAAGGAAATTGCCATGTACAGCGAGGACAACTAGATACTGCACACATTCATACAAACACATAGAAGCGTAACTTGTGACAACGCAAACTTGGACACAGCAGAAAAGTAAATAATAGAAAATAAAATAAGGTTAAAGAGAAACAGAAATAGATAAGTATAGACAGATAAATAAGTAAAAGGCACGAAAGTAAATATAGAATTAGGGAATGCACATAGTTGCTAGACACAGAGGAAACATAAGATTGTCAAACAGCGGCTCTCCCAGGGGTTGTGCCTGTTACATACAATCATACACAACAGGTAAGCAGACAGGCTGTTGGGCTTGATTAATTATACGAGACCGGTCTAGGTACAGACAGACATATAGACAGACAGTGGCTGAATGGATTTATTGATGGATGCATGCATGCATGCATGACCGGCAGACGTAGACATCCAAACAGCCAAGTAAAAAAGGAAAGATAGAATGACTGTCATGTAGACAGCATATAAACATGTATAGACAAATAAAGACAGACAGCCAAACAACCAAGTAAAAAAGAGACAGACTGACTGACATACAGACAGCATATAAAAATGTATAGACAAACATAGACAGACAGAGACAGATAGAGACAGAGAGATAGATAGAGACAGGGATCGTAAAACAGAGAAGCATACAGACATAAAGACAGAGAGACAGAGATATAGGGAAGCATAGCAACATATGCTGACTCTTATATACATATCTAAAACGACTAGAAGAGCATGTTGTTGTGAATAATCACAGTTTGCGTCTTCGCGTCATTGTGTCACATTAGCGATATGATGTGGGGCTTATTTGTGAAAGAATAAGCGACACTCGATACATAATGCTTTCAGTATCTCCTCGACCACTTTTCTTCCAAACTCATTTTCAGATATCCAAATAATCCAAAGTGTATGCACCGCGAAATGCACAAGCTCCACTTCAAGGAACGTTTGAACTCTGGGCGATCTTGTTATAGGCGAGTGCACTTGCTGGTAAATACAGTAATGTAAAGGATCTCTTTTCAGGTGTGAGGCTAGACCACCGAGGTTCTCTTCAATGAATAGACTAAGTAAACTATTGAAGGTTTACCCCAACATTTAAAGGCTTTCTGAATTTATACCAAGAAGCTCAATAGTGGAGCAAGTTTTCTCTCTCGTGTCGTTACCTTACATTACATATATCAGACTGCTAGCTAGACTTTCCATATAACCCGTGCACTTATCGAGATAGATGATGCAGGTCATGCCTTCCATGTGATGAATTTCTGTTTTCCCAAAGCCATTATGTTCTCGTCATTCATCAGATATATATTGATCATCTGTACTGCGTAGTATTTGCAGTATTCAATATTATTATTAAAGATCTGTATCTTGTTTATAATTAACAACGAATTTTAAAATATAAGAAATAAATAATTAAACATATATAACAAATAAAAATAAAAATAAAGTAAAATAAAAAATTTTTAAACATTGTAATAATTAATTTTTAATTATTTGATTTCGTTTTTATAAACACATAACAATAATAATAGTTCCATATAATAATAAGATAGCAATAAGTGTAGCAAGCAAAGTGGTAGTAAGCAATAGTAAAAAAGAGTTGCGGTAAAATGGCGACGGCTTAACGCGTTCATTCTTCGGAAGACGCTGCTTTTAGTGTTTTCCTGTGGATTATGCGGTGTTATTTCGTTTTCGTTTATTGGAAGTGTTTAAAAGAAGCCACGGAAGGCAGGCGGTGGATGAAATTTTGAGGACAGCCGACAGATAGTTGTTGGTTATGGTCTCAAAATTTGCGACGGCAGGCAGAAGATCTCTTTATTGGGACAATGGCTGCGGTCACCCGGCCAGTACGGTCACTGCCAGGAAGGAAAGCAACGGCAAATTACCTTCTTTAAAAGTGCCTAGTTCATTATGATTCGCTTAATAACCGATCATCGCAAGACAAGTACAGAGACATTAAAATTAGCAACAGGGAATGTTAGGGCGTTAAACGGCGACGAAAAATTAGATAACATCAAACAAGAAATGGAAAGGAACAATTAATATTTTAGGCATGTGCGAAACGAGATGGACAGGAGAAGGCATTACGATAGATGAAGATTTTAAGATTATTTATTCTGGAGGAGAAGTTCGACAAGGAGAGGGGGGGGGGGGGGGGGGGGTGTTGGCAATTATCTTGGACCGGCAAACATTAAAATCTGTTCAAGGATATTGCGCAGTATCAGACAGAGTTCTACTTGCTAAATTAAGCCACAGACCTTTCAGCATAAACGTTATTCAAGTATATGCCTCAAAAGGGGAATCCAGTGAAGATAGTGTAGAGGAATTTTATAATGACATAGAGTCTGCTTTAAAGAAATGTAAAAAATCAGAAATAAACATCATAATAGGAGACTTCAACGCAAAAGTAGGAAATCAAGGTGATAGATACACAGTAGGAAACTATTATTTAGGAGAAAGAAATGAAAGTAAATGATTGAAGGAAACACCTGGTTTAAACAACACCCTAGAAGATTATGGACATGGAGGAGTTCTGATAGCAGGACTAGAAACCAGATTGATTATATTCTGATGAGCAGAAGGTTTAGAAATGCGTTAACAATAGCAAAAACCATTCCCAGTGGTGATTGTTATAGTGACCACCGATTACTTACAGGTACAATGAATGTAAAGTTAAAGAAAGTCAAAAATGTAACAGCAAACACTAAATATGATTTGTGTACATTGAGTAATGACAAGGAAATACAAAACAAATTCAACATAGAAGTACAGAACAGATGTGACATATTGTCTGATCTAGAGATTCTATTTCATGATGTGGCTGATCAATGGGAAATGTTAAAGAATTCAATCAGTTTGGCTGCAGAAACAACTATTCCAAAATTAAAGAAGGTCGTAAGAAATTGATGACTGAAGAAATTTTTACAACTATTGGAAACAAAAAGACTCAACAAAAATAATCCTGCCAAATATTAAGAAATTCACAGACAAGTCAGAATATCATGTAAGGAGGCAAAAGAAGCATGGCTTGAGAAAAATTGCTTAGGAATTGAAAATCAACAGAATAGTCAAAATACCAAATTAGTGCACAAAAGAATTCAGCAACTTACTAATAAAAGAACAAATACATCAGCAGGCTGTCTAAAAAGTAAAGATGGCAAAATCATAATAGAAAAGATCAGATTCTACATGTATGGTCAGATTATGTGAAAAACCTTTATGATGATAACAGAGATGAACCGTATGATATTCGATTTAATAATGAAGGACCGCCAATTTTGAAGATGGAGGTTAGAAATGTTCTTAAACATATGAAAGCTGGCAAGGCCCGCGGTTCAGATAACATCACAACAGAAATGATTAAAGATTTACAAGAATATGGAATAGATCAAGTCACCAGACTGCTTAACACGGAATATGATACCGGAGAAATACCTTCTTAACTATGTAATTCTATATTCATTGCAATCCTACAGAAATCAGGAGCCTTGGAATGTGATCAACATAGAACAATTAGTATAATGAGTCACATCACGAAGACTTTGATTCGAATTATCATGCAAAGAGTGAGGAAGAAAATACAACCTGAAATAGGCCAAGAACAATGTGGGTTTGTAGAAGGAAAGGGCACAGTAAATGCTGTGTATACGCAGCGATCAGTTATTGAACGTTCTATAGAAGTAAACAAAGATATACACCTTTGCTTTATTGACTACACAAAGGCTTTTGATAGAGTAAAATATTTCAACATGGTGGATATGCTTGCAGATCTACAGATTGATGGGAAAGACATTAGACCTATAAAAAACATATATTGGAAAAAACAAGTTGTCATAAGGATTGATAATCAAGTGGGACAATATCAGCCTATTAAGAGAGGTGTTAGGCAGGGATGTGTAATGTCTCCAGATCTTTTTTTCCTGTACAGTGAAAATATTGTCAGAAACGTAGAAGATATAAATGGAATCAGCATTGGAGGACGAAACATCAATAACATTAGATATGCAGATTATACAGTATTGATTGCAGACAATGAGCAGGATCTGCAACAATTAGTAGATGCGGTTGTAGCACACAGTGAACAACTGGGGTTAGAATTAAATTGTAAAAAGACACAGATCATGGTCGTCACTAGGGAGAACGAAATACCACAATGTAATATACAAGTAAATGGTAATACTCTTCAACAAGTGAATAGGTACAATTATCTCGGAACAGTCATAACATCTGATGGGAGATGCCTTGAAGAGATTACAACAAGAATCGCCATGGCGAAAGTAGCCTTTAGCAAGATGAAAAATATACTGATTAATAAAACAATTGTCAATTTAAACGAGAAAAAATAGTGTTGAAGTGCTACATAAAGCCTGTTCTTTTGTATGGATGTGAAACTTGTAAAATGAGTAGTCAAGCTGAAAAATATCTGATGGCTGCAGAAACGTGGTTTCAGAGGAGAATGCAAAGAATACCGTAGACAGACAGAAAAACCAATGACCAATCACTACAGGAGACAAATTAAAATCGTAAACTGATTAGGGAAATTAGAAGTAGACAGTCAACATTTTTAGGACATGTTATGAGAAGAAATGAATTGGAGAAATTGGTGACAACTGGTAAGATCGAAGGGAAGAGACCAAGGGGAAGACCGAGAGGACAATACCTGGATGACTTGGCCAATGGCATGGTCGAGACAGGAACACTGAGCTGATCCACGACTCTGGTGATCGAGTGAAATGGCGAGTCATGACCGCCCACGCTTTCCGGCATAACACATGATTGATTGATTGAACAATAATAAAAGCCACGGACGCTTAATAATGCTGGAGATTTTGAAGTCTTTTAAGATGTTTTATAGAAAAATGCTGAAAATTCACGGACAGCTAACATGAGCAATTTTGATATTTTGAGGGAGGCTAAGTCGCAAAGACAACTTATCACAAACATCAGAACGAGGCAGTCTTCATGTTTTGGCCACATAATGAGAAGTCAAAAGCTGGAACATGTTGTGACACAACCGGAAAGATGTGTCGAGAAAAATGCTTGACATTCTTGTGTCATGGTACTGGAAGGGTTCGGTTAGCACATGACCAGATACATATCATTGCAAATCGCAAGATGTGGAGAAGCATGATCTCCTACGCCAGTCAACAGTGATTAAGATTATGATCATCGTTTATGATATAAATATATTCATACTTTAGCGTACTGTCATTAATTCTTTGTATACACTAACATACTTCTAAACGGATGCGAATTTTCGATGATTAATGGAATAGTGAAGCAAGTAATGACAGTGGGGATGCTGGTTTTAAGAAGACAGAGTAGATAAATACAAATTATGGGATACAAAGACAATTGCTGGAAAACATCACACTAGCCAAAGTCTTAAAAATGTCTTAGAGGTCGAGAGGATCGACTTCAATATCCCGGGTTTTATCCCATATGGCTCGGTCTCTTTCGACAGGGTGGCCTGCCGAAAACATCGCATTAAGCACGAACTCCGTAGTTCCGGCAACGACCCCCAGGAGTCTCCGAGAAATATACACGGGTGAACCGAAAGACATAGCCGGGAAACGAACCCACAACCTTTGGATCGCGAGGCAGACGACTTGACCACTCCGCCACGGAGACTCCAAAGTGCAATAAGAAAACAAGAAGGCATATCGTATATGTTCACTGTAAGTACAAGAGTAAGACAGGATTGTTTGCTCTCCCCTCTGCTGTTTAATATCTAATAGTCCGAATATCCAAAGAAGCAAGCCCTGATAGATCAGATTCAGAAAATTAAGAATTCGTTTCTTCAGATGAAACAACAGATTCACCCGCAATGCATGCGCTTTTATTTGCAGACGATTATTGCCTGTTTATAGCGACTAAGGCAGACTGCAAAATTATTTTAATAAGCTGAGTTCAACACGCGGCAGATACAATATGAATATAAATACATCAAGTCTGATGTAGTGTAAGTTAGCAGATCACCTGATCTACTAAGTACATTGGTAAATTGCACATCTCTGAAACAAGTTAAAGAATTAAAATATCTTGGAAGTTTGATAACACAGATGGCAGAATAGACAGAGAAATATAAATTAGCGAGTGCACTTATATATCAACAATCACCAATATTGAAACATCCAAACATAATGTGTCCGCAAAAAGGCAGATAATAAATAGTATATTCACACCAACCCTATGCTACTAAGGTCAAACTTGGAGATTATCCAAATCACACTCACGAAATATCAACACCTGTAAGATGAGGTGCTTGAGGAAACATGCCAACTTAACTATCCAAGACAGAATTAGAAATGATGTTATCAGACAGACAGTGGGATCAAAACTTTGTGCCACATATAATGAGAGACAGAAGATAAAATGGTTTGACAATATTGTTAGGATGCGAACAACTACCAGTCCTGTCCCTACATCAAAGAAGATCTGCTACGAAAGCCAGAGGACGACACCCGAGAAGAAAGTTTATTGGCAGCATCAAAGACATTGCACAATCACGCTGAATCACAATAGCCAATACCACCTATCGGGAGCTGGAGCGCTAGTTATTCCTCCCCACGACGCTTGACGGCGAAATTGGGAGATGAGGACGATGATGATGACTAACAAGAAAAAAATACTACCATGTAATATACGGGTAAACGGGAATATTCTTAAACAAGTAAATCGGCACAACTATCTCGGAACAGTCATAACATCTGATGGGAGGTGACTTTAAGAGACTAGAACAAGAATCGCTATTGGCAAAGGTAGACATTTGCAAGATGGAACACATACTGACCAATAAATAGATGTCAATTGCAACGAGAAAATTATTGTTGAAGTGCTGTATAGAACCTGCACTTTTGTATGGAAGTGAAATGTGGACAATGAGCAGACAACTGAAAAACATCTAATGATAGTGAAATTGTGGTTTCTGAGGAAAATGCAAAGAATACCATGGACAGACAGATAAACCAACGAGCAAGTCCTACAAGAAGCAAATTAAAATCGTAAACCGATTAGACAAAGTAGATGTAGACAGTCAACATTTTTATGGGCACGCTATGAAGAGAAATAACCAGAGAACTTGGTGACAACTGGCAAGATTGAGGGGAACAGAACAAGGGGAGACCAGAGAAGCATGGCAATGGATGGCATGGCAACATAACATGTTTGAGTCAAGAACACAGAGCTGATCCACGACTCTGATGATCGTGTGAGATGGCGAATCATGATAGCCCATGCTTATCGGCATGGCACATAATAATGATGAAATTGCACACCCGCTGGTGATAAGCTATCCTAATAAAGCGCTATGTCTGTTGTCAAAGTCAAAATCATTCAATCAATCAATCAGGTGCTTGCACATAACAGAAGAAATAACATGGTATGACTAATGTGGGGCTTATGCAAAGAACTAAACAAATTCCAGTGAATCAAGAAGTAAGGAAAAGACGCTGGCGCTGGAAGGAACACATACTGAGAAAATCTGATAATAGTATAACTAACAAATTCTTTCACTGGAATCTATAGAGCAAAATAAATAGAGGGAGAACTAAAAATATACAGGGGAAAGAAACAGACAGATGAATCATACCGAAACGATATGGAGGGCGATGCAGGAGATGGCAAGAGATAGGCGAGCTTAGCTCCACCAGTGGATAAGCGACAGCAGTAGAAGACACTGAAGAAAATATGTTGCAGTTGCTTTTAACTTCTGGTGGCTGAGGTTGACAAGTCCATGACATTCAATTCGTGTTAATCTAGTACTACAATGATCTCTAACTTCTTCGTGGCGCCCTCTTGTCTTGCACTTTGTATTGACTCATCGTATATCTTCATTGTCTGCCCATCTACATACGAACATTCGGTATAGCCAGACTAACTTAACCTGATAGCTTTCATAACCTTGACACGTGATAGGTCTGTAGATAGCTAGCTGTATTAATTCTACATATGTCCTTATCCTCGATTTACTGATTTTACTATCCTTGAACATTTTTCAACATCCTTGAACATTTACTTAACAGCTCTGTTTTCATGAGTCTGTGTGCACAACCCCGCTTGGTTCTTGAATGTTAAAATTAGTTGTATGTCCTTTACTGAACGTTGCATTTAACCCTAACATTAATTTGCTGTTATGATTTACTAGGCAATGTCAGTTCAGTAGTCTATCATTTCTTTCTGAACGGCTAGCACTCAAACCATCGAATTCAACGCAAAGCGGCCAGCTTCTAAACCTCCAGCAGCTGAATTCGAACCCTCGACTCGGTATTACGGGGTATTATGAAACTGAGCGTCTCATTATTCCCCAAGCCACAGCGGGAAAATAAACAGAAAAGGGTACTTCCATACCACAAAAAAAAAAAAAAAACTAGAACACAACACCACCTCTTGTGAAATAAATATTCTAAACTAAGAAAACCAACTCCATTTTCTTTTACAGCCATGAGCTTCTAAAAAACTGTCATCCACAGTCAAGGAAAAACCAGCTTCCTGCAAGCTTCCAGTCTGCTGGCAAATCCATAGTTAAATTATCAAAGCTCCTGATTAATCCTGCACACAGGTTATATTTTTCTCTCGTTAGTTCGAGTTTGTGAAGTGGGTTAATTAGTTGGGTTGTTAGGACGTCAAGCACGCAGCGCAGAAAACGTACATATTAATGAATCAAGGATACACTCCGTGACCCTGATTTGTAGACCTGGTCAGCGATTGGTGTTTGTAAATTCGGGTATTTTCATTTCTTATGCAAAGTAATGCAGTATGGGCATTCCGAACTCGAAAAGAGAGAACAGCTGAGACACACAAAGACATATATTTGTGCTTTATATATTTTATCAATGCTTTAGAAAATGTTATAAAACTATTTGAATATATTAAAATTGATGAGAAAGATTCCATAATAATAAATATTTACAGGAAAAACGCAGCAGCAGTTAAAATAAAAAATATAGTGAAGTATTATAAACATATAAAGCAAAGATTAAGACCCCGATGTGTTTTGTTACAGGGTCACTTATCTCTCATTGGCACCTTGCCGTCTTGACAGACGATAGTTTGTGCTTTAAAAAGGCATAATAACTTTTACCTATGGCGGTAGCGAATGTGACTGATAAGTCCAATTCGCGCTGTAAATGTCCGTTCACAGTGGGTGCATGCGAACACGTGGTCATTTCCACCATCATGCACCATCTTACGCCTCACACGCTCGGTGTGTGACTTATCTGCAATAATTATCTCCTTTGTCTTTATTCCATTTCTGATGTTTGCCCTCCATGCAACACGTTCATCGGCGACTTGCTCCCAATGTGCATTATCAATGCATGTATCAATCATGTCCCGCTTACACACATATTTTTTTTTATCGTAGTAGAGGCCGACCCTGAGATCTCTTACCCATCTGTAATTCACCAAAAAAGATGTCCTTTGGTATTCTACCATCATCCATCCTCCTAAGATGTCCTATCCATCTAAGTCTACGAAGTCTGAGCATGGAATAAACCGTAACACACCTGATCTTTCCAATACTTCAGTATTTGTGATTTGGGCTTCAACTTAATACCAAGAAATTTTTTCGCAGCACCGCATATGAAAGCTGTTTA
>JACEFZ010021292.1:0-17055 GCA_014155875.1 Cepaea nemoralis
GGTGTTGTATGTTTCAGCTTAAAGAAGTATTTTTTTTGCTTTTGTTTTATGTTGAGCGCTTTGTGCAGTTTGCACCTGGTAATATGTCGAGAACATACATGTAGTAAATTCCGAGACCTATTGTTTGTGTCTTCGTTATTCAGATACGACTGATGTTAGCACATTTAGATAGACAGACACATCTCAGCACACCACATTCGAATGCCATCGTAAAAGTTGACGTGCCCATACGTTTTTCAGACACTGGCGATTGCTTTCCCCCCTGGGCCCCTTCCCCTTTGAAAGATTCTTTTACTTGTGCACCCGGAATCTGATTTATGTCATCATCTGCACACGATGTGACATAAAATAGTTGGTCAAAAGGGCAGACGCCTTGCTGACCTTTTTTGGGAAACCCCTCAGAGACATAATAGGCGCTGAAAAACCCTGCCCCCAACCATTTTAATTCCCCCAACCAAAAGGAGTCGACGATGTATGTTCACGCATTAAAACCTTGCTTCTCCAACATCCGTTAGCTCAAATTAAATGCCAGTTCCCCTCTGCCGTGCGTCCACCTTGACGAGGTAGAGGGGCTTGAGCGTTCCAATGACCCCAAGAGCTATGCCGACGGTAGCACAGCTACTGGTAGGGTCACCCATGTCGGACAGGTCAAGGGAGAGGGACCAGACGAAGTGACGCACAAACCTGCTGCCTTGTAGGTAGACTGGGGACAGTCAAAGGCTAGGGAAAGCATCCCGAAAAATGCTTGTCGAAATCGGATGTACTGAGCCACAGGCTTGACAAAGAAGTGCAACGTAACTTATCATTTCATGATGCCACAGATGAAAATAAATCGTTATGGTGCTAATCCGTGAAGTCCCATCAGGCGGTGATAGTGCCGGGCCCCCTGCCTCGAGGGGGTCCACCCATGACTACTGGTGGTCACCTTCCCCTGTGCTGTGGAGTCAAGGCACAGAGGAGTAGGTTAAGAGCTATTGACCAAACACCCCGGGACATCTCAACATACTACAATGGAATGCCGAAGGAGTTTATAACAAGAAAGCCTCCCTAACACAGCGTCTTCATAAAGATAGAATAGATGTGGCATGCATTCAAGAGACACACCTCAACGCCAATCGCAAATTTCTCAGTCAGAGGATATCAGGCCACACGTTTCGACCGCGAAGGACACAAAGGAGGAGTTCTAATACTTACACGAAATACAATACCTTGCAGCGAAGTATCTGTGATCTCTGACAACCAAACGGAAATTATAGGTGTTGATATAATGATAAAGGACAGTGAAAATAAGAATTTACAATCTGTATAGCCCGGCAGATAAGGATCTTACACTCTCAAACATGAAATAACTGACACAAACTTGCATTATGTCGGAGACTTTAATAGCCGCTTCAGAAAGATGGGGATACCCAGATACTGACAAAAGAGGAGATGAAGTGGAGGACTGGGAAATAGACTCAAATCTCCATCTACTCAACAAAGCGGATGACACACCGAGCTTCTACTCCAGAAGATGGATTACCACTTCTACTCCAGACTTAGCTTTCTGCACAGGAGACATCCTCCACAAAATCGATCGCCATGTGCTTGACCAATTAGCAGGTAGTGACCACAGACCAATCAAGCTTGTAATGAAATATGGAGTATGTTCCACAGGAGCAAAAGCCTTTGCCCCGCTGGAATTACAAACGAGCAGATTGGGACAGATTTTCCATACTAACAGACAAATATTGTGAAAACATAAATACACGATATGGCAACATGAAGCAAATGGTGGAAAGTCTAAACAGAGCAATAATACAGGCGGCCACTGAGTCTATTCCAAGAGGAGCGAGGAAAAATTACAAACCATACTGGACTGAAGAACTACAAATTTTGGAGGACAAAGTTGAAGATGCCTAGGAAGACCGCAGAGAGAGAACAAACAACTGAAGCGAACATCTCTCTCAAAGCCATCTCAGCAAAATATAAAAGAACAGTAAATCAAACAACAAGAGATTGTTGGAGGAAAAAAACAGAAAACCTGAATTTTGACAGGGATGGAAACAAACTATGGAAACTAGTGAAAGCCATGAACAATGAAGGACCTAGAAACAAACAAATAACAATTAAACAAGGAAATGCCTTGCTTACAGGAAAAAAGGCTGCAAATGCACTAATGGAACACTATGCCAGTGCAAACCACATTGATATTACAAGCCGAACAGAAGAAAGCAATCAAAGATAAACAGATACATCATAGATATACAGAGACAGCAGCAGAATATATGATGGCAAATCTAACAATGGAAGAAATGGAACAGGCAATGAATACCCTAAAAAAGAAGACATCACCAGGAAAGGATGGAATCACAAATGAAATGCTAATAGGACTAGGCACTAAGGCAAAAAAGAAACTACTAGCAGTCCTAAATTACAGCTGGAAGAGAGGGAATAGTCCCACAGGCATGGAAGGAAGCTATACTAATACCAGTCTTAAAGAAAGGAAAAGACCTGGAAGAACCAAATGGCTATCGACCTATCAGTCTTCTTAGCTGTGTAGGAAAATTAATGGAACGCATTATCAATGGCAGGCTAACATGGCATCTGGAAGAAAACCAACTCTTAACACCACACCAAGCAGGATTCAGAAAGTACAGATCCACTGAAGATCAAATAACCTATATAGCTCAGGAAATAGAGGATGCCTTCCAAGAGAAAAAGCACACACTAGCAGGTCTGGATAGATTTAGAAAAAGCATTTGATAAAGTATGGAAGGAAGGACTGAAAGTAAAACTGCAAAACATGCATGTTTGTGGAAAAATGTATAAATGGATCAGCCACTACCTTGAGAACAGAACTGCCAGGACAAAAGTACAAGGACAAACCAGCAAAATGATGCTGTTGGAGCAAGGTGTCCCCCAAGGAGGAGTTCTTTCACCAACATTATTCCTAGCATATATAAACTGACATCACGGAAAATTTTCCAGCCAGAGTACACACATCATCCTTTGCAGATGACCTAGCCATATGGACATCTGAAGAATATATTAGTACAGCTAACAGCAGAATACAGCAAGCCCTATTAGCGCTAGAGGACTGGTCAAAATCATGGCTAGTGAAGATAAGTGAGGAGAAAACAACATGCACAGTGTTCTCCCTCTCAAATAAAACTCAGCAACCTAAGCTGGTATTGAATGGAAAAATATTGCGCCATGAAGAAAATCCAAACTATCTAGGAGTCACCTTTGATCGTCGCCTGACATGGAAGACACAGGTTGAGAAAAATCGAACAAGAGCAAGGCAAAGAATGGCAATCATGAAAAAGCTTGCTGGTACAACGTGGGGAGCAGATGAGAAAGTTCTCAAGAAGTTATATACTGGACGGGTGAGGCCAGTACTGGAATATGGCATTGCAGCTTGGGCAACAGCAGCTAAGTCAAACTTTAACAAAATAAGTAGAGTCCAAAATCAAGGAATGCGAATCATAACTGGAAGCCTGAAGACAACGCCTATTAATGAACTAGAAAAGATCACTTGTTTACAACCAATGCAGGATAGAAGAGATAGCAGAGCCCAGCAACAAGCAGAAAAATTTAGAAGATTGACAGACCACCCTATGTATAAAAGGTTTAGTGGTTTTGGAAAGGGAAGACTGAAGCGTAGCAACTTTGTAGAAACTGCAAAACGAAAGATTAGGGCAGATCCCATACTTAACATATCAACAGTCAAACCCATTTACAATGCAGACAAGTTCCCAGCTTGGAGACAGCAGCTACTGCCTGAGATGATAGAAAACATTCCTGGTATTGAGAAAAAGAACACTCAGCATGAAACCGAAAGAAGAGAAATAACCCTAAACTACATAAAAGAACATTACCCAAGCAGCAATTGGACCCATGCATATACAGATGGATCAGCCAAAAATTCAGTAGAGAATGGAGGACGAGGAATTCTCCTAAATTTAAAAAATGGAGTGAAAAAAACACATTCAGTGGCAACTGGAAAGTTTTCAAGTAACTTCAAAGCGGAGGTAGAGGCTCTGAAAACTGCAGCAGAAATGCTCTTGATGGAGGAAAATAAAGAGACGCAAATAGCTATCTTCACAGATGCAAAGTCAGCTGTCTCAATACTGAAGAGCAATAACAGCACAGAACTAGCTGACCTAAGAGCAGCACTCCATGGTCTATGCCAGAAATCCAAAAAAGTTGTAATACAGTGGATCCCATCACATTGCAGTATACCTGGAAATGAAGAGGCTGACAGACTGGCAAAAGAGGGCGGACGACTACCACAGCCTGACATAGACATAACCTATAATGAGGCAAAGAGGTTGATAAAAAGCACTTATAGAACCAAATGGGAATCAGAGCATCCAGGCCACCAGAAGGATGATGCATATTACAAACTCGACCGAAGAGAACAAGTAGCAATCTTCAGACTCCGCACAGGACATAACAGGCTGAAATACCACTTGTTCAATAAACTAAAGATAGGAGATACCGATGAATGTAATTGTGGAACTGGTAAAATGACAGCTAAACATTTGCTGCAGGAGTGCCCAATATATGCAGAACAGAGAAAGATATTTTGGCCCACACCTGCTTCATTTGAGGACAAGCTCTATGGAGATATCAACAAGCTCAAGTTGACTGCAGCTTACTTTAACTACATTCAGGTTGACATTTAAAGGTGCATGAAGAAGTATTTAGACTGCCAGCACTTCATACCACAGGTATGTCGGTTACAAAAGCGCCCAGAGGCATGAAATGGAATATTGCTTGGATAGCAAATCCATTACGTGGAAAGTCCGAATCAAAAGCTCACTGTGTGGGCTTCATAAAAGGTGGAAAAAGTGTCCCTAGTGGCACGAAATGGAATATTGCTTGGATAGCAAATCCATTATGTGGAAAGTCCGAATCGAAAGCACACTGTGTGGGCTTCATAAAAGGTGGAAAAAGTGTCCTAGTGGCACGAAATGGAATATTGCTTGGATAGCAAATCCATTATGTGGAAAGTCCGAATCGAAAGCTCACTGTGTGGATGTCATCTGCAGACTGCATACTTCTGGTTTCCGGAAGAACAGCCTATGGTGAATGGAAGGCCCAATATACGGAAGTGAGGCTAAGCAGCCATGTGCAGGACGTGACGATTCCTTGGGTGAGCCCAGTACCAGAGCGCTGTGTGTTGGCTCTGCAAGTATGGAAGCCTCCTTGGATGGCGGGGAATGCCCATGGTCTGCCCCTGCCTTCCCTTGAGGGCTGACCAGGATGTCTTTGGCTGTTCTATATGGGCCAGCTGGGATGGGGGATAACACCACAACAGTGAGAGCCAAACGTCCTAAGAAACCCCCGGGAAGGTTAACCCGGTCAACAAATGCCCGCAGAAGTCGGATGTGTCGGCCTAACGGCGCAAGAACGCAGCTCTGCTGTGGACAGGCACAACGCAATCACGTCCAAAAAAAAACTCCGGATGAACGAAGAAGAAGAAGAAGAATGCCAGTTAATCAACAATCTGGGATGAGTCCATCCAGCAGGTATCAATACTGTTGTGGACGCCACTGTATAACTGTGCCATCTTCTCCAACTGTTTACACTGTCTATTACTATGCTGTTCACCCCCCCCCCCCCCTCAATATTCATACCTAACTGTCTCCACACCCGTATATTTTCATATCAGACTGTTCGCATATTTTTTGGCGACGTAAATCCTATCTGGCAACCTACTATACTTAAACTCTGCAGCCAAAAAGTGCCTTTGCAACTGGCAAATCCGCCTTTTCTGCTCCCGCATGGGAACGTAGTAGTTGTGCTTTTTTGTTTTTTGTTTCTTATATTTCGTTGTTCTATCTATCCGTGTTGTCCTGTCCTTTGCAAAGATTCCGAGAATCGAAACGTCGGCCGTCCTGTGTGTCGTATTGTACGCATTTGTGTGTATTTTATTTTATTATTCATTTTACATATTTATTGAGTGCCTCTGATTTTGGATTTTCACCTGTATTTCGGGATACGATGGATCTCCTTGTAAGGTATGTGCAACGTGTTTGTGTTTAGTACGTTTCTTCTCGCAGGAGCTAAATATACCTATTTGTTTCCAATTCATATTGTTATACCCTGCTGCAGCCGCTGCTTTCTCTTCTATTCCATATCATCACATATAAACAGTCATACATATTTCAGCACAATCAGACAATCTGACATATCTCAGGACGTTTAGAAACACTGATTTATCTCTACACGTTTAGACAGACTGACACATCTCAGCACATTTAGACAGACCGACAGTACACCTGCACTGACCGACCATCACTGACAACACACCTACTCTGACGTGGCCATATATTCCGCAGAAGACTGTGACAGTAGGTACAAGCAAGACTTTCTGAAGGAGATCCAGCTGATGAAGTCACTTGGGCACCACCGGAACGTCGTCAGCATGCTCGGATGTTGCACTCTCCGTGATCCCATTTGTCTGGTCGTCGAGCATGCTGAATTTGGCGACCTGTTGAACTATCTAAAAAATGTTCGCCAAAAGATGATAGACGTAAGATATATTATCTCAATGTTTGTGTTGATTATACACGCAAGACACACTGTGTGAATGTTTGTGTTCATGACACACATAAAAAATATTGTCTACTGTTTGTGTTGATGATACACGTGAGATATAATGTGTGAATGTTTTTGTTGGTGATACACTTAAGATATACTGTGTGAATGTTTGTGTTGATGATCCATGCAAAATATATTGTGTGAATGTTTGTGTTGAGGATGCATGTAAATATATTGTGTGAATGTTTGTGTTGATGATACACGTAAGATATATTGTGTGGATGTTTGTGTTTATGATACACGTAAGATACATTGTCTAAATATTTGTTTTAATCGGTTGTTTACCCACACGGCCAAGGGGTTACGAATGCAATTCATAATCTCATATACAACTGCGGGCGATGTGAAAGCAGACGGCCTTGCGTAGGTATTCATACGGGCACGGGTGCTGGTCGTTTGGGATGGAATGACAAACTGCTGAATGTAACATTGCCAAGAAGTCTCAAACAGCAAATAATGCTGGGTTTGACCGCGAAGTCCTATAAAGGATATGCAGCTAATCTAATCCACCAGCCACGATACCTGTCCCAGTCCCAGATGGAACTACTTGTAGTGCGGAGAGTGAAACTGTCATGCTGCACGTTCAGTGACCCTTATCGCTCGACAGGACGGGGGTTGCAAGCATATCATGGATCTTCTGTCCAGGCTGGCAGGTGTGCGGGGCAAGCAACAGGCTGGTAGGGTAGCTGTAGCCGCCCCTCTGAGTGGAGAGCTGCTTTATGGTGAAGGTGATGTGGTGAAGGGTCGCTGTGAACAGGTGGAGAGTGCAGCCGAACAGCCGGAGTATCCGTGTGTGGGGACGCTTGTTCAGTCGGGAGTGAGTAGAGGGTGTGGAGAATACCCTGAACGAAGAGGAGACTTCAGGCGGACTTCTAATCAAATTGTGTAGAATAAACAACATGACAACTCTCCCGTGACACTTTGTGAGCGAGACGGAGCACGTGTGAGAGTGTACCGAGTGCGGGGATGTCAGTGGGTACATTCAGTATACAGTATAGAGGGAGAAGTCGGCGTGGCTGAAGGTTTAACGCGCTAGCTCTTAAACTGTCTCTGATGACCGCGGTAGGGGGTTCGTTCCACTCGCCTGTTATTTGGACTTGAATATTGACTTCTCGTCCTTGACATGAGGACGTCAATTACAAGTACCTCAGATGTCGGAGTGAGTTCGCATGAAGGCGTGGAGCAGTGGTAATAGGGAAAGCTAATCCACTCGCAAAAAAATTAGTCTGATGCATTCCCTGGTAGCAGCTAGTAGCAGTGTAGTAGCAGTACTAGTAGTACTAATAGTAGTAGTAGTAGTAGTAGTAGCAGCAGCAGCAGCAGTAGTAGTAGTAGTAGTAGTAGTAGTAGTAGTAGTAGTAGTAGTAGTAGTGTAGTAGCAGTACTAGTAGTACTAATAGTAGTAGTAGCAGCAGCAGCAGTAGTAGTAGTAGTAGTAGTAGTAGTAGTAGTAGTAGTAGTGTAGTAGCAGTACTAGTAGTACTAATAGTAGTAGTAGTAGTAGTAGTAGTAGTAGTAGCAGCAGCAGCAGCAGCAGTAGTAGTAGTAGTAGTAGTAGTAGTAGTAGTAGTAGTAGTAGTAGTAGTAGTAGTAGTAGTAGTAGTAGTAGTAGCAGCAGCAGCAGCACGGGTGTTGCTACGCTCGAGTTAAATGCGAACGGAAGTAAAACAACAGTATAGAAGCCTATATGAATGTTCTCAGCAAGTACACAGCAGTTGTGATATTCTTGCCTTGCCCAAACTCACACTGAGGTTACCCTGTTTCTAACTATACGGAACATATTTAATAGAATTATCTTTGTGTTACTCTCAGATGACGTCAGTGGACGGTCACTATGTCAACACACACACGGACCTGCTGTCCTCGAAAGATCTCGTCAGTTTCGCCTGCCAAGTGGCCCTGGGGATGGTATGTGGCTACCTTGTCGTCTTGCAATTTTATGAGTGTCAATTAATACTGATACACGAAATAATCTCTTTTTTTAATGTTTTTATGGAGTTCCGCGAATCATCTCGTATATGTTCTTGTGATTAACACAATCTTTATGACAGCACCTATGTTGTTTCCTACACAAGTCTCGACCACGTCGTTTCAATGCGTTCCACGGAGATCCTTTACTGCTGTTTTATATTATTACTATGTGGTAGTGGTGGTGGTGTTAGTGGCAACTATTACAGTTATTGATATTGTGTTTGTTATTTTGATTATCGTGGCTGTCATTATTAATATCATCATTATCATTATTGCTGTTGGTGCTGGTGCTACTGATGTTATTATTATTGTCACTATTACTATTATTGTTACTATTATGGTAGTTATGGTGACTAATGTAGTTATCGATATTATTATTATTGCCACTATTATTATTATTATTATTATTATTATTATTATTATTAGTAGTAGTAGTAGTAGTAGTAGTAGTAGTAGTAGTAGTAGTAGTAGTAGTAGTAGTAGTAATTTTGTTATTTTATTTTCTGCTGATGTATTTGTTATTGTCTTCGTCATCATTGTTGCTGTTACTGTTCTTGTTACTGTTGTTGTTGTTATTGCTGCTGCTGCTGTTGTTGTTGTTGTTGTTGTTGTTGTTGTTGTTGTAACCGTAATATAAATTATTTCAAATAGAATAATTAGTGACAACATTGAAAGTGTTATGTAAAGTACTTCATACATAATGATTTAACGTATACAAACATTTACCGTCCGACACCCCTTGGCCGTTGTGGCTAAAGAGGCGTTTTGACTGGTATATTAAAATGTCTCTTGTTCAGGATTTTCTGGCATCTAAAGGATTCGTTCACCGAGACTTGGCTGCGAGGAACGTGCTGATGTGTGCCAACAGAACCTGCAAGATCGGAGACTTTGGCCTGGCCAGGTACATCTACGACAACATTGTGTACGTCAACCGACGTGGCGGACGGCTTCCGGTGAAATGGATGTCAGTGGAAGCCATCTTTGATATGTCCTTCTCAACGGCGAGTGATGTGTAAGTGCTACGTTTTTATGAGTCCTTCTCAACAAGAGCCATGAAAATACTCCGCTTTGATATGTCCTTCTCAACAAAAAGTGATGTCTTGGTACTACACTTTGATATTTCCTTCTCAACAACGAGTGATGTCTTGGTACTACGCTTTGATATTTCCTTCTCAACAGCGAGTGATGTATAAGTATAACGATTTCAAATATCCATCACTAACACAAACTCTTTTGCACCAGAATGAGATTTGTCGTTGCCTAGGTTCTAATGCTTCTACTATCTCACTGCAGAGTGGAAGCTGAGCTTGCCACCTATCTCACACCACAAGTCACCAATGCAGCACACATCCGCGAGTCAGTGAACAAGAGTAAGTTTGCGCACATAATATCCTTTAATTGTGAATGAACACGGACACACAACATATAAATCCAGGAACAATAATTCTCTCAGAATATATCTTCATCACAACCGCAAACTCTAATAACACTGCCTTCTCAAGGCCTACTAATCTCATCCACCATGACAGTTTTTACTAGCCACTCTTCCCGGCCGAACTCACTGGATCCAATCCACTCGGGATCTAAGTCTCCGCTAACTATCCGACCCTCTCTCTAGGGCTAGGCTTAACTCACTACGTCTGCTGATAACCGGGCTCAGTCTTTAATCCTTAGTCTCAGAATTCCGATCACTGAAAACCACAGGCGGAGTTTTATCTCTGACTCCCCTATTCTTCACTTTCCCAGACTACCGACCTACACTCGTCGAGTCCCAACACTCAACTGTCCAAAACGATCCGACCCTCTCTCGGTCTCAACTTCAACTTCCCCGTCAATGTTTTTCACTGTCTTTTAACCCTTCTTTGCAGCCCCCTCCCCCACAATCTTCCCCGTTTATCTTCTTATGTTTCCTTTCCGGGGAATGCCCTTTCACCCCGTGAACTTGTTTATATTGTACGGACACTCACCTTACTGATAGTGAACCCAGGCATGTGTCAATCACAAAGTCGAGTGATGTGTAAGTACTGTCTTCTGACATTGGTCTATCTCCTTTTGATTGGAAATGTTCATGGATGTTCTGCCCAGGGCATACAAGCGTACGGGGGAAATGTTGATGGATGTTCTGCCCAGGACATGCAAGCATGCGGACCAATGAACGGGCTGATACTTTGATTACTTGCTGCCGGCTCTCTGTGTGGCGACCTGCTTTTTAATTTTGTTTAAATAAAGGTGATATGGGGATTAGAACAAGAGTCGCCATGACGAAGGTAGCCTTTTGCAAGATGAAAAACATACTGACCAATAAACAGATGTCATTTGCAACGATTAAAAGGGTGTTGAGGTGCTAAATAGAGCCTGTACTTTTGTATGAATGTGAGGCGTGGACAATGAGCAGACAAGCTGAAACACATCTGATGGCTTTGGAAATGTGGTTTCTGAGGAAAATGCAAAGAATACCATGGACAGACAGAAAAACCAATGACCAAGTACTACAGGAGACAAAATGAAAATTGTAAATTGATTAGAGAAATTAGACGTAGACAGTCAAACTTATTTGGTCACGTTATGAGAAGAAATAAATTCGAGAACTTGATGGCAACTGGCAAGATTGAGGGGAAGAGAACAATGTTAAGGCAGAGAAGTAAATACCTGATTGGCTTGGTCACGTGGTATGGTCGAGAAAAAACACTGAGCTGATCCACGACTATGGTGATCGAGTGAGATGGCAAATCATGACCGCCCACGCTTTCCGGCATGGCACATGGTTGATTGATTGAAGTAACTAACAAATCTGTATAACTGCTCCAGCGACCTCTTGTAGACTAGACCAGTATTAAGTTAGCATAGTGCCAGACTTCTGTAGCACAAACGAGGCTTCTCATTGTTTACCTCAACTCACACTGTTCTATTTCATAAACAATCAGCTCTGCTAATACTGTCCTGTTGACTCACAACCAACAGCTCAACTTCGCAGTCTCGCCTTGAGGCTTTATACGCTATACATGAAAGTAATATATCACATACAATCATCTGTCACATACAGATCATATATGACATAAAATTCCATTTTGAAATGAAATAAATGAAATACATGTGTCATGAAATAAATATGTCACCCAAAAAATCATATATCACATACAGTTATACATCACAAAACATAATATATCACATACAATCATCATCATCATCATAATTATCCAGTCCCTCACCGGCTGGCGTGGGCGATCATGCCTCTCCACAAAGTGCTATCTCTGGCGTCTTGGATCAATTCGTGTTGACTCCCTTCCATGCCATGACACCAGACTGTCAATAATCTTCTCACGCTGTCTTCTACGATCTCTCTTTCCGCAAATATTTCCGGTTGCCACAACATGTTTCAGTTTTAGTCTTCTCATAACGTGCCCAAACAACGATGAATGCTTCTTTCTGATGTTTGTGGTAAGTTGTCTTTGCAACTCAGCTTCCCCTAAAACGTCCTGGTTGCTCGTTTTGGTTGTCCGATTAATTTTCAGCAATCTTCTACAAAACCACATCTCCAAGGCTTTCAGGGATTATTTCGCCTGTGTACTAATTGTCCAGGATTCGCAGCCGTATGTTTAAATAGGTTCTATGTAACATGCAAGAACTCTTTTTATGACTTTCAAGGACAATGACTTATTGCACAAAACGTTCTTCATTTGATAGAATGCAGTGTGTGCATGTCCTATTCTGCTCTTTATCTCAGTGATGTATCTTCCATCTATTGTTATCCATGTGCCCAGATATCTGAATTTCTGCACTTGTCCCAAAATAATGTCATGCACTGTAATTGCACATTTAGGCACAACATGTTTCTTTGATATCACAATGAGTTCTGTCTTTCTATTTTGAAGCATGATTTCTTGGGAAAACACAGCGATGGTTTCCCCTTGCCTTCCGCCGGTTTGTGTATGGCTGACTCCATTAGCCGCTGTCTAAAGAGACAGACCCTGCAAAGCAGCAGGGGGAATGGGGGGGGGGGGGGCGTGGGGGGAGGGGTTATATATGGCGCCTCTTACCCGCCAATGTCCACGTCATAGAGTGTTGAGATATTGTATACAGACAGCTGCCCCACCAACCAATCCTTCTCCTCTCAGTGACCACCGCTTCTTGTTGTCCACGTCTGATTATACAACATATTCACAGCCAACCCTAGACAAACAAACAAACAAACAAACAAACAAATAAACAAACAGACAAACAAACAAACAAACAAACAAACTTTATTTTCAAAGGGTTAAGAATTGGGCACGCAGATCCGTTTAACATTCTGCCCTTCTGTTACTCTCTTTCATACATAATATCATTCACACATCATTCAAGGCTAACTGAAAAGAGCAACAATATAAAAGGCATTGTAAAGGCATGGGAAAATGAAAAAAAAAGGAATCAATACTACACAACTCAGGAATATTAATGACTGGTGTGACACTTGTTATTAGCTATGTGGAATATACTGGCCTACCAAAAGGGGACTGGCTGTTATACTAGTGTTTTATTATTATTATTTTTATTTCTATTATTATATAGAGGACATTCCACCATCTGCCACTCGGTGGACGCACCTAGTAGAAGGACGGGCCCCTACCTCAGGCGGAGTAGATGGAGGAGAAATTATATGTCGCATAAAATCATATATCACCAAAAAAAATCATCATACATCACATAAAATCAAATATCACATATTGTTATATATAACGGAACATCACGTATCACATAAAATCCATTGGCACCTTGCCGTCTTGACAGACGATAGTTTGTGCTTTAAAAAGGCATAATAACTTTTAACTATGGCGGTAGCGAGTGTGACTGATAAGGCCAATTTGCGCTGTAAATGTCCGTTCACAGTGGGTGCATGTGAACACGTGGTCAAAAAAAAAAAAATCATAAAAATCGTCGTATAAAAAAAAATCATAAAATCACATGTCGCATAAAATCATATAAAAGTCCATATCACATACAGTCATATCTCACATGAACTCCTTACACCACATTAAATCACATATCACATGGAATAATATATCACATACAATCATATATCACATACAATCATATAGCAACTACAATTATATATCACATACAATCATATATCACATAAAAGCGTATATCACAGGAAATCATATGTCTCATGCAATCATATATCACATGCAATCAAATATCCCATACAATCATATACCACATACAATCGTATATCACATGCATTCATATATTACAATCAAAATCATATAAAATCACACATCATATATCAGTGATAATTTTGTTGTTGTTGTTTAATTTTGTATTTTGCGATCGCTCGCTTTAAACTCAAGCTTAGTCCATTCACAATACTTTCTAGGAGCATTGGACTGAATTTTGCGTGTTTATTATCTTTCGCTACTATCAGTATCCCTCGCCATCAGGCGAACCCACTCCGACTTCAGAGGTAATCATTGATAATATTTCTCCACGACTGTATCGACTCTATGTTGTTGACATGTCTGGCTCCTTGATTCCGCCCACAATATGCTGATAAATACTTTATTCTACACAATGACTATTTGGACACTTGTTGAACCCACACTAGTATGACCTAACCTCTCCATGTGTGATGTTGCTGTAATTGTTCTTTTATATGTGTTTGTCTCTCTGCCTGCTACCTGTGTCTTCTTCTGGTGCGGGTATATGAACATTAGGCCGACTTTAGTAAGTGGAAATTAGATAGTAATGGCTTGGTTAATCGTTGCCTCGCGCACGCACACGCACGCACGCACGCACGCACGCACGCACGCACGCACACACACACACACACACACACACCGCGAGTGCACGCACACGCACGCACACACACTACACACTGGCGGACGCACATACGTCGTCAAAATGAAGTCGGGTCATGTTTGCACAGGGATTTAATTACAAGGGACATAATAACTGTATGGCTTATCGTGAAGACACGATTACACACGATTACATCCCTTGATTCATGTCGCTGCTTAGTTTGTTTTCTAATGACGGTTCTAGCATTTCTGGAATTAGTTCAAAGATTACCAAAGCCGTTATAAATTAGTTTAAAGATTACTCCAACTATTACATATTAGTGTACAGATTTTTACGTATAAAGTCTTTGGACCATTTGTTTCACTGTTTGTGCAAAGTTGATGATTCATTAGACCATTTGTTTCATTGTTTTAGTAAAGTTGTTGGTTATAATGTGTTGTCTAGCTATTTAAGTGTCCACATATATCTTTCTCTGTCTATCTCTGCCTACTTTGCCCTGTATTTCCCCCTCTGTCAACAAATTGTTTCTGCTGTCTAGTATTTCCCCTCTGTCAAATACATGTCTCTGTTGACTGTATTCAGATGGTCATTTGGTATTTTGCTGTACGAGATTGTGACCTTGGGAGGGACGCCGTACCCAACCATCCCCACCCGAGACCTGCTCCGTGAGTTGCAGGGAGGGTACAGAATGGAGAAGCCAGAGAACTGCTCAAATCACTTGTGAGTCATTGTTATGTTATGTTATGTTATGTTATTTTATGATCTGGTATGTTATATTATGTTATGTTATGTTATGCTATGTTATGTTGTGTTGTGTTGAGTTGTGTTGTGTTACGTTGTATTATGTTATGTCTGTTGGTTTATGTTATGTCATGTTAATTTATGTTATGTTATGTTACATTATGCTATGCTATACTATGTTATACTATGCTATGCTATGTGATGTTATGTTATGTTGTGTGATGTTATGCTATACTATGTTATGCTATGATATGCTATGTGATGTTATGTTATGTTGTGTGATGTTATGCTATACTATGTTATGCTATGATATGCTATGTTATGTTATGTTAATTTATGTTATGTTATGTTACATTATGCTATGCTATACTATGTTATGCTATGCTATGCTATGTGATGTTATGTTATGTTGTGTGATGTTATGCTATGCTATGTTATGTTATGTTATGTTATGCTATGATATGCTATGATATGCTATGCTATGCTATGTTATGTTATATATTGCTATGCTATGTTATATTATTTTATGCTATGCTGTGATCGGGGTCGGGCCAGTACCCGCCAACCAGGTCTGTGCTGTGTTGATCATCTGTGAGTAGCTGTGACATGCATCTTCTGTGTGGCTGTTCTCTTGTTGTCTGGGTTTCTCTACAAGTAAATCCGTGACGGGACGTGATGCCTAGCGCTTCTAGTCTCGTCTAGCTGGCTATAATCTGTTGGCACGAGGAAAGGAAAGACATAACCAGCATCGCGACTACTTGATGTTGAAGATGGGTGACGGATCCCGTATGAAAATGTTCGGAGTGCTGTGATGTCAGTTCTTGAGTCATTTCATCTCAGCTCAACTCCGTTTGTTATCTAACACAAGCAGCATCAAAGCGCTCCAACTTACCTTTGACCATAGTTTAAGTATATCTGAAGACATGGTGAACGACTGAACATACTACACGTTCCCGATCCTAGATATCTGAAGACAAGGTGAACGACTGAACATACTACACGTCCCCGATCCTAGATATCTGAAGACATGGTGAACGACTGAACATACTACACGTCCCCGATCCTAGATATCTGAAGACTGGTGAACGACTGAACATACTACACGTCCCCGATCCTAGATATCTGAAGACATGGTGAACGACTGAACATACTACACGTCCCCGATCCTAGATATCTTAAGACATGGTGAACGACTGAACATACTACACGTCCCCGATCCTAGATATCTGAAGACATGGTGAACGACTGAACATACTACACGTCCCCGATAATAGATATCTTAAGACATGGTGAACGACTGAACATACTACACGTCCCCGATCCTAGATATCTGAAGACATGGTGAACGACCTGAACATACTACACGTCCCCGATCCTAGATATCTGAAGACATGGTGAACGACTGAACATACTACACGTCCCGATCCTAGATATCTGAAGACGTGGTGAACGACTGAACATACTACACGTCCCCGATCTAGATATCTGAAGACATGGTGAACGACTGAACATACTACACGTCCCCGATCCTAGATATCTGAAGACGGGGAACGACTGAAAAAATATACACGTCCCCGACCAGAATTGAAGCATGGGGAACGACTGAACATATACACGTCCCCGATCCCAGTATCTGAAGACATGGTGAACGACTGAACATACTACACGTCCCCACTAGATATCTGAAAGGTGAACGATGAACATATACAGTCCCGATCCTGATATCTGAAGAATGGTGAACGGAGAACTTACTTACACGTCCCCGATCCTAGATATCTGAAGAATGGTGAACGATGAACCCTACTACCCGTCCCGCCTAGATATCTGAAGACATGGTGAACGATGAAAAACTAAAAGTCCCGACCTAGATATCTGAAAACATGGTGAACGAGAACATACTACACGCCCCCCATCCTAGATATCGAAGACATGGTGAAGATGAAATACTACAGCCCCCGATCCTAGAAATTAAAGGGG
>JACEFZ010021293.1:0-327500 GCA_014155875.1 Cepaea nemoralis
CCCCCCCCCCCCCCCCACCGCCTCCCCCCACACATACACAATATCAGCTGTTGTGAATTCCCCGCAGTAAAGTTTATATGCATGGATCGCCAACACATTCGGTTTCTGGCTTCTAGTGACACACCCCCACTTGCTGCTGTCATTCCCTCATCTCTTCAGGTGATCTCCTTACTTGAATACCTGTCTACCCCTGGCTCGCCTACCTTCGACTTGACCTTGCAGTGCGTGTTTTGCTAGTGTACCTATTATACCTGTACCGTCTCTGTGGGGAAGGTGCTACGGATGAAATTTGTAATCCCGCATACCGCGTTCTAAATACAACTGCGGGTGATTTGGCAGCATACCGCCTTGCATTGGTTTCCCATACAAAGGTATGAGCGTCGGTCGTTCAGAAAACAATGACAAATTACCGAACGTAAACTTGCCAAGAAATCACGAACAGCCCCAAAAGAATGCTGGGGTTGACTCCGAAGTTATGTAAAATATATGCGACTAACTAACTAACTAACCTTTTTTAGTGTTCCTTGTCAGCCTTCTCGTCTTCTCTAATATCTCCATATGTGTTCTTGTGTACATGAACTACGACATTCCTTTTGCGTCCACATTTATAGGACCTCTGGTTGCTATTCAAATTGTCTAGTATATGCTGACGCTTCTATGTCTTGTGGTAATCATGGCTGAGCGCCTTATATACAGGCACGTCACGATTATTATTAGCTCTTAGGAAGAAGAGGGGGAGAGTGGAAAGAAAACAAGAGAGAGAGAAAGAGAAAGAGAGAGAGAGAGAGAGAGAGAGAGAGAGAGAGAGAGAGAGCAGAGAAGGAAACCAAAAGAGAGACACTCAAAAGGGGGAAAGCTCCCAATTTTGGTGCAGAATATATCTTTATCTTCGAGAGAAAGATATAGATTAAGAGTAAGGATGAGTCTTTCCTATATATTTCCACAGAACAACGCAAAGAGAATTTAACAAGTAGCCGCCCCTAAACACGTGTATAATGTTAGTCAGTTTATTATATAAAGGTGTTATCAAATCATCACATTATCGAAACTGACTATCGTCACTGAACTCTCATATCTTCTCCCCTGTCTGAATTTTGACGAGTCTGCAACGAATGGTCACACCAGTTCGGTTCTATGTCACCAGTTTTCTTATGTCCCTTGCGAAGCCGTCAAGTCTCTCTTCTCCCGTTTTGAGACCAGTATCTCATGACGAGCAAAGCCGTTGTATCATCATCCGTGTATTAGAAAAAACGCAGCTGCATTAAGATGTTTAATGGCTTTTAAGATGCCTACCCGGACCCTTATTGACCCTTCATAATGGTCGCATAAGCAGCCAAAGTGTCTGCCTTCTCATTTCCTTTGAAACCAGCGTGTCCTGGCACAAAAGCGAACGTGGTCGTCCTAATCGTGGATTCCTCATTGAGACAGACCATTGACACGTATATATCAAGACGGTTTCTTCTTTAGCGGTGTACGGAGTCATTCAGTATGCATTTATGGTTTTAGTTTTGCGCTACTAATCAACATTGTGTCATTGTCACAGATAGCACCTCGACTTTAAGACTGCTGGTGGTTGTGGAGACAGCATCACTGGACTCCTGAACTATCAATGCGATGTAAAGGTCAAAGAATAACGCCTGTGTTGTCTCTTTTTACTGTGTAACTAACACGTAGCTTTCCTTTCTCCGATAGTCATCGAAAATCTAGATTCATAATCTGTGCTTCTGAAATCAGATTGACAGATTGCCTTTCTTTGTTTAACGTACATGCGTTCCAAATACCCAGTTTAAGACTCATCAATCAGGAAGATATTCTCTCACTACACTCCTAAACATCGTTCAGGGAGATATTGTCACAATCCACTCCTCGGAAAGAACTTGAGATGCTCTCATCAATATTCTCTTCCATATTCAATGAAGAGGTGTCTGTTTATATGCACAAAAAGATATTCTCCAGGGGGGTAAAAATTACCCGGTTTGCTATTTCTCCATTCTCGTGTCTCTTCCTGTGGGACATGAGTGGATTAATGTGAACCAGGAAAAGCCTAACAATTGTACTCTTCTCATAACTCTTGGCATGGAATGACAGAGTGGTGCCACGGGAGATCCGAAATAAAAGTGTGACAGTTCATAGACGACAACTCGGAAGAGAATTAATCTATACATTTTCCAAATGCATTCCATAGTTTTTCAAATCTCTTCCATAATGGCACGCCATATCCTCTGTCAGCAAGTCAAATATATGCCGTGACACGCTCTGTTGATATGCTTCTCGAGTCGTCCATCTGTATCAGTTCCTTCACCTTATATACGGCAATTAATTCGTTACTTTGATTACAATAGATGAAAGATGTTCCGAGGTAGTTCCATGTAGAACAATCCAAGCGAAAGAAACATTCCACAATATGAAGAATACCCTGTGCAATATCTGGTGTAAGTCGGGGTGAGAATGGGCGATGTTAAGAGCTCAAGCAAAACTAGACGTGCGGTTATGGGCAAATTGTATGGAAGCTTCAAGGATGTGATTTTGTAGAAGAGTGTTAAGAACTCCAGAGACGGAACAAAAGTGTAAACTGGAGATCTTGAAAGATGTTAGCACACAGAGAGAACTGGTTACTCGCATCAGAAACAGACAAACTATATTCTGTGAGCACTTCATGACGAGGGAAAAGCTGGGGTGATCTTGGCAACGGTGATGTCTGAATGGAAGAAAGGATCTGGAAAACAGAAGGTAGGAGTGAGCAGTTTGACATCATGGCATGGAGGAAAGTTTGTATCAGACTGGATTAGCAGTACATTAGACAGAGGGCCGTGGAGTATAAACAGTTTCATGGCCACAGACATTGACCTCAATCCTTTAGGATATGGCTGCTACTCACCGTGATGGACTAATCCACTATTTCCCTACACGCCAACAGACAGACAGACAGACACACAGACAGACAGACAGACAGACAGACGGACGGACGGACGGACGGACAGACAGACGGACGGACGGACGGACGGACGGATGGATGGATGGATGGATGGATGGATGGATAGATAGATAGATAGATAGATAGATAGATAAATAGATAGATAGATAGATAGATAGATAGATAGATAGATAGATAGATAGATAGATAGATAGATAGATAGATAGATAGATAGATAGATAGATAGATAGATAGATAGATCCTTGTCTCACGTACTTGAATGCTGACTTTTAAGTGTCTGAATATTGCTAGCTTGGACAGTTAATCATGTGCCCAACCACTATACCTAAACACTTCACAATCCAACTGGGTATTTCGCGACACTTACACCGTGACTGTGTCAATGTGTGTATTTAGTCAATATGTACACATGTAATTATCCGCACGCATAGAACTATATGAAAGAAGTAGAGATCAGTGTACATTCTAAACTACCTGAACGATGGAAAGCTCCAGACACACGTGTTTACTTGTATACCTATAGTTGAAGCTATTTTTATAAATCTCATTCATCTTTGATCTGCAGGTATCAAAGTGTTTTGATCTCGCTTGATTGCACCGCTTTACGGTGTTCTTCCCATTTGCTGTGATGTTCCCATTTACTATAATGTTCCCATTTAATATGATGGGATGTATTTTGTTTGTGAAGACCGTTACTATTGTATTTCTGCCATTTACGCTGAGCCATTAATAAAGGATTGATCAGTATTGAAATTCCAAAAGCATTAATAGTTTGTTGCGGAGTACGGGGAACGGAAAGCTGTATTAACGTGAAAGTGTGGATCATCTCAGCTTGATTTGAGGGTTTTTGCATGTGCGAATGTTGATGCGTATCAGCATCTGCTGATGAATTAGATTGGATTGAGGCTTGTGAGATGCATGACTTCTTGTGGGCGTCGAGTGCTGTGTAGTATGGGAAGTCTAGGGGGATGAGAGGCAGTTTGTGGTCGCTGGCTCTGGTGGGTGCCGGGTCTTGCGACGTTTGGTGGACGGGTGAGCGCGGAGGATTGCTGGCGGCAGATTGGAAAAATTTGGAGTGACTCGTGTATGGAGGTCTGTGGAGAGGGAGAACGAAAGTGCTCGACATAGATGATGTCGGAAACTCTTGAGTAAATAGAGGAAGGGAGACATGAACATGCAGATTTGAATAGACGTGGAGCCAGAGTTTGCTGGAATCGCGGCCAAGTGAACAGTATACGGTGGCTGGCGAAAGGAGGGGTTGAGAAGCGATTGGAACCGGTGTTCGGGTGCTCTGGCTGAAGCGACAGAAGTGGTCGCGCCGGAAGGAGAAATCGGGAACCTTTACGGCACCACGGTATGTGTATTAGGAGCCTGTGCTCGGTCAGGTAGAATTTCAATATATCATGATGCAAGGGTTCTCGCAGCCATTGGAGATCGAACAGACAGATGAGATTGTGTGTCACCGTAGTGGTCCGGATTAAATCGCCAGCAGAGACAGAACTGTTTTACACGGTTTTGTCTTTCGTGTGGGCCGGACCTGGAAGGGAAGCAAAGTATAGCAACACTGTGGTCTATCACGCATTCGTAAGAGACGACTAAGAAGAGTTGTGCTCAGGACAGGGCACCCATTATGTAGAAAATTACAGCCACAAAATCCAGCCAACGACAAACAAGTTCCGTAAAGAAAGAAGAACAATTCAGCCAGGAAAGATCTGTCTGTCTGTCTGTCTGTCTGTCTGTCTGTCTGTCTGTCTGTCTGTCTGTCTGTCTGTCTGTCTGTCTGTCTGTCTGTCTATCGATCCATCCATCCATCCAATCCGTCCGTTTGTCCGCCCAACCTTCCATCCATCCGCCCGTCTGTCTGTCAGTGTGTTTGTGCCTGCTTATATATGTGTGTGTGTACGTGTGTGTACGTGTGTGTGTGCGTGCGCGCGCGCACGTGTAAGTGTCTATCAGTCATCTATTGTTAACTGGCAACCAACATTTAACATGACCTGGAACCAGCCTTAACACTAAATCTGCAACCGTTCACAAACGAACAGAATGGATTCACGAACCACGTAAACACACAGGGCGTGCTCTTTTGCATATCACGAATTCTAAACATGTGTATACAACAAATGTAAACTGTCACATCCCTGCAACTCTCAAAGTCCACCCGCTGCAGTAATTACTCGGCAAACTCAACGGGACACCGGCTAAATGGATTTTATTTTGTTGTCCGTGCTTTCCCTTTGTCACTATGGGAATACCCCAGGGTTAACGGGAATGCAGCTGTGATGCAGTGAGTCTCTTTGAAGTTCTCGGGTAGATGTATACCTGATGACTAATGGGAATACAGTTGCTGCACAATGATTCTCTTTGAGTACTGTGATCCGTTCTAGATATGTTTCAACTGCAAGAACCCATGGGGAGAAAACTAGTTTGGTGTGTTTGTAAACGATGGCTATCATTGCACACTCAGGTGACTCCGTAAGTGACTCAAGTCCCCCTACATGTCGCACAAGATGCCTCCTTCTACCTAGGGTTGCCTGACGTCCGGCAAAAAGAGGACACGTCCTACTTTTTATCATAATGTTCTCCGTCCTGCAGGCAAAGCTAAAATCCTTTAAAATGTCCGGCTTTTCTTATATTTTATGTTTTTTTTTTTTTAAATATATTTTATGAGTAATTAATAAAGATTATAAGGTAATAATTGTACAATCGGCTGTTTAAATAATGTTTTTTAGCATTTTGAAAAGGGCCTGCTTTGAATTTATACTTATTTTTAAACATGATTGTTTCTTGGTCGCTTCACTAAGATTAAGATACACTTATCGGCAGCTATTGTAATAAAATTGTACTGATTGTGGGTTTATTCTGGAACGATTCAAAAGAAACATTCAATATGTCCTCCTTTGTCCTCTTTTTTTCGGGGGGGGGGGGGGGGAGAGAGAGAGAGAGAAGGGGGATCTTATTATGTCCTCCTTTTTAAGCCCACGTATCTGGCAGCCCTACCCCCATCCCTCCTCCATTCAGAGTGCACAACTCCCTCCGTATTAATGGTGACTCATCCACATGCGAGTCTGGCAGAATAACACATACTACTCAAATAAATGTTCTTTCGTTTTTTGTTTTTTTAAATTCTTAAATTTAGGCAGTGGCTCATTCAACCTACTCATTTGATCTGTTGCAGAACGTGGCTCTGACTGATTGTATATGCGCAGTGAGCACTAGAAGGACGATCTAATATTTCACCCTTATCTGATACGGTTATGTGTCCTATTCAGTAGCCCAGGATCCGGAGAGAGCACGCCATGCATGAGTTCTTTAGTTTACAGGTGTTTCGAACTCGTCCTGCCAGAGACAGAGGCCGACATCGCTTCTCTACATGTCCACGTCTAAGTAATGATATCGCAATAATGTTATTTCAATGACTCCGCAAAAACTAATTGTATATGTCACAATAATGCAGTATCAATGGCTATCTTTACGCTGTAAGGCGGTGAGTTTGCAATGTGAAAGAACAAATCAGGAAGAGCTAGCAGGCAGCAGAGAAACCGTTTCTGAGGCGAATGCTAGGAATATTTGAAGGTTAGAGTGGAACTAACAGCGGGTGCCAAGACCATGCTGATCAAAGTAAAACATTAATCACAGTTTCCAAGAAACAAACAGTGTTCTTTGGTCCAACCAAAAAAAAAAAAAACAACATGTAATTTTTTTTTTAAAGACACTTAAAAGACACTGCTACGGTACCTTTCATTGGGTGCGAAAACTCGATTTATCTAGGGAAAATCACTAGCAAACTTTTGAGATAGCGATAGCCTGCATGATCAAACCTACCTAGCAACCTCTAATGGAACGCTTGATAGGTTACGGTTGTTGATGTTACGGGTTTTCTTGGTTGGTCCTAGTTACATACGAGTGGTATGAATGTATCCCTATACAAATGTAAACCTTGTTTGAACGTTTATCAGTGGATTATAAAGTGCAGTGCAAAGTACAGCCATAGTCAACAGATCAACAGAAAATGAATACCCGTTTGTATGTACAAGTGTTTATTTACACTGACAGATTTGAAAGTACAGCCGACAGAAATTGTAATTGTTCTAACATTTGCAAGCACATGTGAAAACAAAGTATCATGTATTTTAGCTTATTATATTGTAGTCATAGTGAGGAAACTCACAAATATTTCACCTAACTGTTGCATGCTGAGACGAAGTAGTGAGTGCGATCATTAACATTTTCTCGGGAAGGGATTTCTTGGCATTTGTCATATCCGCTGTGACATTTAAAGCAGTTTGTTTAGATGCAGAGACGTATAATTCCACCCACCAACAACTGGAGACATTGTTAGAAATAACACAGGCAGAGTGCGGTAGTTACAACGCTTAACTCATAGTCAACTTCAAGCCACCTTACGATGGACATATATCAAGTACTTCGTTTTTCTTATTTTATTATCATTTTTTTTTTGGGGGGGGGGGGTGATGTTGCCCTCGCGGTCTCTGTGGCTAAGGGCTTGCGAACGCGGTTTGTGAGCCCGTATACCCGGGTTCGAAACACAGCGGTGCTGGTTTTTTCGAAAAAGTTATAGGAGCCTGTCGTTCAGAAAGCAATGGCAAACTACTGAACGTAACATTTGCCCAGGAATCACGAACAGCGAAAATGCTGGGGTTGACTGCTACGTCCTGTGAAGGACATGCAACTTAATTTAATTTTAATTTGTCCTCGTTCGCTTTGAACTCAAGTGTAGTCCATGCACGCTACTTTTAGTAGCACTGGGCTAAATATTGCATGTGGATTAGTTTATAATATGAAGCTTCAGCTTACCACCGGTGTAACGCTTTTCTCTTCGGATCAGTTGCTATCTTTTAATACTATAAAGTTTCAACCTACCAGCGGTGTGAGGGTTTTCTCTTCGGATCAGCTGCTATCTTTTAATAGTAGGAAGTTTCATCGCACCAGCGGCGCAACGGTTTCGCTTTCAGACTAGTTGCTACCTTTACAATGAAGTTTCTCCTCCTTATAACATAGTCCAACATGTTCTTTGCAGTCACTTGATGTTTACCTTTTTTTAATTGGAAGTCGCGGTGGCTCAGTGGCCAGCCACTCGATTGCCAGTCTATTGGGCCTGTGCTGGAATCCTATGCAGTTTTTTTAATTGACCTGAGTCACAGTTGACCCATCCTAAAACAGGTACCAGAAAGTGTCTTGGAAAGTAAAGGCGGCCGGTGTGATACTGACTCTATCACCTACCGTGTGTCAATAACAACTTCTTCTGTTATCAACGTTTGCAATCCGTGGGGTATAGTATCCATTGTAGTGCGCAGATGTCCGCTTTCTAAGCCAGCATCTTCCGACTTTGACGGTTGAGGTTTCTTAACTGGATTCTTTCTCCTAAGGGCAGATTGCCTTCTTGGGCTTGGGGGCTCTGTCTGACCACATTTTCAGTTTTACATTGTTGCCATTTTCTTACAAGAACTTCCACAAGGCCATGGTGGGTTGGCATTGTTGCCCTAGCCTTTGTTCTTACAAGAACTTCCGCAAGGCAGTGGTGGTTTGGCATTGTTGCCCTAGCCTTTGTTCTTACAAGAACTTCCGCAAGGCAGTGGTGGTTTGGCATTGTTGCCCTAGCTTTTGTTCTTACAAGAACTTCCGCAAGGCAGTGGTGGTTTCGCATTGAGTGGGTATGTCCTTCATGTAGATTTATTTCCTTCCAGGGTTTACGACTTCCATCGATCCATTGATATAGAATGATGAGTCTAGCACCATATACTCAATACTCCTCAAGGCGTGTGATAGAGTCCGGGACTTTTAATTTACTTATAGTTTGGTTTATGCTACCCGCCTCACATTCTGTCCTATGGACATATGAGAGTTAATATGCAGTGTCTAGGATAGAGTGTTGAAGAAAATAAAACTCAATCATATGTTCTAGAACACCGGTCTCGTGAGCCGTGCAATCTCTGCCGTCCTAAATTTAATTCACGATCATTTGAAATATTGATTGACGCCATTGTATGTAACATTGACTAAGGCTATGCACACAGTCAGTTGACGTAACTTCCTCTTTCATTTGTAGGACTACGTATGATCAATTTACGTTGTGAGTATGTGTTTCGTGAACGGGAATAAATCTGTTTTTTATTTGTATTCGTTAATGTCCGACAGTGTATAAATTTGTCTGCGTTTGTGCTAAAGAGACCGTTGTTATTTGAAGATTCATTGATTATTCATTGATTGTCCATAACTTAGTCAGCAGTGTCAATCGACCAGCCATATTTTATACTGATACTAAATAGTGAGGAGTGGCTGGTCGAGTGGCTATATGTGCCACATTCTCCTTCGGGAGACCCGAGTGCGAATCCTCGGTAAGGTGTGAATTTTTTTTTCTATCTGGGGCAAAGAGAAAACCCTAACCTGCACGGTTCGCAGCAACTCCACTAGCCAGGAGGCCTTAATTCCTCAGGCTCCAGACACCCCCCCCCCCCACCAGCCATACACCACAAGGTACTATATAGGCAGTAAATGACAGTGACAGTTTGACTAAACAGGATCATTTGTATGTGTCTATATATCATCATGTCGTCTCCGTGGCGAAGGTGTCACGGACGCGATTCGTAATCCCGTATACCCGGCTTCGAAGCACAGCGGTGCTGATGTTTTTGAAATCAGAAAGCAATGGCAAGCTACTGAACGTAAAACTTGCCAAGGAATCACGAACAGCCAAAATGCTGGGGTTGACTGCTACGTCCTGTGAAGGACACGCAACTAAATTTTTTCTAGCACCATATATATGTGAGCCTTGGATCATTTCGCAATAACTAAAGACGACAATTGAGACCTTTGCGCTCAAATGTTACAGAAAAGTTCTTATAATGTGGACCACGAATAATACAATTACTGGGACTCTACAAGGTCTGAAGATCGAAACAACTGAGTTACAAAGAGCGCCATTCATGTCTCGAAAACTAAAATTCTTTCTCCATGTTAAACAGGACATTGAAGACACCTTGCACATGGAAATGTATGAGGCATGGGATCTGGCTAGGGATCTAGAGTATTGTTGGCGGGGCATGAGGACAGTCACGTTCTGCAAAGGATCTGTCACATGATGATCAAGAGTTGTCACTGACAGTTTCTTGTATCATATTCGTATGAAACTAGGCCATATGCATCTCTAGATGATGTTACTACCAAATGCATCTCTAAGTAATGTTACTGCCATATCTCTAAGTGAAGTTGACTTAGATTAGAAAAGAAATACTTTCAGCATCTCAGTGGTAAATATATGCCATGCACACTCTCACTGGTATAAGTCCATGGCTTGGTCTCCCAGGAATGTTGCACTGACAATGGCACAGACAGTGCCATCATGTGAAGCTACGTTAAATAGACAAGACCTACTGGTATTATTTCATTCTTTCATGGGCAGCTGATGTTTCAGAATCATCATAATACCCCGGGTCAGGAGTAGCTCTAGAGATGCATGTCTGAGGGTGCCGGAGTAAAGTAACAAATAGCTTAGAAATGTTAAAGTTACAAGCGGGACAGCGTTAATAAATAGATATATAAGCCTGGAGAGGTTGAAGTAACAATTCCAGTAGAAATATTTAATGATAAAACTAGGTCAGATGATATTAAACATAATAATTGCCCGGAACTGAGGGAAAACAATGATTTAATATGCAAGATAATCGACTTCATTGCACCGGGTGTCATCCCATATGACTCGGTCTCTTTCCGCAGGGCGGTCTACCGAAAGCGTCGAACAAAGCACGAACTCCGTAGCTCCAGCAACGACCCCTAGGAGTCTCCGAGAAAACTGAACTCGTGAGCCGAACGACGTAGCCCGGAATCGAACCCACAACGTACGGAACGTGAGGCGGTGAGGCTTCGCGGCGGTTACTTCGTGAATTGAATGAATTAAAGCATTAACTAAATTAGACATTTAAAGTTACAAGCAGGTCAGAGTTAATACAAGTAAATTACTGTGTGTGTGTGAAGGAGTTAAATTATCATCCCATTGATCGGGACCGAAGTAATTAAAGTAATAACTAAATTAGACATATTTAAAGTTAAAAGTAGGGTAGGCTTAATAAAAGTAAATCACTGTTTACATCTGAAGAAGTTAAATTAACATGTAAAAGTAATCATTGTTCGGGACCGACGGAGTTAAAGTAATAATGTGAATATAAATAGTTAACTTTACAACCAGGTTAGAGGTTATAAAAGTGTTTATTGTTCGGTAATTAATGAGTTAATGTGATAAATAAATTAGAAATATTTAAATTATCAAGACTGACAGAAATAATTAAACAGCTGTGTACGACCGGGGGTGGGGATCTCTCCTTCATTTCTTCCTCGTTCTCTTCTTGTTAACAGCATCAGCTTCATCTTCAGTACCATCATCATCTTCAGTACCATCATCATCATCATAATGAGTATCATCATCCTGGTTGCCATTATCGTTACCAGTTCCCTATCATCGGCCTCACTCTGTTGCACGAATTAAACATGAACACTTCGCATTAAATCCCGCTTGACACCTCAACACGTAACGATGTTCATAACTTGAATTGATGGACAAATGAGATCTCACAGCCTTTAGAATTATGCCTGCTCAAATCACCTGAAATAGTCTAGCACAATTTCTAGACAGCTAATGCTGCTTCGAGAGTTCGTTAATGGTATAAAATTGGATATCAGACATGGAGTCGTCCACACACAGACATTAGCTGGACTCTAAGACGGTTCCTTAACTGCATGTTAAAACACGTTGAATCTATGTCTACACAAAATTGCAAATCTGTTTCTCAGACAGATATAATTGGGGTCATGGTTTCACATGAGAAGGACGTCTGTGCAAAAGGTGTGTACGTTTGAGATAAGAGCAGTGTACACAATTTCTGGGTGTTTGTATGTATGCGTGCGAGACGGGAATTTTGTGTACAGTATGTTTATAATGGTAACATCCCTCTCTCTCTCTCTCTCCCTCTCTCTCTCCCTCTCCCCCCCCCCCTCTCTCTCTCTCTCTCACTCACTCAATATATATATATATATATATATATATATATATATATATATATATATATATATATATATATATATATATATATATATATATATATATATATATATATATATATATATATATACATATGCAGACAGTCAATATACTTTCAGTTATGGACATGTTAAGAGCAGAGACAACGCTTGGAAACAAGACGAGGAATCATCCCACTTAAACCTTTACCATTTTTTTTCTCTCAAGGTTTCTTACCGTCTATGACAGTCGGATGGATATCTTTTTGCTTTATATGCCAACATTAGATTTCCTACAACTTTCATCTCATCTTGCAATTCTTTATTTTTACCTCTATTTTCGCTTTGTGTCCAACATTTTCCCTACAACCGTCATCTCGTCTTGTACTTCCCTTTTTGCACATCATGTTCTGCTCTAATTGCTGCATATATTTTTTCATCTCGTCTTGCAATTCGCTATTCCGTCTGTTTTCATGTGCCCACAGTATTGTTCTTTGCAACCTTTATCTCATCTTGTAAGTCCCTTTGCAACTTTATTTTCTCTTTAAGTACCCAACATATTTTTTCCCTGCCACATTCATATCGTCTTGTACTCGCCTTTGTCATCTTTGTGTTGTGAAGGACTTCTTTATTCTCATTATATAAGTCTATATTTCCACATGTCAACGGCTGTAGTTTGTTCTTCCCACAGCGTGTTCCCAGCATATGTCTCTGCATCATATAGTAATGTACAGTATACCTAAGATGTATGTCTTTGAGCCATATAATAATGTACAGTATACATTGAACCGGCTCTGTGGCACAGGGTATACGAAAGCAATTCGTAATCCCGCATACTGAGTTCGAAACACAGCTGCGGGCGATTTGGAAACCGACGGCCTTGCGTTGGTTTTCATATAGTGGTATGAGTGCCAGTCGTTCAGAAGGCATTGGCAAACTACTGAACTTAAACTTGCCAAGAAATCACAAACATAGAAAACAAAAACGCTGGGGTTGACTGCGACGTCTTGTATAGGATATGCAACTAACCTTTTTTAACACCCAAGATGCAAGTGAACAGGTTAAACAGATGGACAACCAGCAATACTATAAGCAATGTCTGTTTTTTATTATAATAGCAGCTGGCTGTGAGGAAATTGGGGTTATGCTCGCCAATGTCTCTACCACGCCAGACAGACAGTGCTTGATAACTCTCTGTTGTCATAGAAACAGTAGCTTAGAAAATACCTCTTCTGTTGCGGAATACAACTCGGGACCATCTGATGCCCCAGCTTGATCGCCGTTATGTGTGGAGTCGCTGTTCTGTCGTCACACCTGGCAAACCACCTAGCGTCATATTGTATTCTTTATCGTTGTGTTCTCTCGGTGCAAATACTAGCGTCTGTAGGTGTGTATGGGTGTGTGGGTTATGTGGGTGTGCAGGTGTGGTTGTGTAGGGGGTGTGTGTATGTATGGGTGTGGGTGTGGGTCGGCGTGTGTGTGGGTGGGTGTATGGGTGTGTGAATTTGGATGTGGATGGCTAGGTGGGTGTGTGGGGGATGCGTATCAGTGTGTGTGGATGAGTGTCTTATGGGACTCCAAGCGCCCCGTGTGTTATGGGACCCTAAGTGGAAGCAAATAATAGTTACACCGTAACCTACCATGCTTTCCGTAAGAGCTGACTAAGGAGGATCCCCCCCCCCCCACAGTGTGTGTTACCGGCACCCTAAGGGGAAGGAAAGAATAGTAATCCTGTAACCTAGTGCGAGCAGGCACGTTGGCGAAGATGCTAGGGAGCAGCCCTTATAATATTATGAGCACTGTCCGACAAGGATTCTACCCTGTGCTCGTCGTCTCGCTAAGTGAGGGAAAGACTTACCACCGCTTTCCTCCAAGCTTTTAGGACAACCAAATGTGATGGCCCCATCACTTCACAGACCCAAAGCAGGAAACTGCTTTCAAACAAATTAATATTATTTTTATATTGTATATATATATATATACACACATATATATATATATATATATATATATATATATATATATATACATATATATATATATATATATATATATATATATATATATATATATATATATATATATATATATATATATATATATATATATATATATATATCGATAACAAGCAGACATAGAGCAAGCAACTATGACAACGGTTTTGTCAAGCACGTAGCAGGATTCATTGTACAATAATAACTGTACGCTAATCATTGCACGCTCTGTTTAATTTTACGTAAATATTCCTAGATTGGAAACAAAAGCAACCATTTTGTAACCATTCATGCTTTAAATTCTTCATATAGAGAATGTGACTGACATTTCAGCGGAGAAAACTGGGATCCCTGACATGGTGCACTGGAAATCAATGATGAATGATGAGTCTGTGATTTGCTGGCCGAGTTGCCTGCCAGTTGTTTATTCAAACATGCTGCCTTTTAATGCCTTTCACGCAATCTACTAGTCATCACATGAATGACCCCTAGCCATGTTTTTGTTTCGAATGTCAGGATCTCCAAACTTCTAGATAATAGACTTATTTTGCAAATGGAATACGTATCTATTTTTTCAATTATTGTTTCTGCCGGTGTCTGTCTGTCTGTCTGTCTGTCTGTCTGTCTGTCTGTCTGTCTGTCTGTCTGTCTGTCTGTCTGTCTGTCTGTCTGTCTGTCTGTCTGTCTGTCTGTCTGTCTGTCTGTGATTCTCGCATATGAGCATCGTTGTTTGGGTGCCTGTGTGCGTTTAAGTCTCTCTCTCTCTCTCTCTCTCTCTCTCTATCTCTCTCTCTCCCTCTCTCTCTGTGTTGTTCTTTCTTTCTTTCTTTCTTTCTCTCTCTCTCTCTCTCTCTCTCTCTCCCCTCCCTCCCTCTCTCTCTGTGTTGTTCTTTCTTTCTTTCTTTCTTTCTCTCTCTCTCTCTCTCTCTCTCTCTCTCTCTCTCTCTCTCTCTCTCTCTCTCTCTCTCTCTCTCTCTCTCTCTAATTCTCTGTGTCTGTCTAAGATACATTCAGACCCACCAGCATTATAAATGCCCTGCCCTCCACAGATCTTGGTTTCTGGTGTCCTGGATAAATCCCTCCACTGGTGATATTTCTCCCTGCCACCGTTCTAGTACATCCAGTACAGGGTTTTGTAAAGTCTCACTACACTTTTCATGTAGAACAAGTCCGAAAAATGAAGTACAAGACGTCATTAAAAATGTGCTAAATAACTCATTAAATTAATTACAATACTTACTGCTATAGTCTAACGCTGTGTTGGGGAAGCTGAAAGTACAAATGAAGTATTCAGGGGTTTGAAATGTCCACCACGGGCTTCAAGACACGACTGTACACGTCTCTTCATACTGTCAGAACCTTCTGCAGTGTGTCTTTTGTTATTTCCTGAATGGTAATTCTGATTGCTTCTATAAGGTCCTCAAGGGTGTGTAAATTATTTTTGTAATCATTCCTTTCAAGAAACGCCATGGAAATACTAAATATACTCCCGCAGACGATAGCCATTCGCTGCATATTGCTTCACGATGAACTGTGAAGCACATTTTTTATGACGTCATGTACTTCATTGTTCAAACTTGTTCTACATTGTACATACAAAGTGTAGGGAGAGTATACAAACACCCCTGTATAATTGTTCTCAATCGTCCTCTGCCTCTTCTACCACTGATCTTTCCAGGTGTCACGATGTTCTCCAATGTCTCGCTTCTCGTTACATGTCCAAGGAACGTTATGTGTCGCCTTATTTATCACACACACACACGCACGCACGCACACACACGCGCACACACACGCACGCACACACACACACACATATATATATATATATATATATATTTGAGCTTTGAGCTCGAGAGTACTCCAGCCTGAACTGAATTTTGCGTGTTGCCTAGCTTTCCAAATTACCTGTGTCCCTCGCCATCTGAATTTTAGAGGTACATGTAATTTACATCCCCAAGACAAGGATGAGAAGTCAACATTTTAGTCCAACTTACCGATGTTGGTGTTGAACCCGCTACCTCGGCATCAGAACATTGGAAGTTTAAGAGTCAGCGCTTCTACCCATTCAGCCATGTTGACCTCTAAATGTATATTACGTTATTTTATCAGTCTTTGCCATGCAATCATAGTTAGTTACTCACGCAAATAAATATACATGCAATGTATTTCCTGACCAAGAAAATTCACGGACGTTGATCAGTTACTCAGTACACGATCAAACTGGCATGTGAGCCAAACATTACAATCAACAATGAAGAAATTATCCGTGCCACAAGCCCTGAATTCCTTAGCTTTATTCTTGGCAACAATGAGAACCGCACAACATACGTAACATGAAGACTAGCCTTAGCTGTACAGAGGATAAACAACATTAAGCACAAGCCAATACAAGTATCCAACATTCATCATCATCTTCTTCAACTTTTACCGTCAAGCTGTTTCGTGGGGAGGAATAATTGGCATTGGGTAGCACTGAATAGTGTCATTCCGTGTCGTTGTACAATGTATGTGATGTCGTCAATGCATATTCTTCTCTGGAATCTTCTTGCTCTCGTAGCAGGTGTTCTTTGAGTAGGACCATGGTAGTTAATGGTGTTGCATTCTAATGAGATGGTCAAACCATTTGATCTTCTGTCTTTCAATAAATGTGGCACAAGGTGATGGTCCCACTGTTTGTCTGATAACGTAATTTCTCACTCGGTCTGGTATAGTTAAGTTGGCAACTCTTCTCAAACATCTCATCTCCCAGGTATTGATTTGTCATAAGTGTGATTTGGAAAATATCCATGTTTGACATTGGTAGCATAAGGGTGGTGTGAATAAGCAAGAATCGGATGTCAGTCATGAAACATTTCTCAATCGTTAAAGAAGAACATGGGGTTTTAAACATAGAGTTAAAACAATTCTTAGAATTCCGCCAACCAAGAAGAAGAAACATACTGACAGTGAAAGTCTACAAGACTTGAACATGCAAGAAAGCTGGCTCATAAACCGCCTCGTGTCTCGGGAACTGAAACGCTTTGCCCATATGAACGCTTGAGGGCCGGAAGACGATTTGCGATTATTTACAAGCTTTCTAGTTACTTGCATATCCGTTACAGAACGTCGTAATCAACCCCAGTATTCATTGGCTGTTTGTGAATTCTGAGCAAGTTTACGTTCATTAGTTTGCCATTAATTTCTGAACTACCGGCACTCATACCATTGTATGAAAACTAACGCAATGCAGTGTGCTTTCAAATCGCTCGAAGCTGTACTTTAAACGCAGTATACAGGATTGCGTATCGCGTTCGTATCCCACTACCGACTCGAAGCATTTACGATGAGATAATGTCTACCTGTGGTTTAATGTTGTCCCGGTTATACATGTTAAATGTCCCCTTTATTTCCAATTATAGTGTCATTTTTAACTGCGGTTTTGAATATACGTGATATATAAGAGTATTACAATTTCAATTGGCGGACATGAGAACAAACAGATCTGTCATACAGGGATCAGTACTGAGAGAGATTGGTTATTATTGCAAATAGAATTGAGAACAATGGAAAACGTGTGGCATGTAAATAGACACGAATGTCTGGGAACAGATAATTATGGAGTTGCCGGGGAAGTGGGGAAGAGGAAGACCACAACGCACATGGATTCAGGATGTGGTAAACAATTTACACATGATAGCAACCAGGACATCTGGTTTATGCAAGGAGAGGAAGACCACGATGTAGATGGATAGCTTGGCCACGCCATTTGGTCGAAACAAGAACACTGAGGTGATCCACGACTCTGGTGATTGTGTGAGATTGCGAAACATGACCGCCCACGCTTATCGGCATGGCACATTATGAATGAATCCTATTGTGGTAGCCATGATAGAGCAGTGGCTAGTACGCTTGTCATTTGTTCTAATCCCTATCGACAGGTTTGTTTCAAGAAATTGATCTGGTGACTTGGGTGCCAGAAATTGACCTGGTGACTTAGGTACCAGAAATTGACCTGGTGACTTGGGTACCAGAAATTGTCCTGGTGACTTGAGTACCAGAAATTGTCCTGGTGACTTGGGTACCAGAAATTGTCCTCGTGACTTGGGTACAAGAAACTTACCCGGTGACTTGGGTACCAGAAAATGACCTGGTGACTTGGATTGCGAGAAATTGACCTGGTGACTTGGGTACCAGAAATTGACCTGGTGACTTGAGTACCAGAAATTGTCCTGGTGACTTGGGTACCAGAAATTGTCCTGGTGACTTGGGTACCAGAAACTGACTTGTTGACTTGGGTACCAGAAATTAATCTGGTGACTTGGGTACCAGAAATTAACCTGGTGACTTGGGTACCAGAAATTGTCCTGGTGACTTGGGTACCAGAAATTGACCTGATAACTTGGGTACCAGAAACTGACCTGGTAACTTGGGTACCAGAAATTGACCTGGTAACTTGGGTACCAGAAATTAACCTGGTGACTTGGGTACCAGAAACTGACCTGTTGACTTGGGTACCAGAAACTGACCTGGTGACTTGGGTACCAGAAATTGTCCTGGGAAGTAAAGAGGACAAACTTGACCACATCACCCTTCGAGTGCCGATTGGTCCCTAAACACATGGCCCTAGCACCATATTCCCAATAAAGGAGAGGAAAATGGACCTGTACGTTTTTGCTAACTTATCGGATAAAGAAAGAAATCTTCCCATGACAATTTATCTGCTATAACTAATGCGTCACTGATCTTTATTTCCGTCAATTGCAGTCTGGACGTCCTATGACATCACAACTCGGTGGCGTCTAATGCGTTTCTAATCTCAGTATCCAGTTTCCATGATTAGCATGCATTAAAATGGTCATTACACAGGTAGAGGAAATCTCCGGCTTTCCTGGGACATGCGAGATTGCATTAGTAACACATTCACAGGTATGGGTTGACACTCATGGACAAGAAGCAAATAAGTAGAGTTTGCTCCTCCAGACGAGGCACTGCTGCGTTATTTAGTCGAAAGGTTCTAAACCCTGTGTGTCCAGAATGTGCTATTACTATTTTGTCTAATTTGTCCCGGGATCGAAATCAGACGCAGGCAATTTGGAAGCAGATCGCTTTGCATGATTTCGGTGGGATGAACGTTGGCCGTTCGAAAAGCATAAGCAAATTATTGAACGTAAACTGCCTAGTAAATCCCACATCTATTAAATGCTGGGGTTGATGGCATAGTCCTGTAATGGATACGCGACATTTTGTTAAATTAGTGTGTAATCTGATCTCTATTTATAACATGTCTGCCGCTACACTCTGGGGGAGACGCTGTGAGTGGTGGTGGTGGGGGGGGGGGGGGGGTGGAATCAGAGCACCTATGAACTGAACGGTTCCATGTGTAGTTTTGGAATAATATGATAACTAACTAACTAAGTAACTAACTAACTAACTAACTAACTAACTAACTAACCAACCAACCAACCAACCAACCAAACAACCAACTAACTAATTAACCAACCAATCTACCAACTAAGTAGTCTGTAAATATATGGTAGGGGATTACAGTTCTTATGGAGTTGTATGTGTGCATTGAAAGATATCCGTTAACAGAAACCTAAACGTGTCAATGTAATTCTCGCGTAAAAACCATGAGAATAACTATAGAAGTAGAAGCAGGAGTATAGCTATATATGTAGAAGCAGGAATATAGCTATATAGGTAGAAGCCAGGAGTATAGTTATATATGAAGAAGCAGGAATATGGCTATAGAAGTAGAAGCTATGAGTATAGTTATATAAGTAGAAGCAGGAATATAGGTATAGAAGTAAAAGCCATGAGTATAGTTATATATGTAGAAGCAGGAATATATCTATATAGGTAGAAGCCAGGAGTATAGTTATATATGTAGAAGCAGGAATATAGCTATATAGGTAGAAGCCAGGAGTATAGTTATATATGTAGAAGCAGGAATATAGGTATAGAAGTAGAAGCCATGAGTATAGTTATATATGTAAAAGCAGGAATATAACTATATAGGTAGGAGCCAGGAGAATAGCTATAAAAGTAGAAGCCAGGAGAATAACTATAGGAAGCCACTATTTCGCAAGTAGAATCCAGGAGAATAGCTATAGAAAACCCATATTTCTCCGGTATAAGCCAGGATAAAAGCTATGTAGAGGCCAGAATGAGTCATAATTTGTTGGGTTTTTTTCCTCCCAGGTAACCCATGCGAGGCATCCAAGCCGTTCCTGTGTCGAAGCGGTGCCAAGTGTATAGGTCTGAAGTATGTCTGTGACGGCACCTGGGATTGTGATGATGGATTTGATGAGGACCCCACTGTCTGCAACGCAGGTGAGTCCTACATGTACCAAACACCAGCACTGACTGATCTTGTAGAAGTGTTCAACTGGTACTACGAGACTGTAATAGAAAGTGTTGTCTCTCTTTCTCCGTCTCTTTCTCTCTCCCTTCTCTCTTCTCCTTTTTTTCTCTCTATTTCTATCTGCCAACATTCCTAAATCCTATCTGTCTGTTTGTCTGTCTTTCTCTCTGTCTGCACGCCAGCCAGAATGCCCATTTGCCTATCTGTATGTCTATGCGCCTGTCTATCGGTCTATATCTTTAAAATATAATGTAGCTTTAATCAAAATAATGGAAAGGTCTAAAGATGTAAATATCATGCAATAATTATGATTTCTAAAGTCCTTAGGCAGTCATGAAGAAAGTATGTGACATTTACAACGGTCATCACCCAGTATAATTCTAGCAGCCATGACAGCAGATTCTACAGTGCAGTTCTACATTTCTGGCTAAATTGCAATAGTGAAGATGCCATTTACTGTATTTTAGCCTTCGACACTTACGAGTAATAACGGTGTTATGTTACGCCAATCATGACACCTATGATTACTTACATTTAAAAATGATACCTGGTTCTATAATATAATAATGAAAGCACCAGATGGCTTTGTATATTAATTAAGATCCCTAATTATGTTCAAAGACTACACAAAAGTATTTGACTTGGTGAAACAGCAAAATAATCATACCCACACAACCTTTAAGCCCTTTCAGCAAAATCTGAAAATAATAACTAACATAGTTAGTGAAAACATATTCTATGCAAATCTTTAGCCATTTAATAGCATTTCTATGCATGAAGAAAGGTGTCAGACAAGGATGTATACTGTTGGCAGAATTGTTTTTTGCGATAAAAGAAAATTCAGGTATCTAAGTCAAAGAGAAACATTAGATAAAGTTAGGTGTATCATAAAAGGAGAACAGAATAGGGTAACACAAAATCTCTATTTTAACAAATAAAGATCATCTCATAGACCCTGCCATTGGATGTTAGAAACCGAAATCTTGCATGCAAGTAACCATTAAAAGCATTTATCTGCGAATTTTGAACAATCATTAAACAAGTTCACATACTGAAACATACATTCATACCTAAGTCCGCCAAACGACAGATAATAAATAGCATATTCATCCCAATCGGTCTCCATGGCAAAGGCATTACGGACGCTGTTCGTACTTCCGCTTACCTACGTTCGAAACACAGCGGCAACCGATTTGGCAGCAGACCATGACGCGCTGGGTTTTAATGTGATGGTATGGGAGCCGGTCGTTCAGAAAGCAATGGCAAACTACTGAACGTAAACTTGCCAAGACATCAACAACAGCAGTGCTGGTGTTGACAGCGATGTCCTGTAAATAGAATATGCAACCTCTAGGAACGTTAACCCGGCCAACAAATTCCCCCAGAAGTCGGATGTGTCGGCCTAACGGTGCAAGAACGCAGCTCTGCTGTAAACAGGCTCAGCGCAATCACGTCCGAAAAAAGTCTCCGGATGAACGCCAGAAGAAGAAAAAAGAAGGATATGCAAAATAAATAAATAAATAAATAAATAAATAATAATAATAATAATAATAATAATAATAATAATAATAATAATAATAATAATAATACCAACCCTACGCTACCAAGTCAAATGTGGACATTATCCAAATCATACTTATGCAAAATCAATACCCGCGATATGAGATGCCTGGGAAGAGCTTTCAACTTAACTATCCATGACCGAGTAATAAATGATGTTATCGGAAAGGCAGTGGGATCAACATAGTCTGCCGCACTAACTAACAGACAGAAGACAAAATGATTCAGTCATCTCGTTAGAATGCAACACAACCATCCCCCAGCATTGACGCTACACAAAAGAAGATCTGATACGAGAGAAAGCGGGAGCTCGAGAAGAAAATGGATTGACGATATAAATGACATTGTACAATCCACCGGTCGCTGGAACGTCAACTAATCTTCCCCACGACGACTGACGGCAAGAGTGGAAGATGATGACAATATTGATGATGATGATTAAACAAGCAAAAACATGTCTTCAAGCCATAGAAATGTGGTTTTACCAAATTCAAAATGTGTAATTTTTATGTTTTAAAAGAGGGTGAGACACAAAAACACTTTATCACAAACATCACAGGGAAGCAGTCATCATATTGTTAGTGACATTATGAGTTGAGAACAACTGAAATGTAGTGGTTACACACACACACACACACACACACACACACACACACACACACATTATAATCTACCAGTTCACGTGCTGATAGTTTCGTATGTCATTATGAATATATATTTTAGATCCAGAGAGAAAGAGAGAGAGAGAGAGAGAGAGAGAGAGAGAGAGAGAGAGAGAGAGAGAGAGAGAGAGAGAGAGAGAGAGAGAGAGAGAGAGAGAGAGAATAGAAGAGTTAGCAAACAACCAAACAAAAAACGAAACAAAAAACAATAAATAAAAAGACGAAGACGAAGAGGTGGGAGTCGAGGAAGAAGCAATAGAAGAAGAAGAAGAAGAAGAAGAAGAAGAAGAAGAAGAAGAAGAAGAAGAAGAAGAAGAAGAAGAAGAAGAAGAAGAAGAAGAAGAAGAAGAAGAAGAAGAAGAAATGGGTCAAGGCAGTTTGAATTATCGAATAAGTTTGGTGTAATGCCAGTCTTTAACTTCTCACACTATAAAACGTCATCTTTATGTCACCTTGACCCATGTCATTAAATGCAGCTTGAAATGGTGCAGTAACTTGATTTTATCCCTGTAGATTTCATGTTTATCTCTTGTTTCAAACAGCGAACTCAATAAACGCTCACTCGGGATTTGGCTAGCAGCGGTCGGATATTGTTTATAATCTTTTCTGAAAAAAAATATCACTCCTATCCTTTAAAAAGACTCCCCACTTGCATATAACACAGTTTAGCCACTTTGTTTAGCTGTAAACTTAATGTTCACATTACTCGTATTTGACTTATTTGGCCACCTTTAGCTATGGCTGACGTACTTTCCCATTCTTTATGGTCACCATGGAGAAGTTGCTGAAAACAATCTCGCTTTTCTGAGACCACTGGAATCCACACTGGAGCCACGGAGTCCGTGCTCTGTACGACTCTTTGGACAGACCACTATGCGGATGGTGACTGAGCCATTTGGTTCAAAACCTCATGCAATGAAGTGGGTTCTCTTACCTTTAAACCCTCTTTAAACTTTCACATCCTTGCAAGCCCTTTAAACCTTCACATCTTTGTATGCTCTTTAGACTTTCACATCCTTGCAAGCCCTTTAAACTTCCACATCTGTTAACACCCATTAAACTGTCAAATCCTTTCACACCCTTTAAACTTTCATATCCCCCACACCCTTTAAATTTTCACATCCCTTCACACCCTTTAAACATTCAAATCCTTTCACACCCTTTAAACTTTCATATCCTCTCACACCCTTTTTTTTCCGCGTTTCCATCCTGTTTCAGGATATTGCGGTCAACACCAGCATCTTTCAGCTGTATGTTGATTCCTAGGCTAGATTACGCTCATCAGCACGCCACGACTTTCTGAGCGACCGGCTCCATACTCTCATAAGTCACTTTTGTAATTCGAACCACTGCTAATTCTCGTCGCGTCACGTGACGAGAGTATTCGGGGTTAGCGGAGAAAGCTGCTAACTCCTCGGCCATGGAGCGGGCTCTCACACCCTTTAAACTTTCAAATTCTTTCTCACCCTTTAAACTTTCATATCCTCTCCCACCCTTTAACTTTCATATCCTCTCCCACCGTTTAAACTTGCATATCCACTCCCACCCATTAAACTTTCATATCCATTCATACCCTTTAAACTTTCATATCCATTTCACACCCTTTAAACTTTCGCATCCATTCACACCCTTTAAACTTTCATATCCATTCACACCCTTTAATCTTTCATATCCATTCACACCTTTTAAACTGTCATATCTATTTACACCCTTTAAGCTTTCGCATCCTGTTACACCCTTTGAACTTTCATATACATTCACACCCTATAAACTTTCACATTCTTTCAATCACTCAAGTGTCGTCTCCCCAGCGATGGTTGGCTGCAATGAATCTTTATAATTTCCTTATATCAATGCCTATTAAATGCACTTCGCCTATTTACTATTGACTTTCTAGACAAGATGTTGTAATACTTGCTCACTTACTCACTGCTAGTCACTCACTCTGTCGTCAACGTATTTAAGCTTGCTGAATATTCTTCAGCCAGCGCCTGTGACTTAGGAGTTTCACAATTCCGGTCCCCTACATGGCGGTTAGGCATTTAACCCTTAAGGCCTCTGGTGTGTTTATGCCTGTGGCTACGGTTTGCATTCGCATTTTCCTCATGTTGGACTAGTAGTACATGGTTCCGTCACCCTGCTACTAAGTGAGTGCGCGGCGCGACACTGTGAGCTGTGAAATTCGCGTGGAATGCTTTTACATCTATCTGCTATTGTTTGCACAGTGAACTGCATGTTCGGAACAATGGCCGATTGTTGCTGAATTGACTGGTTTGACTTTTCAGTTCACGTGTGCATTTTTCAGGAGACTCCTGTGAGTCGTCGCTGGAGCTACGGAGTTTGTGCTTTGTGCGGCGCTTTCAGCTGGTCGCCCTGAGGAAAGAGACCAAGCCATGTGGGATAAAACCAGGATCAATAAAGTCTTTCTGGTGACTGCCGATTCCATCGACGATGAACTGTATTTTTCGTGGAGGACTTTTGTGTTGGCATTCTGGCGGCGGATTTATGCACAATGTACCTGTGCGGGCTGTTGGCTTGCCGAGGCTCCTGTCTGTTCCGCTTTTCACATTGGGCAGTGAGGAACATTTTGTGTGATATTTACTGGCACAGGAACGGAGCATAATGTGGACAAATCCGTTGCCGTGAAGTTGGAACAGCGACTAACTAACTAACTAACTAGCTAACTAACTAACTGACTAACTAATTAACTAACTAACAACTGATTTCCTGACATACCGTGTCGAGGATTCGAAATCAACCACGGGCAATTTATAAGCATATAGATTTGCGTTGATTTCGATGGTACGAGACGTCGGATTTTCAGAAAGCGATGACAGACTACTCAATTTAAAATTGCTCAGTAAAAATCACAAACAGCCAACAAATGTTGGGGTTGATGGCAACGTGAAAAGGACACGCAACTAACTGCAATATTCTTCCACGCTTACCCGCGAGTCTTGTGTGTATGTGTGGCAATGCCCATTGACGCGGCGATTTCGTGTAAAATGTCCTGTGCTTCCAGGCTGACCCAGACTATTAGTAATAAGAAATATTCTGGAAAATAAAACCAGAGGTGTGGTATTGCCCACATCACTGCATGGAGTTCCGAGAGGTCTATACAAGGCATGGCGCCATCACCTTATACCCAATAGCCTCAAGACGTGGAGCGGGGGTAGTTTACTGACTTGGGGGGGGGGGGGGGGGGGAAGAGGGTAGAGGCTAGACGTATATCCGCCAACCAGGTAGGAATTCGCACCTCGCAAACTGACCTGGGCACGTTGACATAGCCTAAATTGGGTACCAGGAAATGTGATTAAAAATGCAGGTGTTGTTAACCTTAGCATCCCTGGAGTACCTGATTGCCTATACAAATATGGGTCTTTTGGTTTTACGATCGCTCGCTTTGAACTCAAGCGTAGTCTGTACATACTATTTCTAAAAGCACTAGACTGAATTTTGCTTGTGAATTAACTTTCCATATTACTGGTGTCCCTAGCCATCAGGTGAACTTACTCTGACTTTAGAGGTACTTGTAATTTACGTCCCCAAGTCAAGGTCGAGAAGTCAACATTTTAGTCCCAACTGTCCGGTGTAAGGGGCTGAACTCCTTACTTCAGCACGCCGGATGTTTCAGAACGTGCGTTCTTATCCATTCAGCTATGCTGACCTCCCAAATATGGGTTTAACATTGTTTGTCTGATACTCCAGGATTCGCATAAAATGGGTCCTGTATTCTGTATTTGTTCATTTACTTTAGTCTCCCGTAGATGTTCATTTCTCAAACTGGCTAAGTGTGTGTGTGTGTGTGAGCTGAAATGGCCACGATTCCATTTTATACTGTTTTTATCTATGTCTGGTTAGTAAATGTCAGGAAAGGTACAAACATCAGCTTAATGAAAAGTTGTGTATAGTTTGCTTTTATGTTTGGATGGGAATGCTGAACGAGGAAAAGTCTTCCTCTTTCATTCGCTACAATGAATAATGAAATGGCAAAGAAACTAGAGCAGAGGAGCTGTAGTTCTTTGTGTTTTCTTTCATAAGAATAAGGAACTGAGATCTGCTTGTGTTCAAAATCTCTCATCAAAGCCACAAGGAAGAGATAAGTGAATCTTATGAGATAAATCAACAGTAGAGGTGGGATATGGATGTTAGCATTGTATAAGAAAGATAATAGGTTAGACAGGAGAGAAAGACATTTATACATTTATTTATGGAATGTTTACACAGCTCTGCGAGAAATAATAATGTAAGCAACACATACGGCGTCAAACATCTGATGAAACAGAAGATTGGAGGGTAGATCGATACCTGCCCCAGGACAGACACCTGAAGAAGAATATGTGTGCTTAGTAATTACCTTCGCCTCTGATTGCTGCAACTTGTCCTCCTATTGTCGTAACCTTTACCATTCAGTTAATTCTACCAGAATTTTTAAAGGCAGCCATATTTAGCAACCAGCGTTTTAGCTTCCAAATGTGCAATTATTTAGACATGGAAATGTTAATAGCTCGGAACCCTTGAGGTCATAGAAATAGCATGACAAGAAAGCTCAACGGTATTGATCGACACTCATAGAAGAAAGGAGAAAAACAGCAATCAGAAGGCACATCGAAGAAAATAAAATGTAATAGTTATAGACACACTGAGACTCGAACATTCCGCTTGCAAACGTAGTTCTTAGTTCACGAATCTAATGGATACAACCCCAGCCACTTTGCCACATTCATTCCGGGAAGTGTAGCGCCTAGCACACTTATCTGTCGACCCTGTGATCACGGGTTCGAATTGTTATCGAGGCGGATTTATACAAATGGCTTGGTCTCCCAGGTCAATTCAGCCTAAAATAGATACCAAAAAACGTCTTGGAAAATTAAGGCGGCCGGCGACTGTTGACCACATAATAACGAGTGCGGCACTGGTCTGTTAAAAACGTGGGACTAGCAATTATATGCCAATGACACGCACGGCGTGTGAAAAGGGCGCCGACTGTTTGTTTGTTCCATCTAATGCCACATGGTTGGTCATGTCTGTAGGGTGTATTTTTAATGACTGCGCAGTGTTTGAAAATATTGATGGTCCTAGTTTTGTATTCACACTCTGTAAAGTTCATGCAACATAATAGGTAAATACAAAACTTGGACCGGCATTATTTTCAAACACTGCGCAGTCATTAAAAATACACCCTGTATATGGAACTTGTAAAAAGACAGACCAGCAGGGAGTAACTAACGATATTTCGTCTTCCTCTTATCTCTCGACATGCATTGTATATTATTACAGTACTAGTTGTTTTTATTTCCCTTATGAAGCTCGCTAAGACACGGCCTCCAAGAATAACAGCGGGAAGACAGCATCACAATTTTGACAAAACCAAACAGTTCGTAAGGGGGAACAACATAGACGGGCGACTGACACACTTGTAGATTCTTTGTAATCAATCTTCAGTGTATGAATCACCTGAATACGAGAAGTAGATTGTAAGCTTTACTAGAACACGACTACAAGAAACCAAATGGATGTTACGGCTAAAACCTTTGTCAGCACAGAACAAACAAACACAAACCATCACACAACTACATGAAAATATTAAGGTTACTTATCTGTTTCCTTGTTTGGCTAAATGCGTCTCGAGCGAATGACGCGCTTGATGACTATCAGTGGATGGAATGAACCGGATGTGTGGTTCAAACGGGTCAATTCTTGTTAATATTCAGTGTAGAGAGGTCCCTCGACTGACTGATCATTCAAATTCTACGCAACTTTACAGGACAATTCAGTTGTTGGGGCACCCTTGGGGTAATTGAAATAGCTTGAAAAAACATTTCTCAATCATTAGTCGGTATTATTGTGTTGTATAGTGTAATCCTCTAGTCTCTAATTACTTTCCTCAACTTCTATGAAACCCCAGCAATACCTGTAAATGTATATTGCCTGCTAACAAAAAATAGCTATTTTTTTTCAATTCATCTTAGCCACTTCCACCAATCTCTAACGAAATATTTAGCCATCTGTTTGTTGGCAAACGTTGTGCCGAGACGGTCATCGGGGATTGGCAATCATTATTTTCCAGTAACTTCAGAGATAATGGGTGTAATATTTGACAGGTTAGCGTGGAGCTACAGACGTAAGCATATTGTAACTTTAGTCACACTGTCGGCTAACGTTGTATCTTTCACTGTATGCTCCCTGCATGAGCACAAGAAAGCTGGAGGCGGGCAGGCCAAAAGACGAACAGAAAGACAGACATAGGAAGACACGCAAACAGACACCCTGACAGACACACACACATAATGGGCACCATAACATTTTATGGGAAGTGAAGATGGCCGGTATGATACTAAAATCATCATCCCTAGAGCTAACTGATCTACATAAATATAGGGCTAACATCATATCCACTACACATCACGGCGTGTAAAAAGAGAGTCCCAACTTTTTTTTTTTTTGTTCACCTACTGCCACAAGATGGTGGTATCTAATTTGAACTTGTAAGAAGCCCATGTAGGGAAACTATTACAAGCTATACTCAATGTAAGACAGCTGTAATGAAGCCTGTAGTAGATACACATGTATGGCTATGAGAACTGATATAACACAACTATAACTTTCATGTAATGGGTCTCCCAGGCAAAGAGATTTGATCGTCTACCTCGTACTAAGAAGGGTTCGGTTCGTTTCCAGACTTCGTAGTTAAATTTTCTAGTGCCATTTGTTTGTACACATGTAGACCAAATGAGAGTCGTCGCCCAGCTAGGGAGTTCGTTCTTTGTGAGACTCGTAAGACAGGCTTTCAGTTGATCTGTCAAGGGAGACTGAGCTGTATGGGGAAAACCCTAGGAAATCGATTTGGGAACCAGTTGAGCCCACTGAAACAGTTACATAAATAAACACACGTAGTATTGTTTGGCGCTCACAGAAGGAGAAGAAAGAAGTAGAGACTAGAGGACGCACTAGACAACATAAAATTTGAAAGCTATAGTTACCGACCGGGATTCGAACTTGTCACATCCAAATGGCGACAAGCGCCTCGCTGCAGGAACAAGTGTACTTCGACGCATGACCAACTAGTGGGGAAAAACCTAGTAGAATAAGTCGATACTCTTGTCTTCTAACCTATGACAGCACTAATATATGATGAGATGACAATATCAGCCTATTAAAAGAGGTGTGAGACAGAGATGTGTAATGTCTCCAGATCTTTTTTCCCTATACAGTAAAAATATTTTCAGAAATATAGAAGATATGGAAGGAATCAACATTGGGGGACGATACATCCATAACATTAGATATGCAGATGATACAGTCTTGATTGCAGACAATGAACAGGACCTGCAACATTTAGTAGATGCAGTTGTTACACACAGTGAACATCCAGGGTTAGAACTGAATATTAAGAAGACACAGATTATGGTCGTCACTGGGAAGAATGAAATACCACAATGTGATATACGAGTAAATGGGCATATTCTTAAGCAAGTGAATCGATACAACAGTGGTTCTCAACCTTTTTTGGCCCATGCCCCCTTCACCATATGTTGAGAATGCCATTCCTTCCCTTGTGTATTTCATCTCTATAAATTCCCCCTCCCCCACACTGCCCCTACATAGTATACGTAAAAATGGAAGCTAACTTTAATAGCACATACTAGAACAAGTTTATACGTCTACATAAAACGTTACTTGTGGGTCTACTTACGTTATAAGACGAATATCAGAAAGGCGAGGAGTACAGAACCGTAAAGTATGGAGGGAAAAAGAATATCAAGTAATCGGTTCTTGTATTAACGCGATCTTGAAATAATCTTCATTCAGTCAAAATTTTTTGGGCATGTTATGAAAAGAAATGACTTGGAGAATTTGGTGACAACTGGCAAATCGAGGGGAAGAGACGAAGGGGAAGACCGAGAAGTAAATACCTGGATGGCTTGGCCCCGTTGCATGGTCGAGACAGGAACATAGAGCTGATCCACGACTCTGGTGATCGAGTGAGATGGTAGAACATGACCGCCCACGTTTATCGGCATGACACATGATGGATGGACATCCCACTTTCTCGCGTCCTGTGCTTTCAATAAATAATTCAAATGTATGGTAATCAGGCTGCTGAACGCAATATATGATACTGGAGGTATACCTCCTGAATTATGCAATTCTATATTTGTTGCATTACCAAAGAAATCAGGAGCCTTGGAATGTGGTCAACATCGAAAAATTAGTATAATGAGCCACATCACGAAGATTTAGCTATATAGCATCATGCAGAGATTTCTGCAAAGAGACACGTTGCTGCGTAAGAACAGATTCAGGCAACTCTGATTGGTTCTCAGTGGAAACAGGAGTGAAACAGGGTTGTGTCTTATCACCGATGCCCTTTGGAATAGCTATCGATTGGGTCATGCGCAAATGCTCAACCAACACAAATAGGGGTATCCATTAGGTTGACAAAATTCTAGAAGACCAGGACTTTGCCGACGACAGAGTGCTTTTGAGTTCAACACACCAGATGCCCAAGAGAAAATAAACCATCTCCAAAGTGTTTCAGGGCAAATTGGTCTCCAAATTAACACCGCAAAAATAAAAACTATCGATCCTACCAACAGTTCAAACGACACCAAATTAAACAACCACATTCTTGAAAAAGTCAACAGCTTCACATACCTAGGAAGCAAAATGACATCTACAGGGGACTCAACACCAGAAATATCATCTAGAATCGCACTGGCATCTGGTGCCTTCAATAAACTGTCAAACATCTGGAAGTCAAAGACACACAGCAAACACACGAAACTTAAAATCTTTAACTCTTGTGTGGTTCCAGTGTTAACGTATGGATGTGAGAGTTGGAAATCAACGGTAGCTTTAGATACAAAATTAGATCATTTTGAGAACAAATGTCTTAGAAGAATTCTAAACCTCCACTGGATAGACTTCAGAACCAATACGCAAATAAGACAAGAGACTAAGCAAGATATTGTATCCAGTTTTATAAGAAAACGCCGTTGGAACTACATCGGCCATGTACTCAGAATGGACAAGACAAGACTCCCCTACCAAGCCCTCATATGGTCACCGGTAGGGAAAAGAAAACGGGGAAGACCAAGAGAGACCCTGCGTAGAACCATCATCAGAGAAGGCTCATTCAATGGCCAAATAAACATCCAAGATCTACAACAGGTAGCAGCGAACCGCCAGACATGGAGAGCCATGACTTCTGCCCTATGCGCCGCCTGGGGCTCAAGAGGTAAGACTAACTAGCTAAGAGAGTCAGGAAGAAAATACAACCTGTTATAGGAGAAGAACAATGTGAGTTCGTAGAAGGCAAGGATGCAGTAAATGTATATGTTGAGAATATTAATTGAACGTTCTATAGAAGTAAACAAAGACCTACATCTTTGCTTTATTGGCTACTCAAAGGCTTTCGATAAACTAAGACATGTCAACATGATGAAGATGCTTGCAGATCTACAAATTGAAGACCTTAGACTTGTAAAATGTATATATATATATATACTGGAAACGACAGGTGCGCGACACGGATGTGTAGAGCGGTTCGTGAGCCGCTTACCAGGTGTTCGAAACGCAGCCGCGACCGATTTGTGCAGCAGACCGTGTCACGTTGTGTTATAACGTGTTGGTATGGGATCTGGTCGTTCAGAAAGCAATGGCAAATTACTGAACGTAAAAACTTGCCTAGTACATCAACATCAGTTGAAAATGCTGGTGTTGACTGCAACATCCTGTAAGGAATATGCAACATTAAACCCCAAAAAAAGTAATAATAAAGTGAAAATATTTTCAGAAATGTGGAGGATATGAAAGGAATCAACATGGGGAGGGGAAGAGGAGGGGGGGGGGGGGGGGCATAACATCAATAACATTAGGTATGTAGATGATATAGTATTGGTTGCTGACAATGAGTAGGATCTGCAACATTTAGTAGTTGCAGTTGTTGCACACAGTGAACAACTAGGGTTAGAATTAAATTGTATGAAGACACAAATTATGGTAGTCACCAGGAAGAAGGAAATACCTACAGTGTAATATGCAATAAATCGGAATATTCTTAAACAAGTGAATCGATACAGTTATCTCGGAACAGTCATGAAATCTGACAGGAGCATGCCTTGAAGAGATTATAACAAGAATCGCCATAGCGTAAGGTAGCCTTTTGAAAGATGAAAAACATAGTAGACGAAAAGAAAAGCAAAAGATGTCATGCGCAACGAGAAAAAAAAGTGTTGAAGTGCTACATATAAGCTGCACTTTTGTATGGAATGTGAAGCAGTGGACAATGACGATCAGAAAAGCTGAAAAAAAAAACAAACATCTGATGGCTGTGGAAGTGTGGTTTCTGAGGAAAACCGTAAATTGATTAGAGAAATTAGACGTAGACGGTCATAAATGTTTGGACACATTATGTGGAGAAGAAATAAATTGATGAATTAGCTGACAGCTGGCAAGATTAAGGGGAAAAGAGCAAGGGGAAGGCAGAGAAGTAAATATCTTTATGGATTTTCCCACGTGGTATGGTCGAGACAAGAACACAGCTGATCCACGACTCTGGTGATTGTGTGAGTTGGCGAAACATAACCACCCACGCTTAACCGCATGGCACATGATGATGGCTCATCTGATGAGTCTTATCTCGGCCTCGATCGATATTTGTAGGGAGAATCCCCAGTCCTGATACCAGTGACAACTAAACCAGGCACAACAGGTTTACCAAGCCTGTATCTACCAGCTCACGCCGTGAACACCCAGCATTAAAAGACACTGTGTTTGGTCTTAACGTAACTTTATTTGTAAAGTAACTCCTCCATTTCACACCTGTTTGAGTTGGTTCAATGTGGCGTATATATAAACATACGGAAATCTGTAAAGAAAGTTATATATATATATATATATATATATATATATATATATATATATATATATATATATATATATATATATATATATATGCCAATCGATACCTGTTAATGTACTTCTAATGCTATTTCAAACACTACAGGGGTTTCCTTGCAAATGACTCGTATCACTGATATGTTGATAATAGAGTTCGTAGAGACGGGATTCAATTAACATTATGTGGTACAACAAGAAAGTGGAGTATCTCAGACTGGCAAACGAGTTCAAGAAACAATTATCTAAAATCGGTTGTTGTATCTGGTCGTGATGAGCGGATTAATCGTATGTTCACATATCGCCTCGGGCTTTCTTTAGATTTTTATATACGGTTGCATAATACAACATAATCCCGCCGTCATGGCGTGAATGTTGCGTAATAGACACACATCATGAAACGTATTTTAAACTTGTCGGCGTTTTTATACAGTATTGATTCCCAAGTCCTCTCTGTTTTACGACAATTACCTCCTTAGTTATATGTGTAGAGTAATGTCAGCTCGCCGACTGCTGACCTAGGTTATATATAGAGTAAGTCCAGCTCGCCGACTGCTGACCTAGGTTATATATATATATAGAGTAATGTCAGCTAGCCGACTGCTGACCTAGGTTATATATAGAGTAATGTCAGCTAGCCGACTGCTGACCTAGGTTATATATAGAGTAATGTCAGCTAGCCGACTGCTGACCTAGGTTATATATATAGAGTAATGTCAGCTAGCCGACTGCTGACCTGGGTTATATATATAGAGTAATGTCAGCTAGCCGACTGCTGACCGAGGTTATATATAGAGTAAGTCCAGCTAGCCGACTTCTGACCCTTTCTCTGGTTGGGATGCTCCATGGCCAAGTGGTTTCGCTGAAGCTTTGTGCTCTGAAAGTTGTATGTTCGACTTCGGCCTTCGTTGTTCGGTACACAGGTACAATTTTCTCGGAGACTCCTGGGGATTCGTCGCTGGAGCTACGGAGTTCTTGCTCTGTGCGACGCTTTCGGTGGGCCGTCATGCGAAAAGAGGCCGAGCCAAACGGGGTGGAACCTGGTGCAATGAAGTCGGTCCTCATTGAAGGAGTAATACGCATACTCATACACACACCATTATCAGCAATTGTCATGTCGACAATCTCTAGCGGTCATGGTTCGCTATATCATACCAGAGTCATAGATCTGTGTTAGTATATTCTAGGAACCTGTAAAGAAAGTTAGTTGCATATCCTTTACAGGATGTTGTAGTTAACCCCAGCATTCTTTTCTGTGATTTCTTAGCAAGTTTACGTTCAGTAGTTTGCCATTGCTTTCTGAATGACCAGCAATCATATCTTTGTATGAAAACCAACGTAAGGAGGTCTGCTTCCTAATCGCCCTCAGCTGTGTTTCGAACGCAGTATGCGAGATTACGAATTGCTTCCGTAACACCTTCACCACAGAAACGGCTCTGCCATTGGTTTCCCTCTTTGTAGTGACCAGACTGGTCGATGGCCGTAACTAGTGTCTGTATAAAGAGATCATCTGTCTTCCGTAGTGGTTTCCTTCTTGGTACTGACCAGACTGGTCGATGGCCGTAACCAGTGTCTGTATAAAGAGATCATATGTCTTCCGTAGTGGTTTCCTTCTTGGTAGTGAACAGACTGGTCGATGGCGGTAACCAGTGTCTGTATAAAGAGATCATATGTCTTCCGTAGTGGTTTCCTTCTTGGTACTAACCAGACTGGTCGATGGCCGTAACCAGTGTCTGTATAAAGAGATCATATGTCTTCCGTAGTGGTTTCCTTCTTGGTAGTGAGCAGACTGGTCGATGGCCGTAACCAGTGTCTGTATAAAGAGATCATCTGTCTTCCGTAGTGAAACTTGAGCGCATAGCCAAAGCTATCTGTCGGCTGCTCTCTAGGTTTATCCACAAACTGCTCTCATGGTGTCAAGTGACCCTGATCGTGGTGCTAATCTGGTACTCCACCTTGCCCTAGGGTGTACAGTCATCTAGACGAGGGAAGATGTCACCTTCTCCGTTGATATAGGATACCCCTCTACCGCCACCCGTATATAAAAATGCATACCTCGTTCTTGGAGGTAAGTACATCGGTGTAAGCCAGAACGAATATACCTGGTTCTTGAGCCGTATTCATTATTATACCATCTGCTTGTTTTAGTATGCCATGACATGCCTGTAATTATATGTGTTAATAAGCCGGCGATCAGAAATAAGGGCAGTGAACACGTTTCACATTTCCCCGACATTTGAACCTTCGACATCATATGTTGGCGATCTGGAAGCTGACCGGCTTGCGTTGATTTCGATGGTATGAGCGTCGGTCATTCAGAAAGCAATTGCAAACTACTGGAAGTAAAATTTCAGACTAAATCATAATCCGCCAAAACATGCTGGGGTTGCCTGCGAATTACATGTGGTTTGATATGTGTCAAGGCCACGGCTAGAACACAATAAGTTAGTCATAAAAATATAATTTAAAACAATAAAACATATGCGTAAAAAATTATAAATTTATTTCATTTACTGTAAATTAGAAATGCAATAGCATTTTTTTCTGTCAACAAACTATTATCGAATTAGCCTTAATAACATCTCTAAAATCTTAAAATAAGAAATGTCAAGGCCTTCTTTTCCCTTCATGCGGAATAGTAGGCGTATGGTACCCGTCCCATATTTGAGACCAATCGTTACTCGAGGTCGGTCATGTCAGAGATATACAAATGTCCCCTTGCTTGTCCAGCACCTGGAGAAAAAAAACTGTCTGGGTTGACAGAAGCACGGAAATTATCCCTCAACTCCACAAGTGTAATATGTCGGTGATAACCTTTCAAAAATGTAGGGAATGTCACTGTTAGGGACTCCTCTGTGTTTGTTATAGCATCAGCGTTTGTTGTGGCATATGTGTTCGTTGTTGCATCCTGAGTTTACTTAATAAACAGTTTCTTTCAACAAGCTCTCGCTGTGGTATCGGTTGTTGACTGTTGAAAATTCAAAGCCTGGCCGCCCCTGGATCTACCCACCACTTTCATGGGACAGTAACATCCACTTTGGGAACCGCTGTGATACAACAAGTAAATAGTTGTTCCTTGCTTACACAAAATGATGTTCTTGCATTACTTGCAATGCAACAGCAGTTTGTGCAATTATTTCGAGAGACAGCCAGCTGTAATGGAACTCGACTCAAGGTCGCTGTTCTCGATCTATAACTACATTTGTCGCGGTTGGGGGTGGGGTGGGGGGGGGGGGCAAACGAGCATTACAGCAGACGATCATCTGTGATTCTAGCAATAGGTGGAAACTCTCTCAGCCACCAAGACAATTCACAGGTCATAGCTGTATTCTCTAGGAATCTTGGAGAATTTCCTATATGTCATTACCCTCTTTAACGCTAGTGTCAACTGTGGTTCCATTTTTTCTTCTGTTATCTGACACGTGTCAGTGGGTCTTAACCTCTACAACAGACAATGGCACAAACATTAAATAAATAATTTGGCACTGACAGATAATGAAATTATCATTTTTTCCCCCTCGTATATTCAATACTGGATATTTTTATAATTAATTTTTCCCTTAACACTGCCGGTTTTGATGCATGGATGCGAAACAAAAAAGAATACAAGAACTCTGAAGTTATTCTACGTGATGTTATCGCAAGATGGACAAGGTGAGCAGAACAGTAAAGAGATCAGTTAAACAAATCCTTGAAAACAAATAAAGCATGTAACTGTTTAAAATTGTTTAATTGTAGATGCAGCGCTTGTAATAGAAGTGAAAATATGGGCCTCAGCTTGAGAAAAAACAAGACATAAATATTGATTTCAAAATAAAATTTGTCTAAAGACAACTTTATTAATGTGAGGCAAGTACAGTTATTAAATTATCTGACTGACTGGCACCTTGCCGTCTTGACAGACGATAGTTTGTTACATTGTCCCGAATGCTGTGATGTCGGTTCCTAAATCAATCAATCAATCAATCAATCAATCTCCCAAAAAGGGCAAATTATCTACAACCCATGACGATATCGAATGTGACTGATCAGGCCAATTCGCGAGGTAAATGATACCAATTAACGCGGTAAATGTTCGTCCACAATGGATGCATGTGAACACATGGTCATTTCCGCTATCACGCACCATCTGACGTCTCACGCGCTCGGTGTGTGACCTATCTACAATCATTTTTTTTCCTTTGTCTTCTGTTCCATTTCTGACATGGTCATTTCCGCCATCACGCATTATCCGACGTCTCACACGCTCGTGTGTGACCTATCTACAATCATTTTTTTCCTTTGTCTTTTGTTCAATTTCTCATCTTTGCTCTCCATGGAACACGATCCTGTGGTGACTTGCTCACAAGGTGCAGTGTCCATGCTTATATCAGTCATATCCCACTTACATACATCTTTGCACTGTTGTAGAGGCGACCCCGAGATCTTTTACCCATCTGTAATTTATCTAGAAAACATATTCTTTGGTGCTCAGCCTTCGTCCATCCTCCTAATGTGTCCAATCCATCTAAGTCTACGAAGACTGAGCATGGAATAAACCGTCACACAACCTGATCTTTCCGCTATAAAATAGTGTGTATGAACTACGCTGGAATTCAAGCAAGCGAGCGCACAACATCAAACAGACATGCAAGACTCAACAACACTACTTCAGCATGCCAGAAGATGTCATGAAGAGGGTTGCTGTAAGCATTGGATAATTGAGTGACAGGGTCAGACGACTTCAATATAAGTATTCGAACTGACAAAATAGGAGAACATTATATCAATGATTAAAACAGGAAGAATGAATATCGAATTTTCAGCACCAACCATGCTAACATTGACAACAAGTCTTACATTGAGCTTTTATAACACACTGGCACCGAATACGTGAAAGATCTATGAGCTAATTTTAATGACTGTGCAGTTTTTGAAAATATTGCCGTTCCAAGTTTTGTATATACCTATTATTTTGCATTGTGTTGCATGAACTCCACTTACAAAACTTGGAACGGCTATATTTTCAAATACTGCACAGTCATTATAAATACACCCTATATCATAGACAACAAACTACAGCTGGGAGGTCAGCATCGTCGAATGGATAAGAGCGCTCGTTCTCAAACATCCGGTGTGCTGATGCTTAGGTAGCGGGTTCAACGCCTACACCAGTCAGTTGGACTAAAATGTTGACTTCTCGTCCTTGACTTGGGTCATCGGAAGGTGGAAACGGTCACACATTCTGAACGAAGTTATACATTACAAAGCGACACCTCGAATAAAAGTCTTCGAAAGCAACGAAAACATAGTCAAGCGGGTATGCATCATCATCATCATCATCATCATCATCATCATCATCATCATCATCATCATCATCATGTGCCCTGCTGAGAAGACTTTGTTTAAAGCGACTTTTTGATAAGACTGGGTGATTATGGTTTTCCGTCTCACACGGTCATCACAGTCTTCGATCAGGTCTGTGTTTTTGTCCCGATTCTGGCCTCTTAGCCACGCCATACAGGTATTTCTCGCTTTGTCTTTTGCTTTCTCATTTGTCAGTTGTCACTATGTGTTGAAGTTTATTTCTTCTAATAATAAGTACAGAAAATCTGGACTGTTTGCATCTAATTTCTCTAATCGCTTTATACGTGTATTTTTTTTTTTTTTTTCGCATCGCCTTATTCTGTGAATTGCTGAATATCATATACAGTGGATACTTGACTGATTCATTGCCACACACAAAGTAGGTTTGGACCAAACATAGTACACACACAATCACATGTTTTCAATGTTTTGCATATCCTTTACAGGACATCGCTGTCAACATCAGCATCTTTCAGCTTTATGTTGATTTCTTGGCAAGATTACGCTCAGTAGTTTACAATCACATGAACAAGTATTATAATATTAATGTCCATTCTCGGTCCTTTAAAATTGCGGAAGATACTACGAAGCAAAACAAAAATAATAACACAATGACCTTAGTATGGCGGTATATCGTTCCTCTGTCCAAATGATTTCGCGGGTATTTTATAACCCGCGGGCTAAACGTTCCCCGCCCCTGGTCTAAAGGGGCCAATCCTGCATGGCACAAACATGTTTTTACAACCTTGCTGCAATTTCCCTGACATTGTTCTTACAACTTTGCTGGGGATTCACTTATTTCAACAACAATTAGTATTTTTATTGCTGAGGGTATCTCTGAAGGACAACCATTTCTCTTTCAGCTGCTCGACCATCCTACGACGATTTATTTTACTTCATTGAGAACGAACGCAAGTGGATGGTTCCCAAACTTTTTAATGGTGCGGACCCACAGCTTGTCGCCCATGCCTTATCGGGTAAGTATTGCAATGGCGACCACTGTTTATTAGTGATATGATTCTCAGTATTGTAATGTCTATTTCTTTGTTTGTGACATGATTCTCGGTATTTTAATGTATATTTCTTTGTTTATGATATAATTCTTCGTATTTTAATGTTTATTTATTTGTGACATAACTATTGGTAGTTTAATGCCTGCTTCTTTGTTTGTGACATAACTCTGTATTTTATTGTTTCTTTTTGTGTGTGACTTGTAACCTAGTATTTTAATGTCCGTTTCTTTGTTTGTAACATACCTCTTTGTATTGTAATGTCTCTTTCTTTCTTTGTGATATAACCCTTAGTAATTTAATGTCTGTGTCTTTGTTTGTAATTTAACCATTAGCTTTTAATGTATGTATCTTTGTTTGTGACATAACTCTTAGTATTTTAATGTCTCTCTGCGTTTTCCTTTCTGTTAATTTTTCAGTTGCGGGTCTATTTTCCTTTTAAGCACACTCATCTTGCATTCTTTTTATACATGTAATTGCTGAATATATTATTTCATCACCATCAAGTTCCATGTCGATTAATCATGTACTCTCACAAATATATATATTTGTATATATGTATTTTTTTCAGCCCACTGCTCACTTTACAAGTCTGCTTCCTCTTGTATTAAATTCCCGTAGTTCGTAATAACCTATTGTGCAACAAGATTTTTGATTTCCAGATTTAGAATAAACTTCCCCATCATATTTATTTCTTATTGTGTTGCATGTGTTCAAGACATTATCCCGGCAAAATGACAATGCATCTATGCCATCTCAACTGCTTTCTGCTGTTGATGTTGTAAATATTTTTTTTTAAATCTTTCTAGCGTCATATATGTAACAACACTATATAGCTCCCTTTTAACAACCCTTAAATTGTTAATGTTTAGCCTGAAATTAATTTTATATCAGGCCTTAGTCAGATATGACTGAGCTACCGTATGACATTAGACTGTACTACCTACTTTTTGTCAACGCCGAATGTTGGGCGGCGCTCACCAAATCCGACACCCCATATTGTGCTAACGGCTTCGGGGGGGGGAGTGCAATTGGGTGGGTATACGCCTTACCCTAGTGCAAGGAAATGCAACCTAAAGACTAAATGTCATGGCAGGGCAGACCTGACCCTAAACCTTGGTCGCAACTGGTCTAGGATGGAAGCTCCGATAGGCAGACAGTTAGAGCATTGCTTCACTGATCCGGCAGCTTCTGCAGCTTGTCTTCTTCCAGAAGTATTAGTGACAGGCCGAGCGAGGGTTCATGCTGCATGTGCAACACGTGGTCTCTAGCTTCAGCTTTGTGTTATGGAAAGATAACTCCATTTTACACACTATCGTTACAACAAATCGTTAAAAGGTCGATACGGTCGACTTCATTGCACCGGGTTTTTATCCCATATGGCTCAGTCTCTTTGCACAGCGCGGAAAAAAAAACACAAAGCACAAACTCCGTAGTTCCAGCGACGACCCTCAGGTTTGTCAAGATGACAAGGTGCCAGTCGTCGTCAGCCTGAAAACAATGTCTCAACCATTATCTAACCTCAGAAGTCGGAGACCACAACATCTAGCTTAAGAATAGAGGTGGAGGCTGTCAGTGCAGCTTTCCGCTGGATGGAGAATACGATACACACACACACACCGTGATTGTAACTGACTCAGAAAGCGTGCTGAGGAAGGCGAGGACAGGCAAGCTTCGAGCAGAGTGGTTTGCTTCGCTTCGGAGGTCACGGGTGGCAGGCATCACCTGGATCTTTTCTCCGGGGCATGCCGGTGTGCTGGGGAATGAACAGGCGGACAGATTGGCTGGCTCTGAAAAACTTGGTGGAGTATTAATGCATGATAAGACAGACGTGGTTGCGGCCTTGTGGGAGCACTGTACACCTCGGAGGAGCAAATGGATCACCATGGTCTGGCAAGAATGAAACATCGAGGAGTGACGAGGGGATCTGGCCGACGCTCGACGCTCAGAGGAAAGGCGAGACGGACATATAATCTGATTGCTACTGGTACTATTGGTGTTGGAACACTTCGCTGTCTGCTGAGGATGGAGACGGAGCGCTTATGGGAATGCCCCGAATGATGTGATGTCGGTTCCTAAATCAGTCAATCAATCAAGTCGGAGTGGGTTCGCCTCATGACTAGGGACACTACTAATAGGGACAGCTAATCCTTACGCACAAATCTGTCCAGCGCACCAGATTACTTGTAGCACGAGTGTGGACTACACTTGAGTTCAAGGCGAGCGAAGGCAACAACAGCAACAACAACAACAACAACAACAACAACAACAAACCTTTATATAAAATACCGAACTTCTGATCCGTTAATGTTATTTGCCAATTACAGAAATTCAAGGTGTCCGACAATTAGCTTCACACATTTTTTATTCTAAAATAGACAGTCAACCTGAATGTTAAGTCAGACGGGAGCTGTCTGAATTTACTGTAAAGTTTTTAACTGTCTTCATTCTCCGTGTTATTTCGGTAGCGATGAATGAGAAAGAACACAAAACTGAGAGCCTTGAAAAAAGAAAAGTATATATGTGTATATACCCTATATGTGTATAAACAAATTGGCCATTGATGGTAGATGTGGTCAACATGTCAGCGTAGACCTTTACATCCCATAATATTTGCTGGTACCAATTTTAGGCTGACGCACACTGAACTTCCAGGTAACTTGTAAAACTCCACTACTATGGAGATTTGAACACATTACTACCGAACCGGCAGACAAGTGTGCTAGTAAAGTAAAAACAAGGGATCCCTTTTATGTGCCTAGAGGCGTATTTGGCTTATGGTGTTAGCTCTAAAACAATGCATTAAAAATGAGAACTGTCAAATGCTACGTATATTCAACGCCACTGTATGGATTGGAAGGCTGGACATTGAACAAACAACTAGAAAGTCGCATAGAAGCCCTGGAGATGTGGATATACAGACGAATAGGTCATATTTCATGGAAACAAAAACAATCAAATGCAGAGGTCTTAGAAAAACTGGGAATGAAGAGAGAGAGTTGATGAAAGAAATAAAGAGGAGACAAGTTAAATATTTTGGCCACGTTAAAAGACATGATACTCTTATAAAAACAATACTGGAAGGCAAGGTTGAGGGCAAGCGAGCAAGAGGTAGACAACGATACAAGTGAGAGGATAACATCAAGAGATGGACGAACATCAGCCTGACAGAATTTACAGTCAAGGCGAGAGATAGACAGTGTTGGAGATTCATTGCAGCCAACCTTCATTGCGGAGACGTCACCTGATTGATTGATTGATTGATTGATTGATTGATTGTTAGCTCTATATGTGTAACAGAGAAGTCGGCACTCGGGGAGTAATGTGATCAATGTCACGTGCATCGTGTTTACTTCCCAAGACAATTCCTGGTACCCATAGAGGCTGGGTCAACCAGGCAGCCCAGATCAGTGTTTAAAATCCGCTTCGGTGTGAATTCGAACCTTTGACCACCATGCCGGCAAGCAAGTATATAGTCACTGTGCTATCGAGGCTTTCCCAAAGTTGAGTGGTCAAACAATTTTGTAAAGTTAGATAATGTCCAACAACATTTTACATTCAAAACAATGTTTTCCCGTAGTGAATTTGAATAACAAAGACACAAACAATAGATTGCACATATTTATTGCCTGGCACATTTCACTGCATCTCGTCGGGTACATACAGCAGAAATCACACAACATAAACTAAAGTAATTAAGTAAATCCTTCAAGCTGAAATATACAACAAGGAATATGTGAATATGTGTGTTGTACATTTCAGCTTAAAGGATTTATCGAATTACTGCCGTATGAACCTGATGAGATGCAGCGAAATATGCCAGGCAATAAATGGTGCAATCTATTGATGTGTTTTCATTATTAAAACAGCTTAGATTATTAGTTCTTGTAAATAAATCGGTGTTCTATATCTACTTTTTATCGAATGGTAAGTATTATTATGTTAGTAGCTAGTTCTTTGACTGCATGATTGTACGGATCTTTTTGAGACACCCTGATCTTGTCACCATCTTCCAAAACTGTTCATCCTGTATGCCGGTGCAGCATGGTCGTCTGCAGTCGATCCACATCAACTTGACTCAGACAAAGCTGACGCAGCGACTCCACTCAAGGATTCTGCAAGCGACTGGGTTCAGAATATGTCAATTTCCGTGACTTAGTTCGAGGTTCTCACTGAATGACAATCCGAAAGTGGCTTCGTTGTGTCCCCATCAAATAGAATTCATCAATAGTCTTAGTAGTTTTATACATAGTTGTTGCTGCGATTCTTCATCAAATGAATGTATGACAGTAAATACATGTATACTGAAGCAAGAATTCAGCTATGACACTGGGTGTCTAGACTACTGTTCAGTGATATTAGTAACTTTGTGCCAGACAATTGTTTAGTGACATATGGGATTGTAAAATACATTTTTGTAGCAGACAATTATTTAGTAAGACAAGTGACTGTAAACTAGATATGTGTATCAGAGAATTGTTTAGTGACACATGTGACTATAACATACAATTGTGTACCAGATAACTGTTAAGTAATACAAGAAACTGTACACTCAGATATTTGTACTAGATGGTTGTTTAATGATTCCAATGACTGAATAATGTAAATACAGATTTGTGCCATACAATTGTTTAGTGATACAAGCTAATGTAAACTAAAGGGTTTGGTGAACGCCGCCCAACATTCAGCGCTAACCGAAAGCAGGTAGTACCGTCTACTGTCATACTGTAGCTCAGTCATATCTGACTAAGACCTGACACCTGTTACTACTACTACTACTACTACTACTACTACTACTACTACTACTACTACTACTACTACTACTACTACTACTACTACTACTACTATTATTATTATTATTACTACTACTACAACTACTACTATTACTTCCGCCATCATCAGTATTACCTTAACGACTATGAGCATTAGTATGACCATTTCTGTAAATAAGTGCTTCCTATGAAATATTCTTATGCGACATTTAACTGAGCCTAAAACATTGTTTTGGAAGAACTTAGAAGCAACAGAGATGTGGTTTTTAAGACGAATGTTGCGAATTCCTTGGACTACCAAAGTAACTAACAACGATTGCCTGAAAGAGGCTAATGAAACTAGAACACTATATACAACAATAAGAAAGAGACAAACAGCTTTCTTTGGTCATGTGATGAGAAGAGAGGCATTGGAGAACATCGTGACAACTGGAAAGATCGAGGGGAAGAGAGGCAGAGGCAGACCAAGAGAAATGATGCTGGACGGATTGAGACGGTGGCATGGAGAAATATCATCAGCAGAGTTGATCCAGAACACCAAAGACCGAGATCTGTGGAGAGCCATGAACGCCTACGCCAGTCGTCACGGCACTTGATGATGATGAAAACATTGCTGCGAATGTTACTTCACAAATCTGTCAGTGTGAACCACCACTAACCCTAGTTTCAAAAGAAGTAACCCCTTGTTGCTTCTGTTTCTAGATGATTATATCATCTTAGCTCCACACCACGAGAAGCTGGCACACGATGAATTTTCTATCACCGTTAATATTTGCGTTATACTTACCGCCTTGTCTATTCATTCTTCGCCCATTTCAAGATTAACGGCCATGGCTGAAAGATTGACATAAACAGGCTTTACCTCTTCAGGTGTTGAGTGTTCATCTGCAGGCCCGGCCCGGCAAACGACATAGAAATGGAAGTTTATATTCTAGCTCAGGAAATGGCATAAATGGAGAACACTTGCTTTATGATGATAGGAATGGAATGATAAAGCATGCTTTGTACAGGTGGAATTTGGAATTAAACTTAGCAAACAGTGAAAGGGGAGCAAGAGATCAGTGCGGGATATTGCCTTACCATGATGATTTAGGAACTGTTAGTAGACATTTGTGGAAGGTGCGTATATCCTTCAGGTTTACTGGAAGTGCAGCAGTCAGCGACATGAGTTACAACAGCCATAGATATAGCTGAGTTCATGTATTTGCGAATTTAGCTTCTGCAGTACTTGGAGAGGTGTATCGTATGAATTTTCCTCCTGTAGTACTTCGAGAGGTTTAACATGTGAATTTGCCGCCTGCAATACTTCAAGAAGTTTAACGTGTTCGAGAGGATTAATGTGTTCGCGCTTAACCTTCCTGTGCGCTGACGACGGGGTAGTGGGTTAATTCCGCACACCGGCCAGTTAGACTTAGACGTTGACTTCTCGCCCAGAATGCAATGGTAAACTGCAGAACGTAAAATTGCCAAAAATATCAAGCTGGGGTTGATATAACGTCCTGTAAAGGGCAGTCAACATAAATCAGTACTTGGATATTGAACCGTTTAGCTGTCCATGGGTTCAAGGCATTCTGCGCGGGTACCTCTGTGCTCTTTAGTTGCTTTCTAATCGTATTACTTGAGGTCCATGAGTCAGAGGCACACAGCAGTATGGCAGTATGTAACATTCTAAAACTCTTGCAATAACTTCCATGGATAAGGATAAGTTACACATAATGTTCTGCGTGACGTGGACTGTTGCCTATGCTTAGATTACTCTAAGTGGTATCTCTGTATGACCTTTTTGACCAGTTGTTGTCACTAAACCTAAAACATTTAATTTCTCGATTTGTTTTAGTGGTATCGCTTTTTGCTGTCACAGTTCACTCGAACTATCTTTTGCTGGTCAAGCGTATATATATTTTTTTTTTTGGGGGGGGGGGGGGAAGGGGGGGAAGGGGGGGGGGGGGCTTTGTTTGATGCTTTTAACTTTCATTAGTTACAATGCCTACTAATTATTGTAATTGATTTTTAACTTCTTATTGTAGGCATTAATTCTGCGGCATAACGCAGATTATTTATAATTTTGTGTGCAAATATTACACCTGGAGTGCCTTTAACCAATTTCAAGAAGAAAGGTGACAATGTGAATTCTGAATTGCACTGTGTAGTTCTATCGATGCTTCCTGGTGCAATTCGAAGAAAAGTCCAGGACTGCTGACTAAAGGCGTGTTACTTCTTCATGACAATGCCAGTCTACATACGGTTCGATTAACTCAGGAGAAAATTAACCAACTCAGATGGGAAGTTCTGGAACATCAATCTTACAGCCCCGACTTAGCCCCTAGTGATTTCCACCTTTTTGGTCTACTGAAAACCCACCTTGGCGGGAGACATTTCGCCAGTGACGCCGAAATTGAATGTGAAGTGAAAACGTGGTTTAGAAAACAGAGCACGCAGTTCTATGCAGCCGGTTTGGGAGGACTAATAAAACGATGGGATAAGTGCATCAATGTTGGTGGAAATTATGTTGAGAAATAAAGGGACAATGTATGTATAAAAATAAACTGGTTTCAAGTTGTTATCATATTTAGTTATTTTTCTACAGCCACTTGTGACTTACTTATTGACTTCCTCTCGTACATCGCATTAGCGATGCGAATGATCAATGGATCTGACAGACACTAAGTGCTCTGAGGAAAGGCCAGGAGGGAAAATTATCAGATTTCAACAAGTACCATTAGTACTGGGACTCTTCGCTGATTAATGAAGATCAGAACAGAGCACGTATGGGAAAGTCCTGAGTGCTGATATGTCGGATCTTAACTCAACAGATCTCATTAATATCTCAATAAACCGTGACGACATATGTGACGTGAGAATGCAAAACTACCTGACGTCCTGTGTTATATGTTTATTAGCTGATTCACTCTGATTATCAGTGCATGTGTATGCTGTATGTTGCCAGCATGTTTTATCACCCTTGAAGCTTGTTCATCTATATCAATGGCTTCCAGCATTTTGATGATGTCTGTATGCTGTACACATTCTTTGGAATAATCTATAAATCACATATATAAATCTGTCTGCATCCCCCAATGACCTGCTCAGTCAGTCAATGTTCTTAGAATGTGCAGAGCATCGTTTGTGCTGTTTCCTTGAACGAAACCACTGTGTATATCCTATTTCAGATTTTATTTAGTTCTGTATTATTTTCACGAACGTTTCTAATGATATTTTGTCGCTCGTGCGACTAATTTTCAATATCATTTACAGCCTATCGTCCCAGACGTCTTTCTTGTGACGATGATAACTGATTTTAATAAGTTTTTAAGGGTGTAACCACTGTTTTATATACGTCACACAGATCTGTAACTGTTTTATATACGTCACACAGATCTGTAACGATAAGAGTCTCAGGTTCTCGAAGAGTGTCTTTTCTGTTATAGCTACGCTGTCATGTTCAATTGATGCTCTTTTTCCTATTTTATGCATTTCGTTGGGCATGTCTTGAGAAGAGAAAAGCTGGAGTATGTTGTAACACAGGAAAGGTCGGAGAGGGAAGCAGGAGGATACTAACAGAGAAGATGCTGGACAGCTTGACATCATGGTATGTGGGGACGTGGGTATCAGAAATGATTCGCAGCACAAGAAACATACAGTTGAGAATATATAAAATCACCAATACGACACGGCAAGGATTCGATTCGATTTCACCATTACCCATATTTCTTTCGTGTATGTTTCACGTGTATTTTGTTTTTGAGATTCTGGTTTTATACTTTGTAGTCCACTTTAACCTTGTTTCTGTTATCCATTACTAGTAATATTTCTTGTCATCCACTTCTGTCGCAATGTTCTCGTTACTGCTAGAATTATTTCTTTAGATATCTGTCGTTCTGAATCTTTCACTATTCCTCATTTATGTTCAATTAATTCTAATTTTGCTAAAGCGCTGTGCCAATTCTGCGCCATTAATCTATCATCATCATCATGTACCATGCCGGTAAGCGTGGGCGGTCATGTTTTGCCATCTCACTGGATTACCAGAGTCGTGGATCAGATCCGTGTTCTTGTCTCGACCATACAACGTGGCCAAGCCATTCGGGCATTTACTTCTCTGTCTTCCTCTTGTTATCTCCCCCACGATATTGCCAATTGTCACCAAGTTCTTCAATTTATTCATCTATATCTTTATTTCATTTCCTTATCAGTGATCGTAAACCGCAAATACATGCTGTGCTTCTAAGATATTTACCTTTGTAAGTTTGAATCTTATTTATGTAATCACGGACATGTGATCACTGCAAGTTCTCACATGGTCTTGTTTTGATTAGAAGCGATGCACTTTTGTATTGTTTCTTTATCAAGATGTTATAAACTTGGTTATACAACTTTTCGAGATTTCTCCACGTCCAAAGGCATCTGGAGTGTTATTAAAGCCATGTATTTCCAAAAATCCTATTTCTCTTTAATTCTATTCGTCAATTTCCTCTATCCATGTCATCAACAAGTCCGTCTTCCTCCCTTGTATTCACATTTTGTTTTCTTTCCCAGCGTCTGCTTTTAAGTCTTGGGGTCACCTATTCAAATAATGTCATATGGCGTTTACAGGTAAATAATACCATTAACGGACAGAAAGACGAATGAAGCAGTCTTTCAAGAAACAGAAGAAAACCGTAAACTGATTAGAAAAATTAGACGTAGACAGTCCCGACATTTGGGCAGTGATATGAAGAGAAAATAAACTTTTAAAACACAGTGATACACGTTGGCTACATAAAATAATCTGGTCAAGTTTACAGACCTGATTCAAAATTGTTAATCGATTAATATGGCGATCCACGAACCTCCACTCCCACTCTTACCAGCATGAACGTGATGATAATATTAATAATGATGATTATACTTCATTTCAGCTTTCTCAAGATTTCATGAAATTGGTCTGCCTTGTAATTATTATAAGCTTAGTCATAGTGTATATTCCTTCTATATTTATATCTGTCGACCTTCTCTTTAAACTATCCATTACGTCTCAGTTTCAGATTGTCCGAAAGCCCTTCGCCATTTCTCATTCAACTGGGCCTAATATGGAACCTAATTCAGTTTTGTGTTTGGTCCCTCCAGAGTATATAATTTCGCTCTAGCTGATTTTATTTCGCCAGTATCTATCCGTCTTACTTCACTTAATCTAAGTATACACGACTGAATACTCTCAATTTCTCCCTTGGTGTAATCTAATTGTCTCATCTACGTGATTGTCCTGATATTATACGTACCGATTGTTGTGACTTGTTCGACTTGCTCATGGTTTATTTTGCTGCCAGTAGTTTGTTGACGATTGAATATATATTGTTGACTGTTGTATAGTTATGTTGTACAGTCTGCTGTACATTTAGTATAAATCCCGTATACTCATGCCACGCCTTTGGCGTATGTATATTACCAATTCTGTAGATCGTTGTCACGGTCGGTAATGTGTATACCAGGATACCTATAGATAGTTTTCATTGTCGACAATGTGTATTCTGTAGTTTATATAGATCGTTTTCATTGTCGGTAGTGTTTAGAAAGGTGGTCGCTTTAACGAAACTATCACATTTAAGATACTCATTCTGAATACCATGCCATTATCGTATGCTTGATAGTATCATTTATAGACATGTCGCGAGTGACTTGCGGGTGGCATCACTGTGTAAACGATCTAAATGACGTCATATTAAGACTATATAGGGGACAGATCTACTAGTGCAGTGGTTCTCAACCTTTTTTGGCCCGTTCCCCCCTTCACCATATTTTCAGAACGTCATTTCCCCCCCCCCCCCTTTTCCAACTTTCCAAAATTGCCAGCCTCAAAAGGTGCATTAAAAATAACATACCTATAATAGTGAAAATACTTATTTTCTTCCATAGTTGTACATAACCTTCACATGTAAATATACATTTTATAGTGTAGTTTTCTACAGTTAATAGCAAATGAATATGCTGATGGATATTAAAAATTAAATAGACGCATTTTTACATTCGCAATATTTATTAAAGCACCACATTAATCATACTACAATAAACAAACAGTTAAAACGTCAAAGAATTGTAGCTTAATATGCGACACCAGGATGCCAGAAAATTGTGCTTCATCAAACAAAACGCTCATTACAAAACCTGGATATTGTAGATTCGTAATTTAAATGAAAATTGTAATCAATGGGAACACTGTGATTGTTTTTCCCGCAGCAATTCTGAAATACGCGGAGGAGTGTTTGAAAGGGCACAACGGAGATTGTTTTCAACATCTAATCTGTTGCGTCGTTTAGTTTTAATTTCTAGCAGAGCTGAAAAGCCTGACTCACAAAGATATGTTGACGCAAATGGAAGCAATGCACGGATTGCTTTTTCTGCCACTTTTGGGTATGAACCGCACATTAAAGGCCAAAATTCCGTGATTGTGTTTTCACTGAACACATCCCTTGCCCCCGATTCATTTTTCAGCTCCAGAAATTCATCTTGACAATCATCAGAAACATTTTCAACTGATAATTTGAATGGGTTTCGCACCAAATCCAGCTCATCATCACTAAGTTCAGGAAAATATCGCTCAAATTCATTTTCTAGCGCTGTCAAATGCTGCACAATTTCATTTTTTGCAAATTGTGGAAGTACTTGGTCTTTACCACCAACAACGAGAACGGATGACAGCTTCTCAAACATTGCAACATTTGTCATATTGACCTTTCTTTTCCAGTTTTCCAGCTTGCTCATAAAAGCTCTCAAGGCATCCACAAATTGTATGATATTTGTATTCCTTCCTTGCATCTGAAGATTGAGTTTATTCAACTGCTCAAAAATATCAACTAAATAGGCAAGGCGCATGATCCATTCCTCATCATCCAGCCAGGCAAAAAAAGTCCATCTTACCCTGAACTTCTCAAAGTAATTTGAGCTCGTCTCTCAGCTCATATACTCGCGCAGTTACATTTCCTCTTGACAGCCATCGAACATTTGTGTGGAAGAGAAGCAAATGGTGGCCTGCATCCATGTCAACGCATAACTGCTTAAAAAGCCGTGAGTTGAGAGCTCCTCCTTTGATAAAATTCACTATCTGAACGGTTTGATCCAAAACCTTCCCCAAAGGAGCTGGAAGTGTTTTGGAGGCCAGTGCTTGACGATGGATCATGCAATGAATGCCTTTCACTTTTGGGGCACGTTTCTTCACACTAACTTGAAATCCTGATTTGGTCCCCAACATAGCTGGTGCTCCATCTGTACAGCACCCACACATATTACCCCATAAAAGATTTTCTGATTCAAGGAAAGATGAAACCTTTTCCAAAATATCAGAGGCCATGGTAGTTGTTTCAAGAGGAGAACAAAAAAGAAGTTCTTCTTTAAATGATCCTGAATGCACATACCTTGCAAACACTATCAACTGAGAACATGATGCCACGTCAGTCGATTCATCAGTTTGAATTGAATAGAGCCCAAATGCTGCAGACTTGATCCTTGATGTCATTGGCCATATCGCTGATCCTCCTTTGAACAGTGTCATTTGATAGTGAAACCGCTGCAAGTTTTTTCTCTGATTCATTTCCCAACACAATTTCCACCATCTTGAGACAACAAGGTTTGATCAAAGATTCCCTGATTGTATGTGGTTTTTTCTGCTTCGCTATCTCCAGTGCTACGACATAGGAAGCTTCAGTAACCTTTTGGTTTATTTCTTGGAATGCCTCTGTTAAATCCAGTCTCATCTTTTTGACAGCATTCCCAAGACGTTCAAAATAGGTTTTGTCCTTGTCCCTGTATTGAGGATGAACATTCAACAAATGATTCCTCAACTGTGTCGGTTTCATAGAATCATTTGACAAACTTTTACAACAAATAACACAATGAGGTCGTTCTTCTCCGTTGATGACGATATTTGTGAATCCATAATTCAAATAAGACAGGTCATAATTTCGTTTCTTGACACTCATCATGGGCTTCAGATTCTATAAATATAAAACGATAAAGTCAAGATCAACACACATAAACACCCACAGACGTGTATACACACCCACACGCACATACACACACACACACACACACACACACACACACACAATTATATTGCATATCCTATTTACAGTATGAACTGATTAAAATGTTGGAAGATATCAACATTGATGGAAAAGATTTAAGAATAATAAAGAATATTTACTGGAACCAAGTAGCAGCAATTAAAATGGGAAATAAAGAGGGTAGTTACAAACAGATAAAGCTAGGAGTACGACAGGGGTGTGTCTTGTCATCAGATCTTTTCTCCCTAGATAGCGAAGTAATAATGAGAGAGATCAAAGAGATGACAGGAATACTAGTTGGAGGTTATAATATAAATAATATACGCTATGCAGATGACACAGTATTGGTGGCGGATAACTCAACAGACCTACAACAATTATTAGACGTTGTAGTAACAGAGAGTGCAAGGAAAGGACTCTAATATCAACACTCTAAAACCCCAGCACGATGTGGTCTGCTGTTAAATCGGTCACCGCTGGCAAGCCTTTAGGCCGCGGAGACGGTGGTATATATATATATATATATATATATATTATATATATATATATATATATATATATATATATATATATATATCCACGAGTTAACTTACGTCTTAAAAAGACAGTCTCCTTACCTCCGCAAAAATAATAAATTGAAAAGCTGAGACGTGTAGATTCGTAAACGATGCAGGGATCTCGGTAATCGGTTTCTGTTTTAATGCAATCTTGAAATAATCGGGAAATTTAACATGATGAGTACTCTAAACCTCATTAAAACGGAGAAGCAATAACAAACAAACGTAAGTTACCGCAAATAAAATATCTGGTAAAATACGGCAACCTAAATCATTAAGGCTAGGTAGAAAGAAAAGAACCGTATATTTTATAGGGGAAACAATATCAAGTAATCGGTTCTTGTATTAACGCGATCTTGAAATAATCGGGGAATTTAACGTCACAAGTACGCTTAATATCCCGATCATGTTTTGTGTGGTCCTTAAGCCAATTTTACAATGTCTTCATTCCCCCCCCCCCCCTGGAAACCCTCAAATTCCCCCTTGGGGGGGGGGATTCCCCACCGGTTGAGAACCACTGTACTAGTGACATGCTCAAAACGGGAACAAAGTTCTGTAATGTCGTATTTCAGCTAAGGGGTGAAAACTGCGTCGATTCGGCTGAGAATAAATGTCGCAGACTGTGATGTATGCATAGACATTTTAAGGGTTCCATTTGAAATCCTCTTCAAATAATTCACGCTTGTCCTTTTCAGTATGTGTATTTGCATAAAATAATTCCTAAAGATATATTTTCACCGTAGTCAGTGTATATGATGTGTATATAATGTGATTAATTGCGTCTATTCCAGTTGCCAGCGACATGAACGACTTCAGCGAGCAAGTTGGTCTAACTGATGAGAACATCAAGCTGCTCAGAAAGGCATTTGAGGCGGCCATTGAAGGGGACGAGCGGCCACTGCTAGAAATGGGAATGCCTGATAGATCGTGGCACGAGGTAAGTGATTGTAGCGATTTCGGGCTTTTTACATTAATATTCATATGGTTATTACATTTTTTTAAAGTTGGGGGAGAATAGGCAAATAACGTAAAATATATCAATAAATTAACTGTCTTAGCTTGGTGGCATATTGAGACACTGAGATCTACTGCTGAAGATGCTCTCAGGAAACAACTGTTGCGTGCATGGAAAGCATGGGAACCAGAAAGGGCACATGCTGATCATACTAATCAAACGTGGCTTAATCTTCTAGTGAAAATGAAACCTCGTTGAAAATAAAAGTTATTGCATGGTGGCAAAATATAATATGAGAATACATGTAAAAATGATCACGCTTTTGGTAATTATAGCAGATTATGCTGCATTTTTCTCATAATACCATTCCGTTCCTTGTGGATTATGGAGTTCGTCTGTTTTTAGCTATGTTCTTTGAGCACGTAAATTAGATGGTGGCTTTGTTGTTCTTATCCGTGTTCTTTAATATCACTCTTCTCTTCACCCTGTGAGTTTCAGCAAGTAGCTGCTTCCTATTTTCCCTTCCAAAGTGTAGTCTGGTTTGGCCTAGCTTATCAATTCTTACAGTATTATTTCGTTCGTAAATTTCTCTCTCTTTTCGGTTGTTATTCCTGAAAAGGCGTAGTCCTTATTAGGACTCACCTCCTGTTTTTCGACCTTCTCTGAGAAAGCTAGAAATTCATTCTCACTACCCAAGAGATCAGGGATCGTGTAATATATCATTAGATACCAGTGACAAATGCCAAGACTTATTTTGACATCCAACCCTGTAGCTTCCAAGCCCCTTGAGGAGACCGAAATCTCTAAGCCACGGCTCCACATTATGTAAAACGTAAAAGTTGGTTGCATGCCCTTTCCTGGACGTTGTAATCAACCTCACATTTATTGTAGTTTGTGATTTACTAGATAATTTTACGTTCAGTAGTTTGCCATTGCTTTCTGAACGGCAGATATTTCAACCATAGAAATCCGCTCAAAGCGAACTGCTTCTAAATCACCCGTGGTCGATTGTGTGAAACCGTATCTGTCGACAGTTCCTCTTCCTTCAAATCCGTGCTTATGTTGTTACTACATCATGTCATGCAATGCAAACATCCCAGGATATTGCCACGGCAAAACATCTGTAAATAACTACAGAATGATATTTTAAAGCTATTTCTGCTTCAGAAGTTTATTACTTTAACTGGATATATATCAAGCATGTGCATTTAACAGATTCAGTGCTAAACATTAAGTAGGTTTGGACCCAACAATAATGGATGGCGGACAATGGGAAGTGGGGTGTGTCACTGTTATCACTTACAAGTTGTTAACATGGTATTATAATGCAGTGAAAACGTGTTGCCAATATATAAGCCCATGGCAAATACATAAAGTTGATTAAGACGATTAATCATCCCATGGCACTTAACTATGTAAATACATGTTTCGTCCCCTGGGCTGTCGAATGGAGTCAGTTAATAACGACACATCCAAGGCATGCCGATGAAACATTACTTACCTAAGCCTGATCCCAGCCACTTCGTAAATGATGTGCTGAAACTTGACCTGGTCACATTATAAAATATCTGTCCGCAGATGTGACATTCTAGTACCCGTAGACACACCACATTGGCTTCTGAACTTGGATAGGGTAATAAGCGCCCTACAAATAAGGCCAGTGGAGATGATTGTATCAAGACGAGGGAAAGGGGAATATGACAAATCTTTCCCTAGCATGATTCATGGAGATTTCGTCTCACTGAAAATTTATATTTTCTCAAGTTAACTTCAATTTTGTTTTTTGCTCGTTCGCTCGCATTGAACTCAATTGTAGTCAATATACGTGCTTCGACTTCTAGTGCACTAGGCTGATTTTTCTTCAGCATGGATTAGCTCAATGGCTCGGAACGCTGAAAAAGAAGAAGAAGAAGAAGATGGATTAGCTTTCCCTTATACTAGTGTTCCTCTCCATCAGGCGAAGCCACTTCGACTTCTGAGGTACTTGTAATGTACGCCCCCAAGTCAAGGACGAGAAGTTGAACTCGCTACCTCGGCATCAGCACGCCGGAAGTTTAAGAGCGAGGGCTCTTATACATTCGGCCATGCTGAATTCGGTTAATTACAATGATCCCCACTCAGAGTTTCGGAAAAGAATAATGCTCACTTGGCCAGCGGGCCAGAGTTTACGCTGAGCTGATTATACCTGATGTGTCCCACACTTCAATTTACCCGCATTATTTGTAAGAAATATTTACTCAGTCAACTCACTGGGGTTATAGAATTATAATATAACCTACTGCAAAATTACCACATATACTCTAAGCTAAAATATGCCTGGAATCTTCCATTGGCTTTGACTCTGTGTGGAATCATTAACCGACTTAGCTTTCATGGGTCTTCTCTGAATGAAGATTGGTCTCTTTCAGTCTGCATCCAACTAGACAGAAAATGCAAACAAGAAAATCCGGCTGCTGTGGAGGCTGAAGTACAAGCTTTGATTTTCGAGAAATCGTTAGACGGTGATGCTGTCATATACACAGATGGGTCGGTCGTCCGACATGTGAGAAGCTCATGGGCCTTTACGGCGCAGGCCGGAGGGAGAATTGTGAAGGCGGACTCTGGTGCTTTTGCTGAGAACACAAGTAGCCTGACTATGGAAGTCATGGCAGTAAGTAAAGCAATAACATGGCTCGAGACACAGACATTCACTAGGGACATGTTTCCTTAGCGACTCAATTAGCATGGTCAAGAGGATAGAGATGGGGTGCATCCGAAGAGAGTGGTTGCTGCCTCTGGAGCGGTCTCGGCTGGCAAAGATTAGTTTCATCTTCGTGCCAGGGCATGCGGGAGTACAAGGAAATGAGCGGGCTGACAAACTCGCAGGTAAGGCTACTGTGGAGGGCGAACGCGCCATGGACCAGGCTGACATTATGAATGCTCTACGAGAAGTAAGACTGTTGCGAAAACCAAGTGATGACTGTGAATCTACAACCATGGTCAGACTGCGAGAACTGCAAATTAAAAGAGGTGTGGCCAAACAAGAACACTACGCAGGAAGCGAAAGAAGATTGATAAACCAACACAGAACTGGTGTCGTGAGCCGCTACACTCTGCGGGATTTGCTGAGCACTTATAGACTGAATGGTTCGATGTGCAATGAGGATGATCTGTCGACTAACTAACTAACTAACTGAATGAAGATTGGCTTTCCTGAGAGTCTGATTGTTTTGAACGTATTTGGTTACTTGTGTGTTTCACAAAATGTTCTCAAGTGTTTCGATCTCCTTCCCACTTTAAGCAACTGTAGAGCTACATATGCATCATAAGCTCTTTTCCGTGTGGCACTTTCAGCACTGTAATGCATCATAAGCTCTTGTCCGTGTGGCACTTTCAGCACTGTAATGCATCATAAGCTCTTGTCCGTGTGGCACTTTCAGTACTGTAATGCATCATAAGCTCTTGCCCACGTGTTATATACATCCACATACTTGTATGAAAACTGTACCTATTTTTTATCCTTGGATTATCCATACATTAAATTATGCAGGCTTAGAGTAGTATGCGGATTGTATTTCTATCACATAATACACACTATTTTCATTTGCCATGTGTGACACAATTTTAATATACAGTATGAAACAATTTTATGTTTATGATCTGTCACTGTAGAAAACAGCATTAGCGCGGTGGATAGCATGCTGGGCTGTCGGTGCGGTGGTCATGCGTTCGAATCCCGTACGAGATCGGGAACCAGTGCTTCCAGGTTAAGCCAGCCTTAAGTATGGTACCGGGAAATTTCTTGGGTAGTGAAGCACTTGGAATCAACGACTGGCAAGAGAAGGTCCACCAGAGAGACGAATGGAGACAGATTGTATTTGCAGCAAAGAACCTCAATGGCTCGGAAAGCTGAAGAAGAAGAAGAAGTGAAGGCGACCAGTTTGATGTTTACCACATCACCCAATAGTGCCGATAGATTTAAACATATAACATATTATACACATATTAAAGCATTAGTTATATATATATTGTTTCGCGTTTCCATCCTGTTTCAGGATATTGCGGTCAACACCAGCATCTTTCAGCTGTATGTTGATTCCTAGGCTAGATTACGCTCATCAGCACGCCACGACTATCTGAGCGACCGGCTCCATACTCTCATAAGTTACTGGCTCGACTCGAACCACTTCTAATCCTCGTGCGCTCACGTCGACCAAGAGAGTATACGGGGTTAACGGAGAAAGCTGCTAACCCCTCGGCCAGGCAGCTGGCATTAGTTATAATGTAATCTAATAATAATACCCAACGGTACAAAACAGAAACAATATGTAAGAAATCTAACACAAAATGTAATGACTGGATTTTCATACATCCATTTCTTTTCTTTTGCAGGTTCAGTATATTCTGCAAAAAAATAATGGACAGCGGATTCAAGATCTAGACACCAGTTGAAACGTGTCCTCTTGTCTGGAGTTAAGCTTTCTATGTTATCTCTATTAGAAAGTACTCAGTCTAAACCCAAAGCCTTTCTGTAACAAAACGCGTATAAATAGTTTGCTTTTGTCGAGGAATGAAAAAAAAACACTTTGAAACGTAAACTTGATTGATGTTAGCATGTTGCTTCAACAGATACAAAAATTACTTTATATAACAATAATAGAACTAGGTGCTATGAATAATTTAGTTGTCGTTACTAAGAGGAAAAGCGTCATTTTATATGATAGCCACCATTGCATCATATGTGTTGTCTTGTTGTTGATTGAATATGAAATATTTCTTTCTACCACATTCTCAGCCCGTGACTTCAGAAACAATTCACCAAAGTATACATAATCATCTGTATGTAGATTGTCGTGTGTGGTTGTTTTCTTTTTTTCTCTTTCTTTTGGCAACATTTAGCTTGTAGATCTATGTTCCTCCATTGACGTATTTACTCAGATATTAAGTCTGTGACCATATCTTTGCACTTACATATCAAATCACCCTGGTGAACTGGTTATTGTTTTGAATGAAAGGAGAATCCAGTAAATAATTGATGGAATCATAGCTATGTTAGCTTTACAGGAAATTATTCTCAGATACCACTTACCTCTTTTCAACTGTTTATGTAAATTAAAGAATAATGTGTAAATCAGTTTAAATCTGTAAGCTTATGCTGTGTGGATTTAAATAAAACTTCTAAAGTCATGAAAGACATAGTAGCTATAGTTCGAGTAGGAAATGTGAAGTTATAAATACAAGATTACGGTGATTTTTAAACAAATTGTAGTTTTATAGCCCAGCGTGAAAGCAAACATCGCAGCATATCACACGGGTATCGTGGTGTCTTGTTTCATTACATTAAACATGTGAGTACAACAGAGCGGCAAGAAAACGTCGAGTGCCAAAGAAAGAAGTCCATGAATAAGCAACCTTGTTCCGGTACACGAAACAAATATTAAACCTGACCAAATCCACAGTGGAAACGTGCAAGCAATCGTCCTAGCTATTTACAAACACAGTGGAAACGTGCAAGCAATCGTCCTAGCTATCTACAAACACAGTGGAAACGTGCAAGCAATCGTCCTAGCTATCTACAAACAATCAAGCTAGCTACAAATAATCAAGCCATCTACATACAGTCAAGCTAGATACAAGCAATCAAGTCTATTGTTACGATAACGGCAGGGGGTAGTTAGTATACGTGCATTAGTTATTCACTGCAAACACCTATAGTACTATATTTGCGTTGCAACTATACTTCTTACTAAATATAGTACACCATATCAGTGGGAAACAAAAACAATTACTGTATTCATAAAATGCTTGTATTAGTAATAATTTTAAGCATACGGTGTAAACTCTACCTAGGTTAAATTGCCTAAACATTGTATCATATTTAATGGTTAAGCTCCGTTTATTTTTCTATAGGCTGTGTTTGGCGTTTAATATTTCTGTAGTTAAAGAAAGGAATTTTGAAGATGGCATCAATACGGGGCGGGAAGTTATTTTTTACATTGATCAGGATTGAAAAATATACTTCTCAGTGTTTATTGGTAATGTTCTCTAAGAAAGAAAAAAACATGAGATGATGGAGTGTGTGGAGATTATGAAAAACGGAAACAAATGTTGCATTATTCAAAGCCAGACTTGTCCATTCGGCGAGATATCTCTACTGAAAACTGAGTCTGCATTGTAAAACTACTGCATTTTCAATACCATGGAAGGTACTCGTTTGCTGTGCAGTACATTATCGAAACAAGATTGTGTCCCCCTACTTTTTCAATAGGTCTGAGAGGAATTAATATTTGTATATCAAACGCGAATCTGATTTCTTGAATAAAACTTTGATTATTCCCCCATGTAGAGTCGTACCGTGGACACAGTGATTCTTTACCTTCAGATTCAACAGTGTTATACTATGTAGACAACGATTGGCCACTTCAAACCAATATCTAAAATATTGCGTCCGGAGTCTCTGAAAAGATCTTCCGTATTCAATGAATTAAAACACCAAGATTTGGTTCTTTCAGATAAATACAAGTCGAAGAACAAATCTACGACTCACCGGTCTCACTTTGCAAAAGGAAATAACTTGAATTAAAAATAAACTAAATTTCAGTAAAGTTAAGGAAACATAATACACGACAATTGATCCGTTACACATGGTTTTCGCTCAAAACGGAAGGTTACAGTTACCAATGTGGGGTCTTAGGCAACCACCTTGCATGTTTTGCGACCGACATAGTTACACTGCTGATTTCTTAATACATAAAAATGGGACTTCACAATAACACATGGATACAGAAATAACAACCGCGTGCACAATATCAAATATGTGTTAATAACACATAACACTTATATTAGGATCACTATGCTTAATGAATTTTGGTGAAAATCGTTCTTTTGTGTTGAAGTAAGGATTTCTGCTAAGTTATATTTTGATCTTATAACTTAGATAATATAAAAATAGTTTCTTAGTTTAGCTAACTGAAACAAAGTTTAACAGTAAAGCAATCAATACGTAGGGTAACTTTCACGTTTTGTCATTTTATCTGAAGTATATACAATGGTGTGTATGTATGAAACTATCTGTTCATCCTCTTTGTAGCAATAATCCATTTTTATCGTGCTTAGGTGAATTCCTTCCAGTTTTTTCACCAGTATTTCGTGGTTCGTTTTCTTGACGTTTAGTTAATGTTATAAGTAAGGTTTTTAGTAGTTGCAACGGTCGATCGTCAGCAGTAACCTATAGGACGTTACACACTTTCTAGTGAAAATATGCGCAGGCATGATTTTTATATCGACACAGTACAAGAATGATTATTTCTGTGGATTTATTGCACCTTCTTTTGTCGTTTATGTCGGAAGGTCTAACTTTTATTAGGTTTTGGAACACAGTCGTCAACCTACATGGCTCTTTGGCAATATACTAAACAGTGGTTTTAGTCCACTTACCAGTGCGAAGCTCCGATCTATCTGTCTATGTGTCTGTCTCTGTCTGTCTGTGTGTATGTGTGTGTTTGTTTGTTTCTCGTCTGAATGTATGGATGTGTCGTCAGTGTCTCTTTGTATGTTATGTGTTGTATTTTGTATACCTGTGTCTCTATATTGAGAGAAACTATGTTCGTCCGTCTGTCTATATGTCTTTGTTTGCCTGTCTGTCTGTCTCTCTTTCTCTCTCTCTCTCTCTCTCTATATATATATATATATATATAATTAGTATGTGTGTGGTGTGTGTGGTGGTGGTGGGGGGGGGGGGGGGGGTTTTTTTTTTTTTTTTTTTTTGTTTTTTTATGCCTTATCTGTGGAAACTATTTAATATGCCTGTCCTTTCTATCTGTTGTCCGCCTGTGTCTGTCACTCTGTATGTGTATGTACCTGTCCTGCATATGGCCCCTGTATGTATTGTCTGTCTATCTATGGAAACTATCTAATGTCATGTCTGTCTATATGTTTATCTGTCTGTTTACATATCTATTTGGCCGTCGTCGTCTATTTCTTTCTATTTATTTCCCATCGGTCTGTATGGAATTTGTCTCAAGTTTCTTCATATATATATGTATATTTCGCTAGTGTATTGCGCACTTTGAATATCAGTTGATCTGTCCATGCACTTACGATTAAACCGTCTGTCGAAAGACCGAATATGTAATTCACAAAGTTTCTATGAAGTTGGCCTGATTTTAATCAAACATGAGTATGTGTAACATAGAACTAATTTGTGGTCTAGCTTTTCTGTGGTTACTAACTCATAACCTGAGCGCAGAACAATACCACTTAGTTTTCTATCTGTGTGTCATTTGGCTGCAGCCCCGTTAGTGGTCCAGATGTTTGTTCATCAAATGCCTGTTGGTCTTCTGTTCCCCAAAGCTGAAATTGTTGATCTTCTCTTTCCACTTCCCCTGCTATGGGGTTCCTTTCGAGTGTGGTTTTATGAAAGCTAATCGAGCAAAACCTATTGAATAACGATGAGTAATGGAGCCTCGTTGTTAAGCCTTGTTTTGCTTTTACCATGGCAACTTACTAGAGCTTGTTCCAGCTTGTATGTAAATTTCCATATTTGCAGTCTGCAGTTTGACTGCTTTGGTCTTAGATGAACAACCATCGTGTCGGCGATACAGTCCATGCGCCGTGTGGTAGGCGCAAGCACCACTCATCTTGCTTTATGTGTATTGATAACCTGATCTGCCTTTATGATCGTTTTCAGTGTTCTTTTCAAACCATTGCCTGTCGGCATCTACTGTCTCTCAACTGCCACAGTTATGGAAGTTTGCATAAGTTAGTATAAGAATGTGTTGAAAAAGGGTTTCCCTTTTTACATATATTGACCAAGGGTCTTATATCCCTCCCTATCTCTCTTCTCTTTCTCTCTCTCTTTTTTCTCTCTCTCCCCCCCCCCCCCCTCACAGTCCTTTCTCTCTTATCACTAACACTCCGAAATCGCCAATGCAAACGTAGTTACATAATTTGAAAGTTGCCCCATTTGTTTTGCTTCAATGTGTGCATTTGCTTGTGTTTCTGTTGTCTGTATGCTATGTTTTATGTGACACACCATGTGAAGCTATTTATATTGTGCTAACATCTCATCCTCTTCATTCTGCTACATTGGTAAGCGTGAGCGATAATGATTCGTCACTTCACATGATCCCTAGAGTATTGGATCAGGTCTGTGCTGTACTTCCCATTATGTCATTTATCTAAGACTTGCTGGGGTTTTATTTTGTCTTCCTTGTAGGCGTCCTCCCATCGAGTGTGGCCACTTGTCACGAAGACTCCAAGCTTGTGTGTCACGTCTGCTGATCAAATCTTGACGTCAGTCGTTAGTTTAAGTCATGATGTGTGTTCTTACTAATACCAGGAACAGCTTTGAAACATTTCAGTTAAGGAAAACATGTCTTTTATTCGACATCACCTTGACATCTTTTGTTTAGATATATTCAGACCCGAGTACCAAACGTATGTAGTAGTTTGAGGCAGTATTTCGTCAGCGTTCCAAAGCAAAAGTATGTTTCACGTTGTGGTAAAATCATTACGTCCACGGTTTCCAGTGTTCTCTGTGTGTTTGTGTGAATGCGTGTGCTTTCTTTTTCCTATTGAATACAGATTACGGTTTCCTTGAAAAGCGATGCACGCTTTAGTGATACTGTCGAATTCGTCGAGACATGAAATAACAGAGAAGCCCATGAGGGAACAATAAGCCAACATGCAGCATAAATAATACAAGCAACTACTGAAAGGCGGGAACAGAAAACCCGAAAAGTAATGAAGACATGGCTCCAACTTCGCAAAACAGAGATCAAGGATAAAGAATTAAAACATATTACAGTATATTAGAGATAGCCTATATGCGAACTGGCAAGAGAAGCAGAGGAGACATCGGCGAAAGGGAATTTGAGGAATCTTTCCGACCTAGCAACATCTGCAGAAAACAAGATACTTCCTTCCATCATCACCCCACCCCATCCTATTGTTATATTACCATATTCCGTTCTGAATGCTTCTTTTAACTCCTGTTGTTCTATAGTGGCTTTATTTCAATTCTTGCAAAGTCAGACAGACATTATTTTATAATAAAAAGTGCTTAAGACAGAATATGTTAAAGTAACAGGTTCGTTGGAAGCCGTGATAGCGTAATGGCTAGACGCTCGCCTGACTGCCCAGTGATCATGGGTTCGAGCCACATTGGGTTGGATTCGATTTTAAAATTGACCAGATCGACCCCGACTAAAATGGGTACCAGGAAATGCTTGGGAAGTAAATTCGGTCAGCGTGAGACTGACCACATCATCCAGCTAGTGTCGACTGATTCATACAAGTATGGGCCTAGCACCTTGTGCCCAATGCGCCTTCACTGCCGACCCTGCGCCCGACGCTACTGTCCATACTTACTAACAACTTAATTAATTCTCTACTGCTGACCATGCGTCATACATTACTGTCCATACTTACTAACAACTTAATTAATTCTACACTGCCGACCCTGCGCCCGACGCTACTGTCCATACTTACTAACAACTTAATTAATTCTACACTGCCGACCCTGCGCCCGACGATACTGTCCACACTTACTAACAACTTAATTAATTCTCTACTGCTGACCATGCGCCATACATTACTGTCCACACTTACTAACAACTTGGTTAATTCTCTACTGCTGACCATGCGCCATACATTACTGTCCATACTTACTAACAACTTGGTTAATTCTCTACTTCTGACCATGCGCCATACGTTACTGTCCATACTTACTAACAACTTGGTTGATTCTTCACTGCCGATCCTGCGCCCGACGTTGCCGACCTTTGTTCACTTCAATTATTAACAAATGTTACACTCAGTAAAGACAAAGTCGTGTAGAACACAACTATATACTTTCTGTCAGTGTCTGAAATTGTGTTTAACCTTAGTCTGATACAATTCTTAACTTGAGTAGTTTTGAACATTATTTTTTCCAAGCAAACAATAAAAGAAACAACAACAAATTGTGAACTGAACAATAAACAATGAGAAATTGAATGTGAGTTTTCATTGTCTTTGTTTTCAGTTAAATGTGTTAAATTATTACAAGATGGATGTCAACTACTGCAGGATTCTTACTGTGGGCAACGTGTACTGTCTGGTTTCCGTAGCTGTGACTGTTTACTGTTTGTGAATTAGAATTAAGGCGTTAAGTTGTTGACGTGTACACGTCGTACTGTACAAGAAGGTCAAGGAACTAAAGTCAAGAGGGTTACCTTCACTGCGCCGGGTGTTACCCCATCTAGATCAACAGAATAGCCACCGTGAGCATCACACACAGCACCAACTCCATAGCCACTGGGAGCATCACACACAGCACCAACTCCATAGCCACTGGGAGCATCACACACAGCACCAACTCCACAGCCACTAGGAGCATCACACACAGCACCAACTCCATAGCCACTGGGAGCATCACACACAGCACCAACTCCATAGCCACTGGGAGCATCACACACAGCACCAACTCCATAGCCACTAGGAGCATCACACACAGCACCAACTCCATAGCCAGTGGGAGCATCACACACAGCACCAAATCCATAGCCACTGGGAGTATCACACACAGCACCAACTCCATAGCTACTGGGAGCATCACACACAGCACTAACTCTATAGCCTCTGGGAGCATCACACACAGCACCAACTCCATAGCCACTGGGAGCATCACACACAGCACCAACTCCATAGCCACTGGAAGCATCACACACAGCACCAACATAATAGTCACCGTGAGCATCACACACAGCACCAACTCCATAGCCACTAGGAGCATCACACACAGCACCAACTCCATGGCCACTAGGAGCAACTCACACAGCACTAACTCCATAGCCACTAGGAGTATCACACACAGCACCAACTCCGTAGCCACTGGGAGCATCACACACAGCACCAACTCCATAGCCACTAGGAGTATCACACATAGCACCAACTCCATGGCCACTGGGAGCATCACACACAGCACCCAACTCCATAGCCACTGGGAGTATCACACACAGCACCAACTCCATAGCCACTAGGAGTATCACACACAGCACCAACTCCATGGCGACTGGGAGCATCACACACAGCATCAACTCCATGGCCACTGGGAGCATCACACACAGCACCAACTCCATGGCCACTGGGAGCATCACACACAGCACCAACTCCATGGCCACTGGGAGCATCACACACAGCACCAACTCCATAGCCACTGGGAGCATCACACACAGCACCAACTCCACAGCCACTAGGAGCATCACACACAGCACCAACTCCATAGCCACTGGGAGCATCACACACAGCACCAACTCCATAGCCACTAGGAGCATCACACACAGCACCAACTCCATAGCCAGTGGGAGCATCACACACAGCACCAAATCCATAGCCACTGGGAGTATCACACACAGCACCAACTCCATAGCTACTGGGAGCATCACACACAGCACTAACTCTATAGCCTCTGGGAGCATCACACACAGCACCAACTCCATAGCCACTGGAAGCATCACACACAGCACCAACATAATAGTCACCGTGAGCATCACACACAGCACCAACTCCATAGCCACTGGGAGCATCACACACAGCACCAACTCCATAGCCACTACGAGCATCACACACAGCACCAACTCCATAGCCACTGGGAGCATCACACACAGCACCAACTCCATAGCCACTGGGAGCATCACACACAGCACCAACTCCATGGCCACTAGGAGCATCACACACAGCACTAACTCCATAGCCACTAGGAGTATCACACACAGCACCAACTCCGTAGCCACTGGGAGCATCACACACAGCACCAACTCCATAGCCACTAGGAGTATCACACATAGCACCAACTCCATGGCCACTGGGAGCATCACACACAGCACCAACTCCATAGCCACTGGGAGTATCACACACAGCACCAACTCCATAGCCACTAGGAGTATCACACACAGCACCAACTCCATGGCGACTGGGAGCATCACACACAGCATCAACTCCATGGCCACTGGGAGCATCACACACAGCACCAACTCCATGGCCACTGGGAGCATCACACACAGCACCAACTCCATGGCCACTGGGAGCATCACACACAGCACCAACTCCATAGCCACTGGGAGCATCACACACAGCACCAACTTCATAGCCACTGGGAGCATCACACACATCATCAGCTCCATAGCCAGTGGGAGCATCACACACAGCACCAACTCCATAGCCACTGGGAGCATCACACACAGCACCAACATAATAGTCACCGTGAGCCCCGCACACCGCACCAACTCCATAGCTTCAGCGATGAATCCCCCAGGAGTCTCCGGAAAGGAGGAATGCACTTTAGTGATCTGACACAGAACGAATGCTCTACTTTCAGAACGCGAGACAGAAGGATTAACCATGTAAAACATCATCTAACTGATGTTGCAAACTAAATGACCCTTTTGAGGCAAATTGGGTACATTATGCCGGCCCCATATTTGTACAGACCAATCGCCACTCAATGGGTGATGTGGTCAATGCCAACCCGACCGCCTTTACTTCCCATAGCATTTCCTGGTATCCATTTTAGACCGGGGTCGGCCTAGAAGTCCAGGACAATTGTACAGCCCCACCTCTAGAGGGATTCCAACACATGTCCACCGCACTAGGAGCCCAGGACAATTGTTTGTACAGCCCCACCTCTAGAAGGATTCCAATACATGGCCACCGCACTAGGAGCCCAGGGACAATTGTTTGTACAACCCCCACCTCTAGAAGGATTCCAATACATGGCCAACCGCACTAGGAGCCCAGGACAATTGTTTGTACAGCCCCACCTCTAGAAGGATTCCAATACATGGCCACCGCACTAGGAGCCCAGGACAATTGTTTGTACAGCCCCACCTCTAGAAGGATTCCAATACATGGCCACCGCACTAGGAGCCCAGGACAATTGTTTGTACAGCCCCACCTCTAGAAGGATTTCAATACATGGCCACCGCACTAGGAGCCCAGGACAATTGTTTGTACAGCCTCACCTCTAGAGGGATTCCAACACATGTCCACCGCACTAGGAGCCCAGGACAATTGTTTGTACAGCCCCACCTCTAGAAGGATTCCAATACATGGCCACCGCACTAGGAGCCCAGGACAATTGTTTGTACAGCCCCACCTCTAGAAGGATTCCAACACATGTCCACCACACTAGGAACCCAGGACAATTGTTTGTACAGCCCCACCTCTAGAAGGATTCCAATACATGTCCACCGCACTAGGAGCCCAGGACAATTGTTTGTACAGCCCCACCTCTAGAAGGATTCCAATACATGGCCACCGCACTAGGAGCCCAGGACAATTGTTTGTACAGCCCCACCTCTAGAAGGATTCCAACACATGTCCACCGCACTAGGAGCCCAGGACAATTGTTTGTACAGCCCCACCTCTAGAAGGATTCCAACACATGTCCACCGCACTAGGAGCCCAGGACAATTGTTTGTACAGCCCCACCTCTAGAGGGATTCCAACACATGGCCACCGCACTAGGAGCCCAGGACAATTGTTTGTACAGCCCCACCTCTAGAAGGATTCCAACACATGTCCATGGAAGCCCAGGACAATTGTTTGTACAGCTCCACTGTCATCGTCTTGCTCATGTCTAGGTATCTGAGCTCGGGTTCACACAGGCAACAATAACTCCGTTCAATACAATATCGAACATTTATTGTAGTTCACTATACAGTGCTTTGGCGCAGTGGGTTAACAATCCCGCGCTGAGTTACATATCACATAGATTTAACATCATCATACATAGTTATCACAAACATCCTAGCAAACTATCTAGCATATAGTCTATCTATCCCAAATACACATGGGTTTAATCTATTAATCTATTGAGTCCCTCTAAGGCAGGCCCTGTTGCCTCTCTGCTGGTCCGTCTGTCCTCTGACGGTCCACACGTGTCCCAATCCGACACGGGTGGCAACTCTGTCCGAGTTCCTCGTGGACCCCCGCAATAGGCGGGCCACATCAGTGTCCACGGGACAGTGGACTCAATGACCAGTCCTTCGAGAAGGCTTTAGATTGCTCTGGCCTTCGAGTGACTGACTTCTTTCCCTTGGGCGGGAGTTGTAGCCCTTTTACTCATGTCTATAAATGTGAGTCTGTGACAGGATTCCCCCCTCTCCCCCGATCTGATGGGTTGTTATAAGGTAATTAGATCTGCTCTAATTCTGTCACAGAATCACATAAAGTCGGTGTTTGTAGTTTGGTGGACAGTAACTTGGTAACCTACATACTGGCATCACAACTCATGTATTCTCCCATACACCACTTCTCTGATTTGGTGAAGAGATCACTCTCTCTCCTGTGTCCTTAAAAATGCTTATCTGACCGAAGTTACGTGACGTTTACTAGTTGTGTTTACAACCCGTCCTTCTCATAGTACCCCACTGATACCAAGACAATTAACCTATGTATTAAAGAGGATTAACAGGACCAAAGTCCTGGCTAATTAAGTCCACCTTCAAATCTTGTCACAGTTATCACAAACATCCTAGCAAACTATCTAGCATATAGTCTATCTATCCCAAATACACATGGGTTTAATCTATTAATCTATTGAGTCCCTCTAAGGCAGGCCCTGTTGCCTCTCTGCTGGTCCGTCTGTCCTCTGACGGTCCACACGTGTCCCAATCCGACACGGGTGGCAACTCTGTCCGAGTTCCTCGTGGACCCCGCAATAGGCGGGCCACATCAGTGTCCACGGGACAGTGGAATCAATGACCAGTCCTTCGAGAAGGCTCTAGATTGCTCTGGCCTTCGAGTGACTGACTTCTTTCCCTTGGGCGGGAGTTGTAGCCCTTTTACTCATGTCTATAAATGTGAGTCTGTGACACCCACCTCTAGAGGGATTCCAACACATGGCCACCGCACTAGGAGCCCAGGACAATTGTTTGTACAGCCCCACCTCTACAGGGATTCCAACACATGGCCACCGCACGGGGAGCCCAGGACAATTGTTTGTACAGCTCCACCTCTAGAGGATTCCAACACATGGCCACCGCACTGGGAGCCCAGGACAATTGTTTGTACAGCCCCACCTCTAGAGGGATTCCAACACGTGGCCACCGCACTGGGAGCCACATGTGCTTGCCACTCCATTACCGCGGCTGCCACAATTGACAAATGCCTAACACATTGTCACACACATACACATTGATCGATCGATCAATTGATTGAATGGCACTCTACGCCACACTTGAAACTTTTCATTCTCAACCAATTAAAGGTAGGAAGACAAGGCATCTTTTAAATGTCTTACTAGACTATAAATGTCATAGGATGAGGTGGTTGTCCCTCATTTCCCCGAGGATCACGGTCTCAGCTGTGATGAAAACTGTCGAGGACTTTGGGATGTGGATTTTAATATATGAGAATATTGAGTCCCTCTAAGGCAGGCCCTGTTGCCTCTCTGCTGGTCCGTCTGTCCTCTGACGGTCCACACGTGTCCCAATCCGACACGGGTGGCAACTCTGTCCGAGTTCCTCGTGGACCCCGCAATAGGCGGGCCACATCAGTGTCCACGGGACAGTGGAATCAATGACCAGTCCTTCGAGAAGGCTCTAGATTGCTCTGGCCTTCGAGTGACTGACTTCTTTCCCTTGGGCGGGAGTTGTAGCCCTTTTACTCATGTCTATAAATGTGAGTCTGTGACACCCACCTCTAGAGGGATTCCAACACATGGCCACCGCACTAGGAGCCCAGGACAATTGTTTGTACAGCCCCACCTCTACAGGGATTCCAACACATGGCCACCGCACGGGGAGCCCAGGACAATTGTTTGTACAGCCCCACCTCTAGAGGGATTCCAACACATGGCCACCGCACTGGGAGCCCAGGACAATTGTTTGTACAGCCCCACCTCTAGAGGGATTCCAACACGTGGCCACCGCACTGGGAGCCACATGTGCTTGCCACTCCATTACCGCGGCTGCCACAATTGACAAATGCCTAACACATTGTCACACACATACACATTGATCGATCGATCAATTGATTGAATGGCACTCTACGCCACACTTGAAACTTTTCATTCTCAACCAATTAAAGGTAGGAAGACAAGGCATCTTTTAAATGTCTTACTAGACTATAAATGTCATAGGATGAGGTGGTTGTCCCTCATTTCCCCGAGGATCACGGTCTCAGCTGTGATGAAAACTGTCGAGGACTTTGGGATGTGGATTTTAATATATGAGAATATTTTGTTAAAAGTGTCTAGGGGATCCCTTGGGATTTTAGGTTTGATTCTCTTTTCACTTCTAGAATGCAAGGTGATCATGGAATTCTACCACAAACACAACAAGGAAAATACTTCACTCCTTTTTGTAACTGTGTCTGTGCGTACTTCTCCATTCCCACTAAACCACCATATAAATTTAATATAGTGTTAGAGGACATTGATTGTTTACAACATATGTAACAACCACTGTTGAACAAATATCAACACGTAATTGACGTAAACATCAACATTTTTGGACAAACAGGTCAGGCATTAAATCAAGATCTGCAGTAACAAATATATATATACTAGCTGACCCGGCCCGGCTTCGCCCAGTCCTTGGTGGGGAGCATCTCATTTAATTCATATAAGTAGTCATATAAGTTCCCGTTCCCGTTACCGACTGTCTGTCTGTCTGTCTGTCTGTCTGTCTGTCTGACCCGGCCCGGCATTGCCCAGCTCCTGGTGTGGAGCATCTCATTTAATTCATATAAGTAGTCATATAAGTTCCCGTTCCACGACTGTCTATCTGTCTGTCTATCTGTTTGTCTATCTGTCTGCCTGACCCTGCCCGGTTTCGCCCAGTCCCTGGTGGGGAGCATCTCATTTAATTCATATAAGTAGTCATATAAGTTCCCGTTTCCGTTACCGACTGTCTGTCTGTCTGTCTGTCTGTCTGTCTGTCTGTCTGACCCGGCCCGGCATCGCCCAGCTCCTGGTGTGGAGCATCTCATTTAATTCATATAAGTAGTCATATAAGCTCACGTTCCCGTTCCCGACTATCTATCTGTCTGTCTGTCTGTCTGTCTGTCTGTCTAATAGACCCATCCCTCTGTCTCTCCCTCCGTCTATCCCTCCCTCCCTCCCTGTCTGTCTGTCTGTCTGTCTGCCTACCCGTCCCTCCGTCTCTCCCTCCGTCTCTCCATCCCTCCCTCCCTCCCTGTCTGTCTGTCTGTGTCTGTCTGTCTGTCTGTCTGTCTGTCTGTCTGTCTGTCTGTCTGTCTGTCTGTTTGTCTATCTATCTATCTCTGTCTGTCTGTCTGTCTGTCTAATAGACCCATCCCTCTGTCTCTCCCTCCGTCTATCCCTCCCTCCCTCCCTCCCTGTCTGTCTGTCTGTCTGTCTGTCTGTCTGTGTCTGTCTGTCTGTCTGTTTGTCTATCTATCTATCTCTGTCTGTCTGTCTGTCTAATAGACCCATCCCTCCGTCTATCCCTCCCTCCCTCCCTGTCTTTTTGTCTATCTATCTATCTATCTATCTATCTATCTATCTATCTATCTATCTATCTATCTATCTATCTATCTATCTATCTGTCTGTCTGTCTGTCTGTCTGTCTGTCTGTCTGTCTGTCTGTCTGTCTGTCTATCTACCTATCTGTCTGTCTGACCCGGCCCAGCCCATGGTGGAGAGCATCTCATTTAAATTATATAAGTAGTCATATAAGATCCCGTTCCCGACTATCTGTCTGACTGTCTGTCTGTCTTGGGTAAATGTAGGAGGGAGGAGGAAGAGGGAGGTGGAGGAGGGAAGAGGAGGGAGGAGGAGGGAGGAGACAGGAGGAGTAGGGAGGAATAGGAGGGAGGAGGAGGGATTAGGAGGAGGAGGGAGGAGTAGGGTGGAGGAGGAGGCGAGGAGGAGGGAGGAGGAAGAGGGAGGAGGAGGGAGAAGGAGGGAGGAGGAGAACGCAGGAGGAGAAGGGAGCAGGAGGAGGAGGAGGGAGGAGGTGGGAGAGGGAGGAGGAGGGAGGAGGAGGAGAGAGTAGGAGGAGGGAGGAGGCGGAGGGAGAAGGAAGAGGGAGGAGGAAGAGGGAGAAGGAGGAGGGAGAAGGAGGAGAAGGAGGGGAGGAGGAGGAGGGAAGAGGAGGAGGGGAGGAGGAGTAGGGAGGAGGAGGAATGTGAAGGGAGGAGGAGGGAGGAGGTAGAGGGAGGAGGAGGAGGGAGGCGGAGAGAGGAGGAGGGAGGAGGAGGAAGAGGGAGGAGGAGGAATGTGAAGGGAGGAGGAGGGAGGAGGTAGAGGGAGGAGGAGGAGGGAGGAGGAGGAGTGAGGAGGAGGAGAGAGGAGGAGGAGAGGGAGGAGGAGGAAGGAGGAGGGGAGGAGGGAGGAGGGAGGAAGAAGGAGGATGAGGAAGAAGGAGGATGAGGAGGAGAGGAGGAGGCGGAATGAGGGAGGAGGAGGAAGGAGGAGGGGAGGAGGAGGTAGAGGGAGGAGGGGAAGAGGAAGAGGGTAGGAGGAGGAGGGGAGAGGAAGAGGGAGAAGGAAGAGGGAGAAGGAGGAGGGAGAGGGAGGAGAAGGAAGAGGGAGGAGGAAGAGAGAGAAGGAGGAGGGAGAAGGAGGAGAAGGAAGAGGGAGGAGGAAGAGGGAGAAGGAGGAGGGAGAAGGAGGAGAAGGAGGGGGAGGATGAGGAGGGAAGAGGAGGAGGGGAGGAGGAGGAGGAGGAATGTGAAGGGAGGAGGAGGGAGGAGGTAGAGGGAAGAGGAGGAGGAGGGAGGCGGAGAGAGGAGGAGGGAGGAGGAGGAAGAGGGAGGAGGAGGAATGTGAAGGGAGGAGGGGGGAGGAGGTAGAGGGAGGAGGAGGGAGGAGGAGGAGGTAGAGGAGGAGGAGGGAGGAGGAGGAGGAGGAGGAGGAGGAGAGGGAGGAGGGGAAGGAGGAGGAGGGAGGAGGGAGGAGGAGGGAGGAAGAAGGAGGAGGAGGGAGGAGGAGTGATGAGGAGGAGGGAGGAGGAGGAGGGAGGAGGAGGGAGAGGAGGGAGGAGGAGGAAAAGGGAGGAGGAGGAATGTGAAGGGAGGAGGAGGGAGGAGGTAGAATGAGGAGGAGGAGGAGGAGGAGGAGTGAGGAGGAGGAGAGGGAGGAGGAGGAAGGAGGAGGGGAGGAGGGAGGAGGAGGAGGGAGGAAGAAGGAGGAGGAGGGAGAAGGAGGGATGAGGAGGAGGAGGGAGGAGGAGGAAGAGGGAGGAGGAGGAATGTGAAGGGAGGAGGAGGTAGAGGGAGGAGGAGGGAGGAGGAGAAGGGAGGAGGAGGGATGAGGAGGAGGGAGGAGGAGGGATGAGGAGGAGGGAGGAGGAGGAAGAGGGAGGAGGAGGAATGTGAAGGGAGGAGGAGGGAGGAGGTAGAGGGAGGAGGAGGAGGGAGGAGGAGGAGTGAGGAGGAGGAAGGAGGAGGGGGAGGAGGGAGGAGGAGGAGGAGGGAGAAGAAGGAAGGAGGAGGAGGAAGGAGGGAGAGGAAGGAGGGAGAATGAGGAGGGGAGGAAGGAAAGAGAGATGGAAGGGGAGGAGGAGGGAGGAGGAAAGAGGTAGGGGGAGGAGGAGGTAGAGGGAGGAGGAGGAGGAAGGAAAGTGAGGAGGAAGAGGAGGAGAAGGGAGGAGGAGGGTGGAGGGAGGAGGAGGAGGGAGGAGGTAGGAGGAGGAAGAGGGAAGAGGGAGAAGAAGGGAGAAGGAGGAGGGAGGATGATGAGGGAGAAGGAGGCAGGAGGAGGAGGAGGCAGGAGGAGGAGGGATGAGGAGGGAGAGGGAGGAGGAGGGAAGATGAGGGAGGAGGGGGGAGGAGGCGGAGGGAGTAGGAGGGAGGAGGATGGAGGAGAAGGGGAGAGGAAGAGGGAGAAGGAAGAGGGAGAAGGAGGAGGTAGGAGGGAGAGGGATGAGAGGGAGGAGGAAGAGGAGAAGGGTGGAGGGAGGAGGTAGAGGGAGGAGAAGAGAGGGGGAGAGAGTTCGCCATTCCGAATTCATACTCGTCTAGTTCTTCCCTTCTACACGACTGTAGATAACTTCCTTACACATAAAAGATGAATTGTTATTGATATTGCCGTGGCATGGAGGAATATCAGCAGCAGAGTTGATTAAAAAAACAAAGACTGAGATCTACAGAGAGCCATGAACGCCTACGCCAGCCGGCACGGCACTTGATGATGATGATTGCCGTGTGACGATTCTGTGTAGTCACGTCATTTCTTCCCTTTCCCTAGCGTTTTGGTTCGGGGATTCTTTCATCATCATCATCATAATATTTACGTACGTATTTTGGGAGGGGGAGGAGGGAGGAGGAGGAAGAAGAAAAAAAACCTATGACAGTTGACAGCTCTGGAATGAAAGGAAGGAGTGTAGAAAATTTCATCTCAATCGGATGGGCCGTTCGCGAACAAATAAAGGACATACATATTTACATACATACATATATACATACACATATACATACACTTTGTTTTTATATATATAGATATATATATATATATATATATATATATATATATATATATATATATATATATATATATATATATATATATATATATATATATATATATATATATATATATATATATATATAATGACCACACTGAATTTCCAGAACAGGCATGGGAATTATTTTCAATATCAAAAACACATTGACCCCATTGTCCCAAGAAAAAACAATGCCTTACAACAACACAACAACCACTAATTGGTTCTACTATCTTTGACCCACTTTACATAGATAAAGCAAACAAATGGTCTAAGTTCAGAAAAACCAAACATATAAAACAATGGTTTCTCACACCAGTTACAATTCTCATATTTGAAAAATTAATGAGATGGTGTCAGAATATTCAACCAAAACAACAACCACTAGTTGGTTATACCCTCATTGAAAAAAAGCTACTGACCTTATAAATCCATGGCATGAAATAACCACATAGAAAGCATAGTTGGTACTAATAATTAAACTAATTATTTAATTATAGTCTTTTTTCCTTAGGTGTTGCTGTCGGTTATTCTTCTCCAGAGCGACGCAGATAATGTCCATATTTATCCGGGGCATAAATAAATGTACTCACAGTCATGTTCTCCTTACATTATGTTCACTGGCTGGTGAATCTTTATAATCCATAATCCAAGAATAGAATTATACACAAGCACATATCCCCTCCATGGGGCTGAATTCAAGAATGCTCTGTTGCAAGTGGGCTCTGTGTTCCAATTGAAATTGGTGCCTAAGTCTGTCATAGCTTTCAGGAGATGCAACTTAAGCTCTTGCAGAAGGTTCTTCCCTATATCATCTTATCGATGAAAAGATGACGACTGTCCAACAGCTCGGTTTATGTTATCCGTTTCCCAATTTAGTTCAAGAGGCTTTGTCACACACCCGGTTCATGTTGATAGGCCATCCCACACTTGGTGATGGGGCAATCAGGCCGACATGGAACCAGCAAAGAGTTCTGATTCAGTATTTCCCTTTTCAGTGTAGGACATACAATGCTGAGAGTCATTCATTTGTTTCATCTGGAACTATGTCCAGGATTGGTCTGCTGAAGGCATGGAACTGAAGAATATTAATTCCAACACACAAACTGGGAGTCGCAAACAATCAGATGATTCTTTTTGTTGCATGCATAGAGGCATTTACTCCGCTAGCTTCTTTCGTATGGCCTTTCTGATGGTGTTTCGGTTCTGAGATCTCGAGTGGATCTGGCTTCTTTCAGGGTGTTGCAGATTTGAACCTTGAGGTAATCTGGTTTCTTAGTTGTTATTCAGTTGATATTAAGTTGGTATTCAGTTGGTACCTTGGTTGTACTTGCTTATGTTGTTTCAGTGTCTCTTCCCATTTGGTGTTCTAGTGTCTTGAACCTTATGTTGACTTTTGCTGCCGTGTGACTTTTTCTTTCGTAGGATTATTCATTGTTGAATATGAACTTGGGATCCAACAGACAGTTGGTATGTTCTCCTGCTGTTAGTTTTATTAAACGTGTAGGACTGTTCCATAGTTTCAATGATTTCTCTGATTGATGATGCTTCAGGCGGTACCTCTCAGAAGTAAAGCAGACGATACACTGTTGTCGTGTTACTCTGTAAATCTTTATCTTTGTAGATGTTTAGATACTGAAGTCCGTCCTGGATATTCCTACTGAAGTTGGACTTCATCAACAACGTTGTCAGTCGTCTTCGAAATTGTCTTTTACTTGCTATGGCAGCTCATGAGTGCAGCAGTAAACATTGGTGTATTAGTCCAGAATATATGTGTAGGACAGGTTGCCATTTATCACTTCCTACTGGCTGATAACCCAGGATCCAGTTTTTAGTGATACAGTCCAAACAAAACCACCACTTGCTTCTATTCTAGAACTGGAAATTACAAAGAATTCAACCCCAGCATTAATCTACTGTTTTAGGTTAACATGTTTACAACACAATTAAAAACAAAAAAGGGGAAAGCGATCGGAGAGTATTTCTAATGTGTCCCTTGTCCCTCGTCGCTTGGTGTTGAGCTATTCTAGCTCTTACTGTGAGTGAGGTATCTTCTTACTCACTATTCTATTCTATGTTGTTATTGGGACTTTTGTGATGCGTTATCCATCCTTTCAATCCAGCTTGATGTTATATCTGTCATAACCTGACAAGGATTTCTGAGCCATGGGCCTTCTGTCTCATAATTCCTCGTCTTCTTTCATTAGGTGTACTCAGTATTAGGCCACAAGCCATCGACCATATCATTCACATTATCTTCTTGTGGTGCTGACATACACAAAGGTTTTCATACATCCACCACTATCATGTCATCCCACTGGGGTAACATTAACATGAATATTCTCCCACAGCTAATAGTAACAAACATGAACAGCAATATATATATAATATTATCATACAGAGAAAAACAAACATGTACATTCCTCATATATGACTAACCATAATAATAGCATAATAATAATAATAAATAATAATAATAATCATAATAATAAAATAATACATAATAATACATTAATAATGCAGGAGCCAATGTTTTTTGGATTTCCTCATTCGTCAATCCATAAGAACTAGAATATATACTTTTTTTTCACTGCTACAGCAGCATGAGGTTAGTGAACGCCGTGATATATTTACACAATTGCCTCTATTGTAGAAATGTTCTTATTTATCAGACATAACTTATGCAGCATGGCCAGTAAGTCTGAATGATTTCTGCAATTTCTAACCATAAATCTTCGCTTATGACCCTACCACAGTGAGGTGATGCGGATTGAAGGCACATCCTATCAAAACATTCAATTATATCATGTGTTTTCGTTCTTCATTCTTGAGATTATACTCATCAAACACGGCATTTCCCTAGCAATATTTATGAAATGATTACATGTCAACCACACCAATGGTGTAGTTACTAATATGTTAACAAGAAGATTGTACTCAAATTTGGCACGATAGTTCAAGTTACAGATTAGCAATTAGCAAAACAATTTCTCCAACATGAACTAGAGTCCATACAATGTGTGATCAGTAGTATGCTTCCACATGGAGAGAATGTTTTCATGAAATGTCCTTAAGAGTGAATCTACACTATATAGGATATTTACAGGTTTATATGCATTGCTAGTGATATGTTTCACAATACATAGAAGATATTTAAACATAGGAATTTGAAACTGTATAGAATAGGAAGATGGCAGCGTGGTACAGCATGGCTGCTTTAGTAGAAAGCAATCAGGCTCTCATTTACAAGAATCATTGATTTAACCTCTTAATAATTCTTATATGAACACAATGGTATATGTACCTTATCAAAATACATGTGTACATATTTATAATGTATATTTAACATGTCACTTATTTTCCCGGGAGGAAAGTGGAATCAACAAGCACATCTTCAAACTTATTATCTTTTGGGATTATTGACTGACTTCTGTCTACACTCCTCCCTTCTGTCTTCCCTTCCATATATCTATTCCTTTCTCTCTCTGTGTTATTCCCTCAACACATACTCCGACAACAGTTCCTTTCAACGATTAATAAAATATGTATTAATAAAAACAATGTCTGGTGTATGTATGGACTGTGTAAGCGTAGTTGATAGTGTATTCTATTGTTGGTGCAAGAATGAACTCGTAATGTCTATCAGCGGTATCACATCTCGCCCAATCATTCTGCAAAACCACAGGACAGCACATCAAACAGGAAAGGTCTCACCCTGGATGATCCGTATGCTTGAGTCTGACGGTAAATCCGTTATTTGAATGAAACAAAACTGTTCACCACTGGATCACTGTACAGTAATAATAGTCCAGTAAGTTTATGACTTCGCCCGAGTCTGTTTCATGAAAGTACTTATCCAACATTGAAAAAAACCACATCACCACAGTTCTGCATATTGTCTCTAATGGATAGCAATGTTCTAACTTGTCTATTGTTTCTTAACTGTGCGTACAAGAATTATGTAGTTTTATTTTGCTTTGCTTTCTGCAACTTTATCTTTCTTTTTCCATTATTACTTTGGTTATCTGGATCTTCTTTTTCAAAGTTCCTTTAAAAGTATAGTTTAGTTCGTATTTGACCCTGTCTAAGTTATTACTTGGTTTATTGGGGTATTTGCTCTCCCCACAAATGAAATGCCTTGAGTTTTTCAACCAAGCTTTTCCGGTACACAGGAAGTATGTGTCTATCTTCTCTGATATATCCGGATGGGAGTTTGAACCTGTGAGAAGTATAACATATCAAGTGATAAGCGTCTGCCACTTAATACTACTTATGCAAGTGTCCTTCTCCAGCCGCAATGACAAGGCTTCCGAAGTAAACACCAACATAAGACATATGAATTCACCAAAGTCTAAACTATTCACTAATAGAAAACAATGGTAAACGCTATGCTCACACATCTATTTTCCTATGCTAAAACTATTACTCTAAAGTATTAATACCTTATATATTCACTTATCCTCCCGGAATCGAAATTAATAATTAAGCACATCGGCACTAATATCCCATTGCCTTAAACAATACGGGACTATAATTTCTTTTCAACACCTGGGAGTAATAGATATCTCTGTCCCGTTTGGAACACACACTAATCAAGAAACTCCACGTTCTACTTTTTATAACGAGTGTCCAATCCTCCGTTGATTGTTTGATGTTCATACCTCAACCCTCGTCTCTTGACGTATCCTGCACATCAAACGGCTGTAAAATCACGTAGTGGTTATTTGCTCGTTTCATCCGTTGTTACGCTGATACTTCAAAGCATTCTCCGTTCATTTTTCCCCCAACGCGATCTCCCCGGTCCTCGTGTCCGTACGATCCGATCGTAAGGCAATGAACTATGCGAACACCTGTATCCTATTTTTATATTCGTAGGTCAAGGATCTTTAATTTCTCCTCCTCTCAGAATGAAGTACACAATTGTTAACCATCCTTCTTCATTGTATTTTGATATGTAAGTTATCAAGGAATCACTAAACTGCAGTTTTTCCGTGACATAACATACCAATTGCTCCAGAGAGTGATATATTTTGAGCATATTTTTCCTTTCCCCCGCAGGAGAAAGGCTGACGTTTGTTCCCTTTGTTCTCGTGTACCATAATAGCTTATTAATCCCTTTGTTTTAAAATCAAGCCGGTCTGGCCAGGTACGTGAACCATTACCAGGCCCAGATTGTAAACTACGGCCAAATAAATTTGGCTGCCCTACGGGTTAGTTCCAAAATGTCTTACTAATCCCTTTGTTTTAAAATCAAGCCGGTCTGGCCAGGTACGTGAACCATTACCAGGCCCAGATTTTAAACTACGGCCAAATAAATTTGGCTGCCCTACGGGTTAGTTTAGCTCTGTTTTCTTTCCTCAATAAGTAAGGTGCTTAAACAGTAACTATTAGGGAGTTGTATTTTTAAAGCGTCAATCATAGGAAGTTGGTAGAGACATTTTAGTATATCACAAGGACCACACACTTGAATGCTTCGAAACTGAATAAGAACCACAGCAAATTTCCACCAGTATGATAGACATTCATCACTCAAGCCTTGCACTCGCGTTTGGAAACTTCAGACGCAAGGTCTAAATGATTGTGTTGCTTGCTCACCACGATAGAGTCAATTGCATCAACACTGAGCTAGCTGGTAATGCCACGTTAGTTAGTTAGTCGCGATTCCAACACCACAGCAACGGGTCGTTCCCATTATGCTCTGTTCCTGTGCCAGTGAATATCACATAAAATGTTCCTCACTGCCCCATGTGAAAAGTGGAAAAGACAGGAGTCTCGACAAACAACAGCCCACTCAGACACTGTGCATAATGCCGCCGCCAGAATGTCACCACAAAAGTCCTCTACGAAACATACAGTTGATCCTTGATGGAAGTGGCAGTCACTTTCCCAACCAGATGGTCACCTACAAAGTCTCGATGTTTCCAGATGTTGTTGTTCCGTTTCCAGATGTTTTCTAGCCAGCCACGCCATTTTTTTCTACGAAATGCAGTTCACACAACAAACAAGCCTCGGACGTATGTAAAACCATTTCACTGTACATAATGCCGTCGCCAGAATGCCAACACAAAAGTCATCTATGAAACATACAGTTCATCCTTGATGGAAGCGGCAGTCACATTCCCAACTAGATGTTCGCCTACAAAGTTCCGATATTTCTAGATGTTGTTGTTCCGTTTCTAGACGTTTTCTAGCCAGCGACGCCATTGTTCTCCGAAATGCAGTTCACGTAACAAAACAACCTCGAACAGATGTTTAAAAAAAAAAAAAAACATTTCACTGTACATAATGCCGTCGCCAGAATGCCAACACAAAAGTCCTCCACGAAAATACAGTTCATCATCGATGGAAACGGCAGTCACTAGAAGACCAGCAGCCACACATTCTCTGCATAAGGCCCCCCCCCCCCCCCCCCCCCCCCCCCCCCCCCCCCCCCCCCCAAAAAAAAAAAAAAAAAAACCGGTCACAACCAGCCGCCATACATGCAGATATTTCTAGATGTTGTTCCGTTTCTAGATGTTTTCTAGCCAGCTACGCCATTTTTCGAGCATGCAGTTCACGCCACAACACCTCGGTCAGATGTAAAAGAACATTTCACTGTACATAATGCCGTCTCCAGAATGCCAAAACAACAGTCCTCGATGAATACACAGTTCATTGTCAAAGGAAGCGGCAGTCGCCAGAAGACCAGCAGTCACACATTTCTGCATAAGGCACAAAAACCGGTCAATTCTGTGACATAGCCAGTCGCCATTGTTCTGAACATGGAGTTCACGCTCCACAACCTCGGGTAGATTGTAAAGCATTTCACACGAACATGGTCGGCGTGATGTTGACCGCGTCACTCACCGAGTGTCGATTTTTCTATAAATCATGTAGGGCTGATTATTTATCCAATATGTCTAAAGGCGTGGAGAAAGTTCCTTTACTTTAAGAATCATTACATAAAGAAACATGAATTATGTACAAACAGGCAAAACAATCGTGTAGTGCACGCAGATTCAGAGACTTAGAACATATGAATAGGAATCATAATGCAAGGAAAATACATGAGGCTTTAAAAAACATGACCCAGAATAGATTGCAATCGTCATACAAGACATGCTTTCTGAAAAATAAAATTACCCACAAGTCAAGAAACGCCTACTAAGGAAGGCGTATCAGAGACAAGGAAGGAAAGATTATATTAGATGAGAATGGTATTTCAAAATGATGGACAAAATCATCATCATGTGTCATGCCGATAAGCATGGGCAGTCATTTTTCTCCATCTCACACGATCACCAGAGTCGAGGATCAGCTCTACGTTCTTGTCTCGACCGTGCCACGTGGCCAAGCCATCCAGATATTCAGTTTTCTGTCTTCCCCTTGTCCTGTTCCCCTCAGAATATGTAAGAGAAATTGTAACAGAATGTGTAACAGAAAATATAATAGAATTTAACAGTATATGTAACATAATTGTAACAGAATATGTAAGAGAATTGTTTGAGAATAACAGATCGGTCTCGGTGGTTCTGTGGCTGTACCATTTCAAATATAAAGACTAACCCAGACTACACGGTCACAAGGAACAATTCTAGAAGTTTCCGGATAATTTTACTCTTGTCTTCGGGCTCTTGTAATCGCACAAGAACATAAATATATCACAGCAAATCATAATAAGGAAAACACGACTCACTTCCTATAAACACGGAAGCATCCGTTGTGTTTTTAACAACATAGCCCAGTATGGTACGGTAAAGATACAAGCTAGAATAACCTGCAGTCACCAATAATAAAGACGCTAGTGTTCTCATGTGGGAAGTATAAAAAGCAATAAACACCACAGAGGACAAAAGCATGTAGTAGTCATGGAATGTTAAAGTTAGTTGTTTGTACTTTTACGCATTCAACCTCATCATATATTTGCTGTTTATGATGAACTAGGAAGTTTTACTTTCAGTAGGTTACCGTTACTTTCTAAAGAGCCGACTCCTCATTCCATTTAAATCAGCGCAAACCGATCTGCTTCAAAATCGTCCTTGGCTGATTTCGAACCCTGGTCTTCTCTTCTTCTTTGCGTTCATCAGGAGTGTTTTTTTTTTCTCTTCAGATGTGATTGCGGTGCGTCTAAGTTATGCGCCCTTGGGCCGAAACCCGTAGGCCTACACATCCGACTTTTAGCGTGCTTTTTGACCAGGTAGCATTCCTGGGAGAACCCTGGTCTTAATATGCCGGAGAATGGTGATACTGGGTTTCGCTAACCTAAGGCACAGCGCAGGCGGGTATAAACTGTAATAATAAACACCGTAGAGGATTGTGGAGTAGATAAAATCGTCGAGCAATGCAATGACATACGCAATATAGGATTTAATCAAAAGAAGAAGACATGAAAACAACGTTCAAAACATTGTCCAAAACACCAGGAGCAGCATAGTGTCCATGTGTGCCCAGTATCTGTTAGAACATAATAAGATATTACAAAATAAAATACACTGACGCCGTGAAGGGTATTGTGGACATGGTGCTGACCCATTATTTTGTGATAGATCAATGGTCAATCGATGTGGTCAAAATTCACCTTTATGGGAGTTGCAACACATGACCACTCCAGATTCCGCGGCTCCACATCGAGGGCAAAGACACCAGTGTAATAACAAACATATCGAGAGAAAATTTGCTACATTAAGAACAGAATAATGTACACAGCCTCTTATAGACATAAAGAGAGGTGTGAGACAGGGGTGTTTATTGTTAACCCATCATTTCAGTATTTATCCACATAACATATTCCAACATTTAGAGATAAGACGAGGATTCAGTCCTTTTCTTGTGACGTTCTGTGACTCGACGAATTATGATAAACTATGTATCTTTACAGAAGGTAATTTGCCGTTGTATATGTCAGTGTCTATGACAAACAATCAATCAACAGTACGTGATACGAAGATGCTGTTGGCTAAAACATAATATAAGCTTCAGGAATTACTAAATTAAATATAAACACTAACCAAAGAATATTATGTAGACATAAATACTAAAACTATTGCTACCAGTAAGGATAATATAATAATCAGTCAGTTTTTAACATTATCATGAACAAAAAAGGCCTTGAGCAATCTCATAGTTTTTCTTATCTAGAACAAATAACAGCAGCTGGTGGGGTGTGTGAGGCAGAAAGAAGTGAGCAAATATAAATGTCCCCAGTAACGGTCGACTATGTGCAAAGTTTCAAACATCTAAACAACTAACTCACTTATTACAATTACAGTTAAATTAGCTTAACAAATGGGGGTTTCAAGGCAAGAGAAGGTTTAAAGGAAAGAGGATTCGCTATTTTGTAACGGGCTTTGCCTCATATGCTCCCATCCCTTTCCGTAGAGCGGCCGGTCAAAAGCATGGTGCGGAAAACGAAGTAGTTCCAGCCACGATCCTCAAGGGCTTCATAAAAATTGAACTCCTGAACCGAATGACTCTTAACAGCTTCAGTGCAAGACAAAAAGTACGCTTTTGGCCAAACCAAAAGTAGGTTTGGATCAAACAAAAAGTAGGTTTGGATCTAACAAAAATGGTTGTCGGATAAATGGAAAGTAGAGGTGTATCATAGTCATGACTTAAAAGTTGGTAATATATAGCAGACATATTGTATTATACATCAATGTGACCTATTTGTTGTCATCCAGCAGTCTTTCCCATGAATCGATACCAACAGTGCTACCATATAAGGACAGGAGCTATCCGGCGATACAAAACTACGACGGGAGAAATAGTTGAAACTAGCTTTGTTTCAAATTCAGCCAAATGATTGGCTGAGTTCCCCCAGCAAAAAGTTGTAGCTTAGCTTTGCAAAGGCGAGTCCCGTCACTTGACATGTATTTTTAGCGGGTCCTTCCTGGATTTAGTGAAGTATTTGTATCCCCCATTTGCCTCTCTGCGCCTAGTGGTAAGCCTATAAATGCCTGATATTATAAGATATGTTATGAAAATGCCTTGATGCAACAAGTATCATTGTTGATGTGGATTTTGAAAACTGTTGGATTAGCGTTTCATTGATAGGTGGGCCTGAGTTTCGCAGTCTGCGGCGCTGGCATGTCTATCCGGCCGGTTCTCTTAAGGCTTGCAATCTCATTTTGCTATGAGTAAACTTTCTTATATGCTTTGTGAACATATCTTACTATAAAATGCATATAAACTGCAAATTGTCTCTGTGTTATAACGTGGTCTTTCTGAGTGCATATTTTGTACCTCATTCCTTATGCTGGAGAAATGTTACTATCAGTGTATAACATAAACAGTCTTTTCATGCAGAGGAAATGTTCTTGCTAGGCTATAGCTTGACTTCCCGTGCACTTATGAGTTAATCCTTTTGTTTACATCGTTGTAAATGCACAGAGGTGTGATTGTCATGTGATATTTTTCATAAATGATGTTATGGGAATGTCATGTTTTGTGTGTATAATCTCAACTGAGAAAAAAGGAAAACGCACCAAATATTCAAGGGTCTTGCAGGGCGCGCATTCTCTGTCCGCATTGCACCATTGTTGTCGGTGTCTAAGCTAATAATTTATGTTCAGGAATTTGCCAACAACATTCTTAAGGATTGCCTTACTACAGAAGTTGTTCTTGAAGTCAGGGCACTTCGTAGGATCGCAGATTTTGGTGGGCGGTAGAACAGCGTTCACTAAACCCCCTGCCTATAATAGTCAGGTGGAAGGAGGACCATCTGTTCTTGTGTACTAGTTGGATGAGTGGGAGGAATATCCCATGAATAGCCTCTGCATTATTATTATGTGAATGATTCACATGTTTTCTCTGTTATGAGTGTTTTATATATTCTGTTCGTGATTGATACTTCGCTGCTGGAGTAGACATTCAAATTTTATCCCATTGAAGACAGGCACATGATGATTATTGTACCAGTACCTCTAGGGTTGGACAGGTAGTGGTACACCTAGATCATCACGCCTTGCACTGACCACCACCCATGTATTGTAAGTCTACTAAGCTCCTACCAGATTCGGGAATCCACCTGTCCTTTCCTCCCTATCTATGGACCCTTCCCGATAGAGGGCTCACCCTGGACGACACACATGACGTCAAGCACAAACATGGCAACAGAAATGCAATATTTAATAAACCAAAAGCGTCCAAATACGAATAACAAGTCGGTCAGAAAATAGGGCTATCTACAGCTGTGACTTCAGAAAGTAGAAGAGGTTCAGGAATGATCCAAATGTCATCATGAAGCACGTTAGACTCAGTGAAATGTACGTCTGGTCGGTTTCGTTGACTCACAGGATCCCACCAAGCTGAGCTGACTGGAAAGTTGCGGACCCTTCCGGCTTCCTCCAAGTCTCCGGTGAATATCAACTACAATGAACCATCCTGAGGTTCACTACCAGGATGTCTATATACACGCCATCCATTACCAAGGTGTCCCATGGTGGCGTAGACGCACAACTAGAGTCTTGAGCAAAAGTCTGACTGGGAGACCCTATGGCATTAGGTGTCCCCAATGAAGTTCAAAATGAGGCACTAACTCGTAGAGCGTGGAAGTTCCACTAAAGTCACTGGAATGCAAATCACAATAGTCTGTTCACCCCTTCAGGGCCTGCTAAGTTCTGGAAGCTTCATCGATACTGGATCTAATAGCAATCAGTTCAGATGACCCGTTTCTGGGTCTGATAAGTTCCAAGAAGCATCATTGACCTAGTACCTAAAGTCAATCTTGTACGAGACTATTACGCTGACAAGTAGGGTCCCAACTGGATCGTTTCGCGTAGCGCGACTGCCATCTTGATGATTACAAATGCAAAAAGTCGTTTCAGACGATCTGTCGAGTAGACCACATCCGGGCCTTACCATGAACTCATATTGTCGTGTTGACAGAAGTACTCGTCGGACTTGTTGATAAGTCACTGCAGGTAGTAAGTAACTGTTACCACCTCATTCTTATACCTGTCAGGTTTGTTTATATTGAAGGATACTGATCAGGCCTGCTCCCAGTGTATAGACTTCACCAACATCATGGCTGGTCGCACTGGCATAAGCACATATGGCCAAGTTCTCTCTTCATATTATAAACTCTGGATTACCACTGTTGAAGGCAGCCCTGCAAGGAGAGGACTGAGTGAGAGCATTCGGCACCAACACTGACATACATGACATGCATCATAACTAAACGCAATCAGACTCATAGTAACCACGTATCACGGGTTACTGGATCACCTCCATTATATAAAAGGTTCAGGCAAGATTGTAGTTCAGTTGTCAGAGACGCACCTTGAATTTGCTCGTCTGAGAGGTACGGTTTCAAGAAGCACCAGTCCGGTCATTCAGTCCCTGTTGTGTGACGCTAATACCTCCCCCCCTCTCTCTCTCTCTCTCTCTCTCTCTCTCTCTCTCTCTCTCTCTCTCTCTCTCTCTCTCTCCTCTACCATTACTATAGTAATATAATTAAATATTACACTACGGTATATGTTTCTCTCTCGTAGTTGTGTCAGTTTGGACCATTCTCCTTCATGGCTATCAACCTTATCATCATCAGCATCACTCAATAGCTTCTCCTCTGGAATTTCCAACCCAGACCAAAGAGAAACCCTCTTTGTTCACTCCTCCGGTCCTAGGAGGCAAAGAGCAATTATAAATCCACATGTTTAACCGCCTCATGTAGAGGGTGTATGTCCAAACCCGTTCCATTGCCCCGTAAGTTAATTGGCCAACGGCAGCCAATGTGCGAACGGCTCAGTTGGCCCAGCAGGGCCAATCATCACATCTAGAAGGCCTCAAGCATCCCATCCCATAATTCTTTTTCGTCAGTTGAAGTAATATAATCAATCCCCTCCTCACCATTACCCCTAGTATGTGTGTTCCCAGACAATGAGGACAGGAAAGAGTAATGTGTCGAGTACAAGACCGAACGTTCTCTTCGCAATTATGAAGCATCAACACACGCTATCCTTCCCGGACACGCGCGGTCCCATCACACGTCGTTCCTTCCCGAATCGCTAGCAAAATATACACATCACGATCCCGCATGAAATATCACCACAAAAATATCACTGCACATCAATACATTCCTCGAAAATATCAACACCACTTCACTATTAGAATAAGCATCATCACACTTACTTTGCGATACACCCGCACCTCACTTCTGTAGAATTATAGCACTACAGCAGCCTTGAAATAAATCAGCATCACGGTAGCCTAACTGATTAATCTATAATATTAGAGTCTATCACATCTTTACTGAATCTTGCCTTGTTCTCTAAACGGACTCTCGGTACTAGCAGTAATGAAATTACAGCACTTTTAACATTTTCACAAATTAATGCAAATTCTCACAGCAATCAAATAATGTAACGATCTAACATACTGCCTGTAGAAAAGGACTTTGATAAATATCTATTTTCATTCCGTATTCACAGAACTTCGGTAATAAATAAGTATTACACACACAGCCTATATGTTTACATCTCAGGTCGATCGATCGCCTTAATTAAATATTCATGCGCTGACACGCGAACATTACCGATAGCCCCGCTTTTACTCGCGAAATACAAGTAAACAAAGCAAGGATCAGAAGAAGCGGGTAATTACCTTAGTGCATGAGCAACTGCCGCGTATAGCCATAACCTTGTCGAGTGATGAACATCTACCTTGAGACAATTTATGGACTCGCAAAATTGCGTCTGCTCAGGCCATGGAGAAGTGTGACTGACAGAAAAATGGCTGAGTTCCGAGTTGAGTAGAAGTCTCGAACCACACAAGAATTGTGTATTTCTCAACAAACAGGTTTCCCTCGTGGAACATGGGTTCGAACCACGAGGAACCTATGTTAGTTCAGTGCCCTGGTTGTCCGGTACATCTCAAGATACCGGAATATTCCTAACGAGGAATAGCTAGAATCATCTAGAAGCTACGAACTTCGTTGGTTTCCCTGAAGATAATTTTAGCTGGAAATTTCGCTAAACCCCTCCTACTGGGAGGAGTTACGCGAAGACACGACTCTTTGCTAGTTTCGCGGCAATGATGATGATGATGATGATGATGATGATGATGATGATGATGATGATGATGATGATGATGATGATGATGATGATGATGATGATGATGATGATGATGATGATGAAGAAGAAGAAGAAGGAAGTCCTTGTATACGTCTGTACAACCAGAAGAGAAGGATGATGGGTCTGGTCTTTGGCCTTTTGCCATTTGTTAGTTGATACTTACCTAATGCTGTTTGTAGCTATGGAAAGGAGATGAGGAATTCCTGACATGAGGCCTGTGTCTCAGAGATCCTTGCCATGTTATGACATGTGTTTCATCAGGAGTTTTGGATGGTTAGGATGTGTCTAACTCCTCAGGAAGTCCCAGTGTCAGTCCCGAATAAGTGTGCACATTGAGTAGATACCTCACTCACTTTCGGAGTTGGAAAAAACTCCACAATAAGAGAAGAGGGATACGAAAATTGAAACACCCTCCTATCTCATCCCCCTGTTTTCCTTTATTTATATTATGGCATAATATTACCAAGACATGGATGTTGTTATCTCGACCATGTTCTTTCTTCATTTCGTAGTGCTGTAGAGGCGGGTGGAGTATTGACCGTAGATTTACAGTCAGGACCCGAGTCGCACTGTTGACTTTTGAAAAGTTTGGATTGCTTACCTGAACTACGGGAGTTTTACTTCATCTCATTGTTTACCAATATACTTCTATAACTTCTTACTTCTTACTTCTATAATGAAGAGGTGGAATGAGTATATAAGAGAATTATATAATGGAGAAAGGGAAGAATTAACAGAAGAAAGTAACTTAAAAGGCTCACCTATTCTAAAAGAAGAAGTCGCTGACGCTATGAAACATATGAAGAAAGGAAAAACAGCTGGGCCAGATGAAATCGCAGTAGAAGAATTAGAAGTATTGGGAGAATTTGGGGTAGATATATTAACCAAAATGCTAAATGATATTTACAACAGTGGATATTTACCGAGCGATATGGTAAAATATGTATTTATAGCAATACCAAAGAGACCAGGAGCAATTGAATGTGAATATTTTCGTACAATTAACCTCATAAACCATGTCACTAAGCTTCTACTCAGAATTATAACGACAAGAACAAGAAAGAAAATAAAAATGGAAATTAGTGAAGAACAGTACGGTTTTATGGAAGGAAAGGGTACAAACAATGCAATATATATATTTGAATAACGAAGACACAAACAATAGATTGCACGATTTATTGCCTGGCATATTTCGCTGCATCTCGTCAGGTACATACTGCAGAAATCACACAACTTACGTGAATTAATTAGATAAATCCTTCAAACTGAAATATACACATGTTCGCACAGTAATGTCGATTGTCTACCACGGTAATTTTAAACTGACTAACATGTCTTTCTGCTTACACAAGGACGGCTTACGAAGGTTGATTAGTATAGCTTCAGCAAACTTTAACGATCGACTACTTTGTGTGTTGAACAACACACGGAAGGCACTGTCTCTCAAAGGTGGTGGTGGTGGTGGTGGTGGTAATGGTGGTGGTTGTGGTGACGGCGGCGGTGGCGGTGGCGGCGGCGGTGGCGGCGCGGCGGCGGTGGTGGTGGGGGTGGTGGTGGTGGTGGTGGTGGTGGTGGTGGTGGTGGTGGTGGTGGTGGTGGTGGTGGTGGTGGTGGTGGTGGTGGTGGTGGAGGTGGAAGATGAGAAAAGTACTTGAAAGTCAGAGATAACTGTTAGTCAGAGAAAGTCAGAGGTAACTGAGAAAAAAAAAGCCAGATCTTATAAGACAGAAACAGGATGCTGATAGGGTGTAGAGAGGGCCATGCATCATGTCTTGCTTTAATCTGCATCCATTTCAACATGCTTTGCCTTAACCTGCCAATATCACTCCCTGCATCCATCTAGATATGCAGAATTTCAACAGGTTGTGTTTTATCAGATATCTGTCATGACATGCTTAGTTACTATTGTCTTGATCTGACCCTACCTTTTTCTCAACTGGACATGATCACATCTGGCTGACTTTTCCTTGTCTTAATATCATTATATCATCCTGAGTTTATCTCATTAGGAAACTAAGACATCACTGGAGGACCACTCTGATTTATCAGTAGATAATGGCCTCACTCCAACAGGTGTTTTACTACCTTAAGGATAGAGAGAGGAGAGTAGTGATCTCACCTGTGAGTGGAATCACATCCTAGACTCCCATAATATCAACACCCCCCCCCCCCCTCCCATTTCATGTATGTTTTGTAATAATGTATGTAGGTTTGTGAATAATGAATAAATGTATGAGATGCTTACCCAGGTGGGTTTTATTTGCACTGTTCCAGAAGGTATGTGTTGGCCTGTCTATAGAAGCTGATGCTCACACTGTTTGGGCAAGGAGAATTCTGTCTGTGCCGAGATGCCAGCCCTCAGCCACTAAAGGACGGTATATTCTTACTTATTTTGAAAAGAACCGTTTGGCATTATCCCAGTTTATGGACTCCTGGGGACTATATGTGGCTACTCGAAACCTCCAGCAGTAATTTCTACCTATCAGTCGAACACCTCCACCTAACCTTATGAACCTGGACACCAGAGGCAGCACTAATGGGGAAAACCAACTATGTCCTAGGGTACCTCCAACAGCATAGCTCTCCACATGAACACCACTACCAGTGACCCTCAATTTGTTCCACAGGCACTCACTTTATAGCAGTCATTTAGATACCTATTGCTGTTTTTGCCACAATGATTGGATTGAGATAATGGGTTTACTGAGGGGGTTGATCATGTCATTGGAGTGACCGTTGTAATATGTACAATACCAACTTTCATGCATTATTTCCTGTTGTTGTATTACTTTAATAAATACCAAAAATTTTGGGGATTCTTGGTTTACATCTTGTCCAACGACAACTATGTTTGTTCTACACTAAAAGTACACCTTGTTATGTAACAACTTTATCTGTATGTATACACAGTACACCATGTTATGTGCTAACTTTGTTTGTTATGTGCATACCTTGGATGTCCAGTAATGTTCATGTATGTCCTGTCAATCCCTAGATGTCTTGACATTCATGATCTACTGAGAGACTGTGGGGATTACATGTGAGGGAGGAGATATACATACTGACCCAACTTTATCTAGAGTGTATGGGGTACTTCCTTCCCTGGGGTCAGTAGTAAAGTTCCTTGATTCCCACGCTTTCCATCCGAACCTACACTTATTTACTTTATTATCATTTTTTTTGTGTTCGTGAAGGGAACTTACTTATAGTAGGAAACTTCACGTAGGGGACAACGAGCCATTAAAAGGTCCAAACGAAAGCATATGAGTATGATAGCCCCTCCCAATTGGAATCCCATTAGGTATCTTCTCCTCGTCTAAAATATTCATACCTCACAGGGAACAGATGTTAATACATTGTGCAGGTCCTCATAGAACTTGTTCTTGACATCATCTTCATTGGTCATAGTTGGTGCGTAGACACTCACAATGGTTGCATGCTTCCTTCCATTCAGCAGGGGCAACTTAATGGTCATGAGCCTGTCGTTTATAGCCTTTGGAAATCCAGCTAGTTTGCCAACCAGGGCCAGCTTAATGGCCAATCCCACACCGGATTGGCGTCTTTCCTCGCTTGTCCTTTCACTCCAGAAAAATGTGTAGCCGGCACCTACTTCACAGATTTGGCCTTCTTCTGCAAGTCGCGTCTCGCTCAAGGCTGCAATGTCGATGTTGTACCTGCCCAGCTCTCTCCCAATCAGTGCTGTTCGTCTCTCTGGACCCGACGCGCTGTCTCTGTCAAACAGGGTGCGTACATTCCAAGTTTAGATTGTATTAAGGGAATATGGTTTGCTCTTTTAGCTTTACCTGTTTTTTCTTTGTTTGTATGTCATCGCAGTTTAGGGTACCCACCAACCGCGGCTAGCTGGTTGGGTAGTGATGGAGCAGACAATGTTTAGGGCACCTTTTCTAGCCCCTTCCTCATGCTATGGAGGTGAGCAGTGCGTTCCTATAGAGGGCTGCTCAGTCTCTCAGGGGGCTGCCGAATCCCACTGCTGCTCCGGTCAGTAGAAGACGACCATATGGCCTGAGCCGCCTGTGTGCAGGTCTACGACTACGGCTGCCAGCGTACCCACGCCTGCCACTTCGCCGCTCGCCCATCACCAGAGGGCTTGAATGTGATATATGACGTTGGACGAAGAATGACTTGCGTGATGAATTGGATTAAAGTGAGGAGGCGTTGCTCAATTCGTCGACCTCGCTCTCTCGCCTGAGTCCATCTGAGTCCAGTGGCAAGACAAGTCAAGACGACTGGAGACGAATACAGGTGCAGTGGATGATCAGAGCGCTCTACGTGCCTTGCCGTGCTCATTACGTTCCACAACGCTTTGCAGGTAAACGCCATCTTGATTTCTTCAGCGCAGTCAGCCGAATCCTGTCTTCACATGCTGGGTAGGCATACCCTAGTTTACCTCTTGGTTTGACACCAAATGGGATACCCATGCCTGGTTTAGCCAGCCTCTCACAGCTGTTGCCCGGGGGGTGGCCGCTGTCGCATGCTGACAGCTACTAGGAGCCACAGGCGTGAGCTGTGTCAGGCTTGGACCAGTGGGGGATGGATCCTGAAAAGGACATGAGAGTCATCCTTACCAAAGGTACTACCAATGCCTGACACCACGTACCCCCAATACCCAAGTAATACTAGGGACACGGCCAAATTTCCAACAGGAAAGTACTGCCAATACTATGATGCTGAAATTGAGGCAATCAAGATAGCCACAGAGAAATTACTAAATACCAACCATGGTACACAACCTGTGGTGCTATTGACAGATGCAAAATCAGTACTCGAGGCGCTCATGTCTGGGATATTGCCAGTACTAAGGACACTACTTTCTGAATTTAGCAGTCAGCATAAAGTCACCATACAGTGGATACCATCCCACTATGGAGTACCCGAAAAAGACAGAGCTGATCGATTGGCTAAGGAAGGAGCATAAGAAGAACAGCCTGGTGTTCCCATTACATACCGCCAAAAGAAAAGAATGATGAAATCAGTCAGAAGGCCACCAAAACCTGCTCAAGACGACTACCACGTTATGGGCAGACCAGAACAGGTCATTATTCTGTGCCTCAGAACCACATGTATACAAAATTCAAGATTGGTGACTCAGCCATATGTACATGTGGTTTGGCGTTGCAGACAGCAGAGCACATACTCCAAGACAGCCCAAACTACAATATATCCAGACAAAACTTCTGGCCTAGAGAGACAACAGTGGAAGATAAACTCTGGACCGCTGAGTGAACTAAAACAGACTGTTAGATTCATACAAGAGACAACATTGCAGTTATAGACATATTTCATACAAGAGACAACATTGCAGTTATAGACTGTCAACAACCTAGTTGGACAAGCATTCAATGGACTCTTCTTTTGTACCACACGCACTCTAGCAGGTCGTACAAGAGGGATGGATATCACAAGTTTATTTCGGCTTGGTCGTTACAGTGGCTCTATTAATACGGAGCCATGAATGATCCACATATTATACAAGTACAATATTAAGCACAGTATTTACAATCACTAAGTCAAGGCCTAATTTCTAGCTATTGTTATGTCTATACAAAAGCCACACAGTCTTCCTAACGATGCGCTCGCTAGCGTGAACAGTCCCCTGTCTGCCCAGCTTACGCGGCGTTCTAGCCACGAGCGGATTGATTTCCGTGGGTCAGCAGGTATTGCGTGCTGAACAGGTCTACAGCACGCCTCAGTAGTCTGCCTATGAGTAAACTCTCTTTAGTCTCTACTCATTTGGCAGACACTTCTCGTGATGGTGTTTTTACACCCTGCTCTGGGGTAACCTCTACTCAGAGTTACCCCCACTCCCTGGTTGACACTCGTGTGTCCGAGTGGAGAACTGTTCATGGTTCTCTAACTCACCGTTCTCCTTTCCCTTCCCTACTCCCTGGGTAGGGCTGGTCTCTCCCTTAGCATCCACATCTCTGAGTAGGGATGCTATCCTTATCCTATCTTAGGCTTATCCCTGACTTCTCTTCTATCCTCTCTTACCTAGTGATAAGTGAGTCTTTGACATAGACATATTTCATACAAGAGACAACATTGCAGTTGTAGGCATATTTCATACAAGAGACAACATTGCAGTTATAGACATATTTCATACAAGAGACAACATTGCAGTTATAGACATATTTCATACAAGAGACAACATTGCAGTTATAGACATATTTCATACAAGAGACAACATTGCAGTTATAGACATATTTCATACAAGAGACAACATTGCAGTTATAGACATATTTCATACAAGAGACAACATTGCAGTTATAGACATATTTCATACAAGAGACAACATTGCAGTTATAGACATATTTCATACAAGAGACAACATTGCAGTTATAGACATATTTCATACAAGAGACAACATTGCAGTTATAGACATATTTCATACAAGAGACAACATTGCAGTTATAGACATATTTCATACAAGAGACAACATTGCAGTTATAGACATATTTCATACAAGAGACAACATTGCAGTTATAGACATATTTCATACAAGAGACAACATTGCAGTTATAGACATATTTCATACAAGAGACAACATTGCAGTTATAGACATATTTCATACAAGAGACAATATTGCAGTTATAGACATATTTCATACAAGAGACAACATTGCAGTTATAGACATATTTCATACAAGAGACAACATTGCAGTTATAGACATATTTCATACAAGAGACAACATTGCAGTTATAGACATATTTCATACAAGAGACAACATTGCAGTTATAGACATATTTCATACAAGAGACAACATTGCAGTTATAGACATATTTCATACAAGAGACAACATTGCAGTTATAGACATATTTCATACAAGAGACAACATTGCAGTTATAGACATATTTCATACAAGAGACAACATTGCAGTTATAGACATATTTCATACAAGAGACAACATTGCAGTTATAGACATATTTCATACAAGAGACAACATTGCAGTTATAGACATATTTCATACAAGAGACAACATTGCAGTTATAGACATATTTCATACAAGAGACAACATTGCAGTTATAGACATATTTCATACAAGAGACAACATTGCAGTTATAGACATATTTCATACAAGAGACAACATTGCAGTTATAGACATATTTCATACAAGAGACAACATTGCAGTTATAGACATATTTCATACAAGAGACAACATTGCAGTTATAGACATATTTCATACAAGAGACAACATTGCAGTTATAGACATATTTCATACAAGAGACAACATTGCAGTTATAGACATATTTCATACAAGAGACAACATTGCAGTTATAGACATATTTCATACAAGAGACAACATTGCAGTTATAGACATATTTCATACAAGAGACAACATTGCAGTTATAGACATATTTCATACAAGAGACAACATTGCAGTTATAGACATATTTCATACAAGAGACAACATTGCAGTTATAGACATATTTCATACAAGAGACAACATTGCAGTTATAGACATATTTCATACAAGAGACAACATTGCAGTTATAGACATATTTCATACAAGAGACAACATTGCAGTTATAGACATATTTCATACAAGAGACAACATTGCAGTTATAGACATATTTCATACAAGAGACAACATTGCAGTTATAGACATATTTCATACAAGAGACAACATTGCAGTTATAGACATATTTCATACAAGAGACAACATTGCAGTTATAGACATATTTCATACAAGAGACAACATTGCAGTTATAGACATATTTCATACAAGAGACAACATTGCAGTTATAGACATATTTCATACAAGAGACAACATTGCAGTTATAGACATATTTCATACAAGAGACAACATTGCAGTTATAGACATATTTCATACAAGAGACAACATTGCAGTTATAGACATATTTCATACAAGAGACAACATTGCAGTTATAGACATATTTCATACAAGAGACAACATTGCAGTTATAGACATATTTCATACAAGAGACAACATTGCAGTTATAGACATATTTCATACAAGAGACAACATTGCAGTTATAGACATATTTCATACAAGAGACAACATTGCAGTTATAGACATATTTCATACAAGAGACAACATTGCAGTTATAGACATATTTCATACAAGAGACAACATTGCAGTTATAGACATATTTCATACAAGAGACAACATTGCAGTTATAGACATATTTCATACAAGAGACAACATTGCAGTTATAGACATATTTCATACAAGAGACAACATTGCAGTTATAGACATATTTCATACAAGAGACAACATTGCAGTTATAGACATATTTCATACAAGAGACAACATTGCAGTTATAGACATATTTCATACAAGAGACAACATTGCAGTTATAGACATATTTCATACAAGAGACAACATTGCAGTTATAGACATATTTCATACAAGAGACAACATTGCAGTTATAGACATATTTCATACAAGAGACAACATTGCAGTTATAGACATATTTCATACAAGAGACAACATTGCAGTTATAGACATATTTCATACAAGAGACAACATTGCAGTTATAGACATATTTCATACAAGAGACAACATTGCAGTTATAGACATATTTCATACAAGAGACAACATTGCAGTTATAGACATATTTCATACAAGAGACAACATTGCAGTTATAGACATATTTCATACAAGAGACAACATTGCAGTTATAGACATATTTCATACAAGAGACAACATTGCAGTTATAGACATATTTCATACAAGAGACAACATTGCAGTTATAGACATATTTCATACAAGAGACAACATTGCAGTTATAGACATATTTCATACAAGAGACAACATTGCAGTTATAGACATATTTCATACAAGAGACAACATTGCAGTTATAGACATATTTCATACAAGAGACAACATTGCAGTTATAGACATATTTCATACAAGAGACAACATTGCAGTTATAGACATATTTCATACAAGAGACAACATTGCAGTTATAGACATATTTCATACAAGAGACAACATTGCAGTTATAGACATATTTCATACAAGAGACAACATTGCAGTTATAGACATATTTCATACAAGAGACAACATTGCAGTTATAGACATATTTCATACAAGAGACAACATTGCAGTTATAGACATATTTCATACAAGAGACAACATTGCAGTTATAGACATATTTCATACAAGAGACAACATTGCAGTTATAGACATATTTCATACAAGAGACAACATTGCAGTTATAGACATATTTCATACAAGAGACAACATTGCAGTTATAGACATATTTCATACAAGAGACAACATTGCAGTTATAGACATATTTCATACAAGAGACAACATTGCAGTTATAGACATATTTCATACAAGAGACAACATTGCAGTTATAGACATATTTCATACAAGAGACAACATTGCAGTTATAGACATATTTCATACAAGAGACAACATTGCAGTTATAGACATATTTCATACAAGAGACAACATTGCAGTTATAGACATATTTCATACAAGAGACAACATTGCAGTTATAGACATATTTCATACAAGAGACAACATTGCAGTTATAGACATATTTCATACAAGAGACAACATTGCAGTTATAGACATATTTCATACAAGAGACAACATTGCAGTTATAGACATATTTCATACAAGAGACAACATTGCAGTTATAGACATATTTCATACAAGAGACAACATTGCAGTTATAGACATATTTCATACAAGAGACAACATTGCAGTTATAGACATATTTCATACAAGAGACAACATTGCAGTTATAGACATATTTCATACAAGAGACAACATTGCAGTTATAGACATATTTCATACAAGAGACAACATTGCAGTTATAGACATATTTCATACAAGAGACAACATTGCAGTTATAGACATATTTCATACAAGAGACAACATTGCAGTTATAGACATATTTCATACAAGAGACAACATTGCAGTTATAGACATATTTCATACAAGAGACAACATTGCAGTTATAGACATATTTCATACAAGAGACAACATTGCAGTTATAGACATATTTCATACAAGAGACAACATTGCAGTTATAGACATATTTCATACAAGAGACAACATTGCAGTTATAGACATATTTCATACAAGAGACAACATTGCAGTTATAGACATATTTCATACAAGAGACAACATTGCAGTTATAGACATATTTCATACAAGAGACAACATTGCAGTTATAGACATATTTCATACAAGAGACAACATTGCAGTTATAGACATATTTCATACAAGAGACAACATTGCAGTTATAGACATATTTCATACAAGAGACAACATTGCAGTTATAGACATATTTCATACAAGAGACAACATTGCAGTTATAGACATATTTCATACAAGAGACAACATTGCAGTTATAGACATATTTCATACAAGAGACAACATTGCAGTTATAGACATATTTCATACAAGAGACAACATTGCAGTTATAGACATATTTCATACAAGAGACAACATTGCAGTTATAGACATATTTCATACAAGAGACAACATTGCAGTTATAGACATATTTCATACAAGAGACAACATTGCAGTTATAGACATATTTCATACAAGAGACAACATTGCAGTTATAGACATATTTCATACAAGAGACAACATTGCAGTTATAGACATTATTTCATACAAGAGACAACATTGCAGTTATAGACATATTACAAGCGAACGAAAGAAGAAGAGGAAGTTTAGAGGAAATGTCACTCATGTTAGTAAATTTCATTCATTTTGAACAAATAGTTCTTCTCCCCCCACCTCTCTCTCTCTCTCTCTCTCTCTCTCTCTCTCTCTCTCTCTCTCTCTCTCTCTCTCTCTCTCTCTCTCTCTCTCTCTCTCTCTCTCTCTGCCAAATGCTGGTGCAATTAAGTTTGCTTAGAGAATATTTAAAATATCATAACAACATGATAGTAATGCCTTGATTGGTCACTAGACTTATTAATACTTGTGTTCAGGCATTCTGAGGATTTTTTTTCGTATATCGTATATATATATATATATATATATATATATATATATATATATATATATATATATATATATATATATATATATATATATATATATATATATATATATACAATCCCATATACCCTATTTTTATTTATCCTATAATAACAGAGAGTGCACAGAAAGGACTCTCCTTGAATATCAAGAAAACAGTAACAATGGTGATATCAAAGAAAATGGGGACACCACAGTGTGACATAGAAATAGAAGGGGAAATTCTCAACCAAGTGGATAATTTTAAATACCTAGGGGCACTTATAACATCAGATGGAAGATGTACAACAGAGATTAAGAGCAGAATAGGACAGGCAAAAGCCGCATTTCAGAAAATAAAGAGTATCTTATGCAATAAGTCGCTATCAATGAATGTAAGAAAGAGAGTGCTAAAATGCTATATAGAACCAGTCTTGCTGTATGGCAGCGAATTTTGGAATCTAAACGAACAAATTAGGATGAACTTAGAAGCAACAGAGATGTGGTTTTTAAGACGAATGTTGTGAATTCCTTGGACTGCTAGAGTAACTAACAACGATTGCCTGAAAGAGGCTAATGAAACTAGAATACTACATACAACAATAAGAAAGATACAAACAACTTTCTTTGGTCATGTGATGAGAAGAGCGGCATTGGAGAACATCGTGACAACTGGAAAGATCGAGGAGAATAGAGGCAGAGGTAGAACAAGAGAAATGATGCTGGACGGATTGAGACGGTGGCATAGAGGAATATCTGTCGTGTTTCCGTTTAAAGTTTAGTCCCTGGAGTGAGAGGAATCAACACCCACGTTATATTTTAACCCCTTATCATTATTCTGGAGAAACCACTGGAATCCGTCTACAAAACTCCGTCAGTTTATGGACACCTCTTTCTCTCTCTATCACTGCTGTATCATGCCCTCTCTCATTCTTCCCCAACGCAACATACTCAACAACTCGAGCTTCTAAAAATTAATAACAATTAATTTATTAAAAGAAAAGTGTAATGTATGTGAGAAGCGTATGCGAAGAATGTGTGACGTGTTCTATAATGTGTGTAGAATCGAACCCTCAGATCAATAGCACAGTCAGTTCATCCTTGCAAGGACACACCACAGCACGTTAGGTCAGCACAAGACAACCTCACCCAGTGATGTATCTCTCCTGCCAGACACTGACTTTCTTCTGTAGCTACCTGGTAATCCATCTACATGATCATCCGAAATAGATACAGTCTATAATTTACCACTGATCATGGACCGGTTGCACACTGCACATTATAAGTTCCTATAGTTCCTAAAATGTACAAATCTCTTGTACTGTGAAATTAGGTATCACTGTTATTGTTACTATACTTGATCCTATCTAGTGTCTATATTGTCTCAAGTACAATGTCCCTTGTAATATTTCACTGGAATCTACCACACCATGTGAATGTTACATTTAAAGTTCTCGTTTAGTTACTATTGTTCGTATGATATGTGGTGTATCAACAAACAGCACCCATCCTAGGTGAACCTTAACACACAGGAATCGTTATATGGTTTTGCTCTTCTGAGCCACGTTATGGTGGACCCTCCTGATCATGGGCCCAGCGTAAACATTATTGTACAACCTTTCTTCTTGGACGTTATTCATTTTCCGTAAGAAAACATCGACTGTTCAACTGGTGTTCTTCCCAATCAGAGTTTAACTTCTTCAAAACCAGTGTAGATCTTCCTCGTAACTGGCAGGGAACCTGTTAGAGAAATAACACATCTGGTGAGAGCACTAGTCACTGATCCTACCGGCTGAGTGTAAGCCTACGGCCTCGCTCAGATATTTATCAGCGAACTAAACTCTGTCATAGAGCAGATGAGCTCATCACCTAGGTCCGAATCAGGCTATGACAAGGAAAGACCAATAAACAGAGTGCAGAATCCCAGTGGGCATCCCACTGAAAGATCCTACTATTGGACACTTTCCCCATCTCCCAACCCATCCTTAATCTCTCCAAATATCACCCCACTACACTATTCTCACTAGCAGAGCTAATTCTTACTTCACTACTCTATTCTCACTAAAAGAGCTAATCATCACTTCACTACTCTATTCTCAACTAGCAGAGCTAATCATCACTTCACTACTCTATTCTCAACTAGCAGAGCTAATTATTTCCTCACCCTAGCTAGTTTTAACAAGGCTACTGCCTATATTAATTAGGCCTAAATACACTATATGTAATACCTTATGCAACACCGCATCACTCCTGGATGGCCTCTACAATTTGCCATAAAGACACATGTTATTTAATCTCTAATTAAATCTAACACTGTAGATGCTCTCCGAATTCCTAACAGCGGTACAGAAACACGTCAGCTCAAGTCAACTTTCTTGTCTACACTAACTGTAAACAAGTCATGTTTTTGTCAAAGAGCCTTGGAGTGTTCTAGTGGTTCTTTGATGTCAACACATCAGATGTTCCAGGGGCAGACTATCCATTTCAGAATTCTTCTTTCCCTTTTGTTTAATCAATGCAAAAGTGGTCTCCCTTGTTATGACAAACAACACAAGCTAGCGAGTTCCTGCATTCTCCAAATCACAATAACAAGCCTACAATTTTCTGTCTTGTGGGGACTTTCAAAGACGACTCCACTGTTTGATCTCACCGACTCCTCGTAGTAAACAACTTGTAGTTGCGATTCAAACTGTCTTTGGTATTTCTATCATCTGATTGTCAAATTACAGTGACTTCACGACAATATCATCAGCAGAGTTGATCCAGAACACCAAAGACCGAGATCTGTGGAGAGACATGAACGCCTAGGCCAGCCGGCAGGGCACTTAATGATGATGATATCCTATTTACAGGACATGGCTATCAACATGGTTGTCGGACAAGCAATCCCCTGGGTTGACATGTTAGGTTGGGTTGTTCCTGGGTAGACATGTCAGGTTGGTGTTGTCATCGGTAGACATGTCAGGTTGGGTTGTCCTGGGGTAGGCACGTTAGGCTGGGTTGTTCCTGGAGTGCTGATCAATTTGTTAAAAAACATCTCCTCTGGGGATTTGAACTCATGGCCACTAGGCCGGCCGGCGAGCACTAGATGGCTAAATACCACACCCATTCTGGTGTTTCATCATTTGGAGATGGCAGGTTCAGACCCTGGTGTATCTAAAGTTTCAGTTCCCATAGATTGCCTAGTTTATCCTCAAATCTCATCTTCGTAATCTTTTATGAGTGCTAATCATACACCTGTGCATAGTAATTCATATGTCTATGTCTTTGGGTTTGATAATGTTCATTGGCTGGTGTCTCATTACCTATGTAATGAAGCTATAAACGATAAGTTGGTTTAGTTTTAAAAGCTACATTTTGTAACTGTTCCACATTCCTTCTAACCATTTCTGTGTATAAATAACATAAAAAGAGGTCTGCATGACCAATTGGATCTGAGCATTCGGTCGTAAATATCCCGTGCGCTGATGCCGAGGTAGTGGGTTCAACCCATACACCTGTCAATTTGTCCTTGACTTGGGGACATACATTACAAGTATCTGGGAGTCTCTGTGGCGAAGTGGTCAAGCCGTTTGACTCGTGCTCCGAAGGTTGTGGGTTCGATTCCGGGCCGCGTCCTTCGGTTTACGAGTTAAATGTTTCGGAGATTCCTGTGGGCCGTCGCTAAAGGCTACGGAGTTCGTGCTTTATGCGACGCTTTCCGTGCTGCGGAAAGAGACCGAGCCATATGGGATAAAAACCCGGTGCAATGAAGTCGACCCTGTCGACTTTTAAGCGACTTTTTAAGCGACATTACAAGTACATCAGAAGTCTGAGTGGGTTTGTCTGATGGCGAGGGACACTGGTAATAGGGAAAGCTAATCCATACGCACAAATCAGCCCAGAGCACTACAAGTTGTAGATGTTGAGGTAAAGACCAATTAAAATAAATTGTCATGAAGCGATTTCCTGCTGTCTGTGTCTGTAATGTGATAGTGTCGTCATGTTTTGTATTCTCAGATCAAGGGGAAATAGGTGGCCAATCTTTCTCACACTTTGGCAGGCGATAAGCCCAGGTAGCGAACACTCATTTGACTGTGCTTGTGACATAACCAGTGCCATTTGCTGTCAACTTCACTAACTAACTTCACTAACTTCACCACCGTTTCTGGGTATAATGGACTGACAGAAATGTTTGCACAGTCCAGAGGTGTTTGACAACTCTGAATGTTGCTTGCTTGCTTGATTCCAAAACAAAAATTCCAATCTCGGTCTTGTTCAGCCTGCTTTTTCAGCGTTGGCTAGAGGGGAGATCCGTTGGTTTGTGTGTTTGATACTGTTCCTCTTTGTGCTCTCTTTCGAGTGATTTCTGGCTCGGGTTGTTTATTGCTTTCGCTCTGGTGTCGAGGTGAGTTGGATATTGTGTTGTCTGTGAATTGTATTATTAGCTTGTATTGATCCTGGTAAAGACCGGTCCTAGGTCAGTTCTGTCCGGTTACACATCCTTCCGGTTGATTCTTCCTCATTCAAGTGGACCTCGAGATTTCTGATTGCTTCTTTTGTATTTCTTTTTCTTCTTCTCCTTCTTCTCCTTCTTCTTCTTCTTCTTCTTCTTCTTCTTCTTCTTCTTCTTCTTCTTCTTCTTCTTCTTCTTCTTCTTCTTCTTCTTCTTCTTCTTCTTCTTCTTCTTCGTCTGCGTTCATCCGGAGTTTTTTGTTTGTTTCGGACGTGATTGCGTTGTGCCTGTTTACAGCAGAGCTGTGTTCTTGCGCCGTTAGGCCGACACATTCGACTTCTGCTGGCATTTGTTGACCGGGTTAACTTTCCTGGCTTTTGTATTTCTATGGTTCCTCTAAAGAACTGGTTGTGTTTTTGGGTCCTCTCTAGAATGGGTTATACTTTTTATGGTTCTTACTATAGTTGGTTATTTCCTGTTGTCCTTATTAGGGTTGGCGTCACAGAATTCAGTCGGTCCGCCTCGGAATTTTTCTCCCTGGAGAAAGGTCCCGGGTGACATCGGGTAACTCGGAAAAAAAACTACTGGTCTAAGGGGAAGAACCAGTAATTTGACACGACCGACTAAAGCCGTTGCTCGCCCTTGAAGAAGATTCCAGAACTTGGGTAGCGGAACCGGGGTTCGACGCTACGGTCTGCGCATGTCTGACGCAGCCGCAGTGAATCATCCCGGGACAAAGGTTCAGTTGGAAAAGAAGGCTGCTGGCCCGCAGATGACATTTTGGCACAGTACTACTTGATAGAGAGCGGGACAACGTGTCTTGATGAGGGTTGAAGACCTTTGACATCATGTCCAGGTGTAGTGACAACGCTTCTCATTTCCACTGTCGTGCTGTGTGTGTGTAGGTATGTGTACAACCTGTTTTCTTAACTAGTGTGGTGTCGGTGCTTTGAATTGTGAGATTTCGCTAACGCGTGTACTGACCGTTGCGAGGAAGGAGGTCACATGTGAACATTTGTAGGCTTGTGCTTTTTGACTGTAATTTAAGCCTGTGGCAAAGGCGTGTTTACTAGCATTGCCCGGCTAAGATATTTCGTAGGTTAGCAGCGCGCGGCTTAGTTACAGCCACTGTAGATTGGGAAAATCGGGTTCAGGGAAGCGAGACCTGTAATTTGAGTTCACACATGGCCAACTTCATAACCTTGAGCGTCGGCATGGCCAGCGTGGCCGAACCGTTATCTGCAGTGCTACCGGAAATAGATTAAGGAGTCGCTTCGGATATATCGAGTGATATATCGATGATTTCGGGCGAATGCGACCAAGCGAATGCACCAGTCGGCTGAAACCTCCGAGGTCGTTTCAAGGTCGTATCGGGATTCGAACTTCGTGTTACATGGTGGGGCGACCACTGGCTTTCTTCTTGGTTTTCCTCACATCTGCCTTATAATTAATCTCGACGGAAGACCAGCTTAATATAATATATTCCTGAGAGGGGGACAATGGGGAAAGTGACCGCTGCGACAGAATTGTTCATATTGAACATGACACCGTTCTAAATAGTAATTCATATGTCCAACCTAGGACCAGGGAGAAGGGAACGGGGTATGGATTTCTGCTACAGAGGGATCACCCTGTATATTTGATTGGATTTAGGGGATTGTACCTACGGCACGGTATGACATGAGATCTGGCGTATAACAGGAAGGGAGTTGGAAGTACTGCCATAGGCCCTCCTTCATGGCCCTTCTGTCTATAAGTACAACTAACTCACTAACCATATATGTTATATAGCAGTTTTTCAGCATAGGACCAGCTCTCAGACACCTACCTTGGCCCAGCCCTCCTATCATCTGGGAAATAGGCTACAGGGGGACAGCTGCCGCTTTGGTCATAGGCCTATTTGTCCTCAACTTCTGCGAGCAGCCAATGATGGAGTAAGGTCCTTATGGGAAGGGTCCACCGGTCTGAGTACATGGGAACCAATTGTATCCGCTGTTGGTAAGTCTGATTCATGTTGCTCTCGCTGAGTGTTATCCTCCACAGGTTCCACCTTGAGGAAAGCAGAGTGAAGATCTGGGAGACGAGTCCAGTGCTACGGAGTATGGCGAGTGCTGGTGTTAGCAGCCTGTGAGCCAACTACCCCAGTTTCATCTCAGTATGTTGCCCAGCTAACTCACCGCCTACTCCACGTCATAGTTACCAGATTGTTTGATTGACAGCAACTTATTGACTTGTTCTCGGTATCACCTGGGAAAGTATCTTGATGTTGTTATTGTCCCAGCTGTGACCTTGACTGAATACCATCCTGCCAGCTAGCTATGATATCTGCGCTACCAAGTGCCTGGTTCCCTGTGGCTATTGCTATTAGGAAAGAACTGTTATCTGATGTTGACTTTTCTACAGTGCTACTCTTCAGCGAGAGATGTACCTGCGTCGTGATACCCTTGCTACAAGTCTGCTGACTGATGCTGGTCGCCTGGACATTTGTGAATACCTATACCCTTGAGTGAAAGATCCACTTCTCACTAGACCAGCAGTGCTCGAGATATTTCCGAACTTTTCCCAGAAAAGTGTCTTAGTTTCATCGCCACACGAGAGACAGTAAGTGTGCCTACCCTAGTGTGGTCCAGTCTTCAGTGACGTCATCAACCAGAGGTCTCAAGTCCTAGGGGTTCGACACAACAGCTGTCCTGTCCAAGGGGAGAAGCCGATACCTGGCCGGAGGCATGATATATTCGGTGAGCGTGTCTGACTTACCAGCTAGGGTGATACTAGAGCTCCTGCTTGTGATGACACCACATTCGTGAGGCTGCTCGACCTTGCCACGTCCTATCTCTCATAGATACTGCGAGGTCTACCTTGGAGTTATCATCATCATCCTCATTCATCTTGTATAATACACCATAGTGTTATCATAGTTAGATACCAGAGTTGTGTCATGAGTTCAGGACGAGGTTTGAAAGGGGTAACGTCCCTTGGTTGAGAGTGAGAGAGATAGTGATCCAAGGGCTGAAGGGGTTCTGTGGACTGAGGGCATCTATGACCTGGGGCTGAACACATACCGTTGTTAAAGTGTGATAGCAGGTTCCCCTGACCCCAGGGAGTGTTGTGACAGTTGGTTGCCTTTCCAGTTGGTTATGTCTTGTGTTGGCCTCGCTTTGGCCTGATTGTTTCTTGTGCGGTCCTCCCCGGGACTGATCCCCGTGATGTCCAGTCCTAATAAGGACTCGATGTATACCTAGGCCGGCACCACAAGGTCAGTTTCTGGCCGTTCCTCCGGTCCGCCCTGTCGCCGCCCGCGCCGGTGCCCTCTATACCAAGATTCCACAATCAGCCCTCCAGCGTCGTCCAGTGCCCCCTCCCCCCCCCCCCAAGAAGAGCCAAGCCACCATGATGCCATCACGTCCGCCGCCGCCGCCAACCACCCCTCTTAGGGCCACCCTGGACATCCACCACCTTCGAAACAGATATCTTGCCGAGACTCAGCCATCGAACCATTGGTGTGGTTCAAGACATCGGAATGTTCAGTTTCCAAATCGTCAAGTAATGACTTGAACTGTCTGTGATTAAGTCCTCTTAATCTGATGAGGTTGATGAAACTGACAACTGGGTCAATAGCATACTTGATATTCAAAACGGTTTTACACAGACTTTCTTGATGAATCACACAGTGAAGTGGTAATAATGTGTGGTCTGGATATTCTGCTTTAATCTTATCACTTATCAACTTTACCAGACCTAAATTTTTTTCCAGTCAAAGCACGAGCTCCGGCAGTTGTAACACTTGCCATCTTGTTCCAAACCAACCCAGTTCTTTCAATACAATTAGTAACAGCATTGAATATATCATGGCCTGTGGTTGTGTCTTTGTGTGACTCAACACTCAGTAACTCTGCAGTGAGTTTGAAAGAAGTGTTTATTCCACGTATAAATATCAATAATTGGGCAGTATCATGTACATCGGCACTCTTATCTAATGCAAGAGAGTACCACAACAATTGTTTACTTGCATCTTGAAGTTTATGCATCAAATTGTCACTGATCTTGTCAACACGTCTGACCACAATTCTCCTTGATAAAGTAATGTTGTCAAATCTGTTGTTTTTTTTTGGTTTTTTTGCTCTGGACACATAATGTTTGCTGCATCTAGCAAACATTTCTTGATGAACTCGCCATAAGAAAATGGCTTGTTCTGTTTTACAATTCTGTGTGACAGCACAAGACTAGCTTCAGTTGCGCAGCATCTTGAATTGAAGACTGTTAATTAAGTGAAAACAGTTTGCTGTTTCTCCAAATTTTTCACCAACTCAAGGCATTTCCTTTCCTTCTCTTCGGTCGCTAAATGGTATCCGAAATCGGAATGTTTTGTTTGATAATGTCTTTTTAAATTGTACTCCTTGAAGACAGCCACTGTCTCATGACACATCAAGCTAACTGATTTGCTACTAACATTTATAAAACAGTACTTAGTTGTCCATTCATCATTAAAGACACGGCATTCATCTTCAATCTTACGTTTGTTATTGACACTCATCATAATGGTACATGAAATTCTGTAAAATTCAACAAAATAACTTAAAAACGAATTAAAAACTGTTCTAAATGCCCTCGCGGGCCACATAAAATCACTTGGCGGGCCGCATGCGGCCCGCGGGCCCTAGTTTGCCCACCCCTGGCTTAGAGAATATTTCAAATATCATAATAACATGATAGTAATGCCTTGATTGATCACTACACTTATGTTCAAGCATTCTGCGGATTTTTTTTTCGTATATCCTATTTACATCGCTGTCAACAACAGCATTTTACCGCTGTTGTTGATGTCTTTGCATGATTACGCATAGTATTTTGCATTGCTTACTGAGCGTCAATCTCAGATACCCCTGTAAGTAACCAACGCAACCCGATACCCTACCGAATCTCACGCAGCTGTTTCCCAACACGAGGATATACAGGGATTACGGAGAAAATCGTTAACATCTTCGCCAGGGAGACCGACTCTGCGGAATTGCTAGATATCTAAAAGAAAAACGTCCCCGACAAACAAAATTGATGGTCCTTCATTATTATTCTGATTATCATATTGTTCTTCACTTGTATCATCATAAAGGTCTTTCACATAATCTGACCACGCATATAAAATCTGGTCTTTTTCTGTTATGATTTTACCATCTTTGGTTTTTAGGCAACCTGTTGATGTGTGTGTTCTTTTGTTAGTGATGCCATTAATTCTTGTGTGCATTAATTTGTTATTCTGGGTGTTGTGTTGGTTTTCAATGTCCTTGCAATTTTCCTCAAGCCGTGTTTCTTTTGCCTCTTTGCATAACTTCCTAATTTTCCTGTGAATCTCTTCGTATATTTCCTTGTTATTTTTGTTATTTCTTCTTATTTCCATGAGTTTTAAGATGTCTTCCGTCATCCATTTCTTGGGTCCTATTATCTTTATTTTTGGGATATCATTGTTATTAGTGCAGCTTCTTGACTGATTTCTTTTATATTCCCAATTGGTCACTGACGTCTTGAAATAATATTTCCATATCGGACAATGCATCGAATCTGTTCTTTACCTCTACGTTGAATTTATCTTTTATCTCCTCACTCTTCAGTGCCTGTAGATCAAATTTTGCGTTTCTATTTGTATATTTGACTTTCTTTAAGTTTATATGTAAATTCTTCTTCTTCTTCTTCAGCGTTCCGAGCCATTGAGGCTCTTTGCTGCAAATACAATCCGTCTCCATTCGTCTCTCTGGTTCACCTTCTCTTGCCTGTCGTTGATTCCAAGTGCTTGTAGGTCTGTATATATATATATATATATTATATATATATATATATATATATATATATATATATATATATATATATATATATATATATATACTAGCTGACCCGGCCCGGCTTCGCCCAGTCCCTGGAGGGGATCTATCTATCTATCAGTCTGTCTGTCTGTCTGCTTGTTTGTCTGTCTGTCTGGCTGACCCGCCCCGGCTTCACCCAGTCCCTGGTGGGGAGCATCTCATTTAATTCATATAAGTAGTCATATAAGGCTCCCGTTCCCGACTATCTGTCTGTCTGTCTGTCTGTCTGACCCGGCCCGGCTTCACCCAGTTCCTGGTGGGGAGCATCTCATTTAATTCATATACGTAGTCATATAAGCTCCCGTTCCCGACTATCTGTCTGTCTGCCTGTCTGTCTCTCTGTCTGACCCGGCCCGGCTTCACCCAGTCCCTGGTGGGGAGCATCTCATTTAATTCATATAAGTAGTCATATAAGCTCCCGTTCCCGACTATCTGTCTGTCTGTCTCTCTGTCTGACCCGGCCCGGCTTCACCCAGTCCCTGGTGGGGAGCATCTCATTTAATTCATATAAGTAGTCATATAAGCTCCCGTTCCCGACTACCTATCTGTCTGTCTGTCTATCTATCTGACCCGGCCCGGCTTCACCCAGTCCCTGGTGGGGAGCATCTCATTTAATTCATATACGTAGTCATATAAGCTCCCGTTCGTGACTATCTGTCTGTCTGTCTGTCTGTCTGTCTGTCTGTCTGTCTGTTTGTCTGTCTGTCTATCTATATGACCCGGCCCGGCTTCATCCAGTCCCTGGTGGGGAGCATCTCATTTAATTCATATAAGTAGTCATATAAGCTCCCGTTCCCGACTATCTGTCTGTCTGTCTGTCTATCTATCTGACCCGGCGTGGCTTCGCCCAGCTCCTGGCGGGGAGCGTCTCATTAAATTCACACAGTAACTTAAAAGAATGTCCTTCCACACACCATCCATTATTTTTAATGAAAACTGTTTCTAACCACCTACATGACTGTAGATAACTTCTTTAAGCATAAAAAGATGAGTTACAATGTTATGCATTATGCATTATTTTTATGAAAACTTTGAAAATGCCTTAAAGATTATATCATTATTTATTATATCTCATATGCCTGAAAATAACTATAGACAAAGAGTTTATAAATCTTTGAAAGCTATGCAACAATATGACTATAAAGTATATAGAAATGTTATTAAAAGTTATGCCCCTTGAAACAACTTTTATAGAGTTAAGTCCCCTTGCTATATAGAAATATATAACGAAAAATGAATTATTAAATTTTAGTAAGTAAGTAGCCGAAAAAAAAAACTAAAAAATTATGACAGTAAGTTGCACAGGAATGAAAGGAAAACGTGTAGAAAATTTCATCTCAATCGGATGGACCATTCGCGAACGCATAAAGGACGGACAGAAATACATACATTGTGTTTTATATATATAGATATTGCACTCTTCTGAATTCCGGTCCCAAATAGTTCTGCAGTGAATAATTTTATATAACTAACCCTAACCCTAACACTAACCCTAATCACTTATTCACTGCAGAACTATTTGGGACCGGAATTCGGAAGAGTGCCTATATATTATCTCTCAACCGTCTTCTTGGTCTACCTTATATGTAAATTGCCTAAGATTAATCTATGGTTGCAGTAGCAGTATGACTTTGTAGGGGGACATAAACATCTAATATTGTTACAAGGGAGATTACTAGAATTTGAAAATAAAAATGGTATACCAGGTATAATAACAATAACTAACATCAAAATCTTTTTTTTTTTTTTGAGAAATAAAACAATCTTTACTAGAGTCAAGATTTTGCAATCAAGAGAAGAAAGCTATTAAAATGTTTATATAACATTTGTTTAATCTTTATTTACTTACATTTTATGATCAACATTTTCAATTCTACATTTATGTTTAATTTCTAACACCGTAATTATAATGTAGGTGTCATAATTCGTATGAAGACATTTTTTTACTGGCCTCTTAAGGTCACCCACAATTTAAAGAAAATTTACTTGCATTAACGGCGAAAGACCTTGGAAGTTTATGGGGTTTATGTTGATAAATATGTTTAGAAGAAATGTCATTTATGTTTGTAAATTTCATTCAATTTGAACAAATAGTTCTCTCTCTCTCTCTCTCTCTCCTCTCTCTCTCTCTCTCTCTCTCTCTCTCTCTCTCTCTCTCTCTCTCTCTCTCTCTCGCTCGCTCGCTCGCTCCCCCCCCCCCCCCCCCCCCAAAAGCTGGTGCAATTACGTTTGCTTAGAGAATATTTAAAATATAACAGCATGATAGTAGTGTCTTGATGGGTGCCTCCTTCCCTCCACTAGCCTACGGGACACCCTTGGGCAATGTGGAGTAACCGTTTAGCTCCCCGATCAGGGTTACTTGAAGCCATGGGTGCAGGTGGTGGATGAGGTTGAAGAGCAGCCGACAGATAGTTGTAGGTTATGGTCTCCAGCTTCACGACGGTAGGCAGAGGATCTCTTTTTTGGAAGACATTGGCTACGGTCATCGACCAGTATGGTCACTGCTAGGAAGGAAAGCAATGGCAAACTACCTTCTTTACAGATGCCAAGAATATTATGTACTGCAGTCTTATCGATAATCAGAGAAACAGCGTAAATGGGTGCCCCATAGGAGCAGCCTCGCCCGGTAGGGGTAGTCATGTGCACCAGGTGATTCCAGACCGCATCAGGCGACTGGGTGCAAAAGAATATCAACATTGAAAGTAGGAACTTGGAATGTAAGAACTATGAGCGGGGATGGAAAATTTGATAACACTAAGAAAGAAATGAGAAGATTAAATATTAACCTGTTAGGTATATATGAGACCAGATGGACAGGAATGGGCATTATGACATCTGAGGAATATAGATTAATCTATTCTGGTGGAGAGAAACAACAGCGAGGAGTAGCAATTATAATGGATAAACAGAGAGCAAAGTTGAGTGGAAGACCTTTTGATGTCAACGTCATACAAGTTTATGCACCAACAGCAGACAGTAGTGCTGACAGCATCGATGAATTTTATAGTGATTTAGAGAAAGCCTTCAAGAAATGCAAGAATTCTGAAGTAACTATCATAATAGGTGACTTGAATGCCAAAGTTGGAAATCAACAGGACGGATGCATAGTGGGCAAGTATGGACTAGTGGAACAGAAAGAAAGAGGTTGCAGACTAGTACAGTGGGCAAAAGAGCAAGATTTGATTATTAGAAACACCTGGTTTCAACAGCACCCAAGGAGATTATGGACATGGAGGAGTCCTGATCATAAGATTAGAAATCAGATTGATTACATCCTCCTCAACAGAAGATTTCGAAATGCCTTAAAAGTCGCAAAAACTATACCAAGCGCAGACTGCTACAGTGACCATAGATTAATCTTAAGCAATTTACATATGAAATTAAAGAAAGTCAAATATTCATCAAGAAACACAAAATTTGATCTACAAGCACTGAAGAGTGAGGAAATAAAAGATAAATTCAACTTAGAGGTAAAAAACAGATTCGATGAATTGTCCGATATGGAAATATTATTTCAAGACGTCAGTGACCAATGGGAAATGTTAAAGAAATCAGTCAACCAAGCTGCAGTAAAATCAATCCAAAAAATAAAGATAATAGGGCGCAAGAAATGGATGACGGAAGACATCTTAAAACTCATGGAAGTGAGAAAAAATAACAAAAATAACAAGGAAAACTATGAAGAGATTCATAGGAAAATTAGGAAGCTATGCAAAGAGGCAAAAGAACATGGCTTGAGGAAAATTGCAAGGAAATGTAACACCAACACAACACCCGGAATACCAAATTAATGCATAAAAGAATTAATGACATCACTAACAATTAGCAGCTTTCTCCGTAACCCCGAATATTCTCGTGGTTCACGTAAGCGCACGAGAACTTGAAGGGGTTCGAGTCGCGCCAGTGACTTACGAGAGTATGGAGCTGGTCTCTCAGAAAGTCGTGGCGTGCTAATGAGCGTAATCTAGCCTAGGAATCAACATACAGCTGAAAAATGTCTGGTGTTGACCGCAATATCCTGAAACAGGATGGAAACTCGAAAAAAAAAAAAAAAAAACTAACAAACGAACACACACATCAGCGGGTTGCCTTAAACCCAAAGATGGCAAAATCATAATAGAAAAAGATCAGATTTTATATGCGTGGTCAGATTATGTGAAAGACCTTTATGATGATACAAGAGAAGAACAATATGATCATCGGAATAATAATGAAGGACCATCAATTTTGAAGATAGAAGTTCAGAATGCTCTTAACCATATGAAAACTGGCAACACCTCGGGTACAGATAACATCACAGTAGAAATGATCAATGCCTTAGAAGAATATGGAATAGACCAAGCCACCAGTCTGCTGAACGCAATTTACGATACTGGAGATATACCTCCTGAATTATGTAATTCTATATTTAATAATATAAGTGGACAACTCTGCAGCTGAGCAGAGCAGGGCACTCACTTGTCCTTACATTCGGAAATGGCTGTCAAAGGCAGAGGTAAAAAGACCACTATGTGAATGTGGAAGGCAAGGGGAAACCACCACATTATCTTCCCAAGACTTCATGGCAAAACATATATCAAAGTTAGTGAAGGACGTTAATGGCTGTCTTAGGGCATCCTCGTCCGGTAGGGACAGTCATGAGCCACAGGTGACACCAGACCGTCATCAAGCTACTGATGGCAAAATCTTAACTAAAATAAATAAATTTAGAGTAGGAACATGGAATGTTAAGACATTAAATGAGGTAGGAAAGTTGACCAATGTTCTAAGAGAGATGGATAGCATGAAAATGAATATACTAGGCGTTAGTGAGATGAGATGGAAGGGATCGGGCAAAATTATAGCTGACAATCACACAATAATTTATTCTGGAGGGGATACACATGAAAAAGGTGTAGGAATAATATTAGACGAAAAAACAGCCAAGTCAATTAATGGATACTGGTGTATTTCAGATAGAGTTATTATGGTAAAAATCAAAGGCAAACCAATAGACATAAATATTATTCAAGTATATGCACCAACAGCAAGCAGTAGTGATGAAGAAATACAACACTTTTACGACGAAATAGAAATGGCGATGGCTCAAATTGGATCACAAGAAGTAAAGATAATGCTTGGTGATTTTAATGCAAAAGTAGGAAAGGGAAAAATGGAGGATGTAGTAGGGAATTATGGTTTAGGTACAAGAAATGAAAGAGGGGAAAAGCTAATAGAATGGGCAAATATCAATGATATGATAATTGGAAACACATGGTTTAAACACCATAAAAGACGACTATACACATGGATAAGCCCTGATAAGAAAATACGCAACCAAATTGACTACATACTAATTAATAAAGATTTAGAAATGCTTTAATGAATGTAAAGACAATGCCTGGTGCTGACTGTAATAGTGATCATGTACCACTATGTGGACAAATAAAAGTAAGATTAAAGAGAGGGAAAAAATGGTTAAGAACATGCGACTTAATAAAGAGGTTCTGAAAATAGATAAAGAAATGCAAGAACAATACAGAGTGACTGTGAAAAATAGGTACAATGCAATAATTAAAATACAATGGGAAATGTTAAGGGACTCCATTCATCAAACTAGCAAAGAAGTATTACCGGAGAGAGGCAAAATAGCTAAGAAAAAATGGATGAATGAAGATATCTTAAAACTGATGGACAAAAGAAAACAGAGTAAATATGACAAACAAGAATACGCTAAGATAAATAAAGAAATAAAAGATAAATGTGGGAAGGCTAAAGAAAGTTGGTTAAACGAGCAATGCAAAAAAAATTGAATTAAATTCCATTAAAGATACAAAAAATATGCACAGACAAATCAGTGAGCTTACAGGAAGAAAAATAAGAATAAATACAGGGTGTTTGAAATCAAAAACAGGAAAGATAATATTAGAGGAAGATGCTATAATGAAGAGGTGGAATGAGTATATAAGAGAATTATATGAAGGAGAAAGGGAAGAATTAACAGAAGATAGTAACATTAGAAGGTCCACCTATTCTGAAAGAAGAAGTCGCTGACGCTATGAAACGTATGAAGAAAGGAAAAACAGCTGGGCCAGATGAAATCACAATAGAAGAATTAGAAGTATTGGGAGAATTTGGAGTAGATATATTAACCAAAATGTTGAATGATATTTACAGCAGTGGATATTTACCCAGTGATATGCTGAAATCTGTATTTATAGCTATAACAAAAAGACCAGGAGCAATTGATTGTGAAGATTTTCGTACAATTAACCTTATAAACCATATCACTAAGCTTCTACTCAGAATCATAATGAGAAGAACCAAAAAGAAAATAAAAATGGAAATTAGTGAAGAACAGTATGGATTTGTGGAAGGAAAGGGCACAAACAATGCAATTTATACATTACGGACACTAATAGAAAGGTCAATAGAGAAACAGAGAGACATATATTTGTGCTTCATAGATTATACTAAGGCATTTGATAAAGTAAAACATGATGAACTGATTAAAATGTTGGAAGATATCAACACTGATGGAAAAGATTTAAGAATAATAAAGAATATTTACTGGAACCAAGTAGCAGCAATTAAAATGGGAAATAAAGAGGGTAGTTACGAACAGATAAAGCTAGGAGTACGACAAGGGTGTGTCTTGTCACCAGATCTTTTCTCCCTTTATAGCGAAGTAATAATGAGAGGGATCAAAGAGATGCCAGGAATACTAGTTGGAGGTTATAATATAAATAATATACGCTATGCAGATGACACAGTATTGGTGGCGGATAATTCAACAGACCTACAACAATTATTAGACGTTGTAGTAACAGAGAGTGCAAGGAAAGGACTCTCCCTGAATATCAAGAAAACAGTAACAATGGTAATATCAAAGAAAATGGTGACACCAAAATGTGACATAGAAATAGAAGGGAAAATCCTTAACCAAGTTGATAATTTTAGATACCTAGGGGCATTTATAACATCAGATGGAAGATGTACAACAGAGATTAGGAGCAGAATAGGGCAGGCAAAAGCCGCATTTCAGAAAATGAAGAGTATCTTATGCAATAAGTCACTATCACTGAATGTAAGAAAGAGAGTGATGAAATGCTATGTAGAACCAGTTTTGCTGTATGGCAGTGAATCTTGGAATGTAAATGAACAAATTAAGAAGAAATTAGAAGCAAAAGAGATGTGGTTCCTGAGACGAATATTGCGAATTCCTTGGACTGCCAGAGTAACTAACGACGACTGCCTGAAACAGGCTAATGAAACTAGAACATTATATACAACAATAAGACAGAGACAAACAGCTTTCCTCGGCCATGTGATGAGAAGAGAGGCATTGGAGAACATCGTAACAACTGGAAAGATCGAGGGGAAGAGAGGCAGAGGTAGACCAAGAGAAATTATGCTGGATGGATTGAGACGGTGGCATGGAGGAATAGCATCAACGGAGTTGATCCAGAACACCAAAGACCGAGATCTATGGAGAGCCATGAATGCCTACGCCAGCCGGCACGGCACTTGATGATGATGATATTTATTGCAATCCCGAAGAAATCAGGAGCCGTGGAATGCGATCAGCATAGAACAATTAGTATAATGAGCCACATCACGAAGATTCTGCTGATAATTATCATGCAAAGAGTTAGGAAGAAAATACAACCCGAAATAGGAGAATAACAATGTGGGTTTGTAGAAGGCAAAGGTACAGTAAATGCTTTGTATATACTGAGAACAGTAATTGAGCGTTCTATAGAAGTAAACAAAGATCTATATCTTTGCTTTATTGACTACACAAAGGCTTTCGATAAAGTGAGACATGTCGACATGATAAGGATGCTTGAAGATCTACAATTTGATGGATAAGACCTTAGACTTGTAAAAATCATATATTGGAAACAACAAGCTGCCATCAGAATTGATAACGATGTAGGTCAATATCAGCCTATTAAAAGAGGTGTGAGACAGGGATGTGTAATGCCTCCAGATCTTTTTTCCCTGTACAGTGAAAATATATTCAGAAATATAGTAGATATGGAAGGAATCAACATTGGGGGAAGATACATCGAACGAACGAACGAACGAACGAACGAACGAACGAACGAACAAACTTTATTTTCAAAGGGTTAAGAATTGGGCACGCAGGCCCGTCTAACATTCTGCCCTTCTATCACTCTCTTCCATACATTATTTCATTCACACATCATTCAAGGCTAACAGAGAACAGCAACAATATAAAACTTATGCATTATAAAGGCATGAGCAAAATGCGAACATCAAAACTGCACGACACAGTAACATTAGATAATGGTCTGACACTTATTCCATCCATCCATCCATCATGTGCCATGCCGGTAAGCGTGCGTGAGCGGTCATGTTCTGCCATCTCACTCGATCACCAGAGTCGTGGATCAGCTCCGTGTTTCTGTCTCGACCATGCTACAAGGCCAAGCCATCCAGGTACTTGCTTCTAGGTCTTCCCCTTGGTCTGTTCCCCTCGATCTTACCAGTTGTCACCAAGTTCTCCAATCCATTTCTTCTCATAACATGCCCAAAAAATTTTGACTGTCTACGTCTAATTTCTCTAATCAATTTACGATCTTCATTTGTTTCTTGAAGGACTTGTTCATTGGTCTTTCTGGCTGTCCATGGTATTCTTTGCATTTTAGTCAGAAACCACATCTCTACAGCCATCAGATGTTTTTCAGCCTGACTGCTCATTGTCCACGCTTCACATCCATATAAAAGTACAGGTCTCGGAACAGTAATAACATCTGATGGGAGATGCCTTGAAGAGAATAGAACAAGAATTGCCATTGCGAAGGTAGCCTTTTGCAAGATGAAAAACATACTGACCAATAAAAAGATATCAATTGAAACGAGAAAAAGAGTGTTGAGGTGCTACATAGAACCTGTGCTTTTGTATGGATGTGAAGCGTGGACAATAAGCAGTCAAGCTGAAAAACAGCTGATGGCTGTGGACATGTGGTTTCTGAGGAAAATGCAAAGAATACCATGGGCGGACAGAAAAACCAATGAGCAAGTCCTTCAAGAGACATATGAAGGTCGTAAACTGATTAGAGTCATTAGACGTAGACAGTCAAAATTTTTTGGGCATGTTATGAGAAGAAGTGACTTGGAGAACTTGGTGACAACTGGCAAGATCGAAGGGAAGAGACCAAGGGGAAGACCGAGAAGTAAATACCTGGATGGATTGGCCAGATGGCATGGTCGAGACAGGAACACGGAGCTGATCCACGATTCTGGTGATCGAGTGAGATGGCAGAACATGACCGCCCACGCTTACCGGCATGGCACATGATGGATGGAATGCCTTGATTGATTACTACACTTATTAATACTTATGTTCAAGCATTCTGCGGAATTTTTTTTTTTGTTTTTCGCGTATCCTATTTACAGGACATGGCTGTCAACATAGTTGTCGGAAAAGCAATTCCCACGGTGTTAGAGGAACCGGTAAAGAGTCTCTGTCGTGTGTACGAGTCAACCCTGACGGACAGGAACGCGGTGGTAGAGGTGCAACACTTCTTGTTGGCGAACGGCCTGCCTACCATCGATAAAACCAGGCTAATAGGCAAATTCAGAATCTGGTGCCTCTAATGCATGCTCATTCCGAAACTCCTGTGGCCGCTGCTGATATATGATATAGGCACGACCACAGTGAGCTCTATGGAGGGGAAGATAAGCAAGTACATAAAAAGTGGCTTGGGGCGCCACCATGCCCTACGACTGTTACACTATATTGCAAGCAGAGTAAGCTCGTCCTCCCGTTCCTGTCCCTCATGGAAGAATTCAAAGTCGGAAAAGCCAGTCTCGCGATGATGCTGCGCGAGTCTCTAGACGAAACGGTCAGTACCTCAGTTCCCGCCCTAAGAGCGGGAAGGAAGTGGAAGGTCGTCAGCGCGGTTGAAGATGCCCAGGCAGCACTCCAACTGAACGAGGTCATGGGGCACACCCAGTTCGACAGAAAGGGCTTCGGGTACCATGACAGAGATCCGATGTGGTCTAGGTCGACGACTAAGGAACGCAAAGACATGGTGGTTAAGGAGATCCATAAGTGAGAGGATGACGAAAGAGTCCGTGTGGCTGCCCAACAGGCGCAGCAAGGGATAATGGATGTCATGGGACGAGATAATGCAGTGATCTCTTACCTGGAATGAAATATGGTGTATGGCACCACTGCGCTTAAGTTTCGTCGTCCGATCCCTCTACGTTGTCTTGCCATCAGCTGTCAACTTGGTCAAGTGGGGGAAAGCCACCGATCAGTCCTGTACCCTCTGTAAACAGGTTCAGACAGCGGAGCACGTATTGTCCGCATGTGAAGTCGCCTTGACCCAAGGCCGATTTACTTGGCGCCACAACAAAGTCCTTACTGAGTTGGCGGTCATAATGGATGTAGCCAGAATGCAGGCGAACAAAGAGGCCAGGCCGAGGCCGGAGGGAATTTCCTTCGTCCGAGCCGGGCAACAACGCAGAGACAACAGTGGCCGCGCTGCCGACTTGCCACTCCCGACCATTTTCGATGGTGCGGAAGACTGGGAAATGACCGTGGATCTAAAGAGCAGTGGCAAATACCCCGAGGTGATCCAGAAGTTTGACTTGCGACCTGACATCGTACTTCGTTCCTCGTCAGCCAAGCAGCTAACGCTGATTGAGCTGACCGTCCCTTACGAGTCAAACATTGAGGAGCAGCATACTACAAGATAGAGAAGTACGATGGCATGGTCGCTAGTCTTAAGATGGAAGGGTATTCGCCGTAGAGGTAGGCGCAAGAGGTCTAGTCTCCCACTCCGTGTATGATGTGCAAAAGAATATGGGCATTAAAGGACAAGCGAGAACTCGGGCACAAAAGCAACTGGGTGAGGCAGCCGAAAAGGCCTCGTGCTGGCTGTGGAATTGTCGGAACCTGGAGTGGGACGAGACTCGGAACTAGTATGGTTAAAAGCGGTAACTGCAGAACACCTAACAAACGATCTCTCAACCAAGACCACGAACTTGCAACGTCTCGTGTCAACTCTCTAGCCTTTCCTCCGAGCAAGGGTGGTGGGTCTGAGTGCAGTCAAATCATGCAAATGTCGGCCGAAGTCCAACCTCCATACCAGAGCGGTAATCGTCCGAAAGTCGCACTCACCTGCAGAGACCAAGAGGTGGGTCAAGGATTCAACAGGAAGAACCGGCTTCCTAGTAGAATGCAGCGCAATGAACGGGGCACGGAGAATGAACGTGGCAACGAAGACGTATGGAGGCGACAGAGACCGTGGATGGGGATAAAGCAGGCTCCCCACGACCACAAGTGCTAAGGGGCAAGCACAGGCTGCACACTCTCCTCACTGAGGGAGGGGAGGCTTGAGAGTGGACATGTTAACAGCTAAGGGACAAGCACAACAAGGACAACGATATCGACCGAACGTCTCGCACGGCAGGGGGAAAACGCCCTGAGTCATGATCCGAACGGAAACACCCCTGGAGAATGTTAAGGGTATAATGGGAAGAAAGACTTAGGGAAGGGGGTACCTTTCTGACGATCAGAAGCACCCTGCCGTGTTTGCTCCACGGCAGAGTTGTTACCTCTAAGAAAGAAATAAGATGGAGGAATTCTGGGCGATGTTGACAGCAGGCTGTTCTTGTAGGAATTAAGGACAATGTTGACAGCAGGCTGTTCTTTGAGGAATTCTGGACGATGTTGACAGCAGGCTGTTCTTGGAGGAATTCTGGACGATGTTGACAGCAGGCTGTTCTTGGAGGAATTCTGGACGATGTTGACAGCAGGCTGTTCTTGGAGGAATTCTGGACGATGTTGACAGCAGGCTGTTCTTGGAGGAATTCTGGACGATGTTGACAGCAGGCTGTTCTTGGAGGAATTCTGGACGATGTTGACAGCAGGCTGTTCTTGGAGGAATTCTGGACGATGTTGACAGCAGGCTGTTCTTGGAGGAATTCTGGACGATGTTGACAGCAGGCTGTTCTTGGAGGAATTCTGGACGATGTTGACAGCAGGCTGTTCTTGGAGGAATTCTGGACGATGTTGACAGCAGGCTGTTCTTGGAGGAATTCTGGACGATGTTGACAGCAGGCTGTTCTTGGAGGAATTCTGGACGATGTTGACAGCAGGCTGTTCTTGGAGGAATTCTGGACGATGTTGACAGCAGGCTGTTCTTGGAGGAATTCTGGACGATGTTGACAGCAGGCTGTTCTTGGAGGAATTCTGGACGATGTTGACAGCAGGCTGTTCTTGGAGGAATTCTGGACGATGTTGACAGCAGGCTGTTCTTGGAGGAATTCTGGACGATGTTGACAGCAGGCTGTTCGGGTCTCCTTGTTGTTTGGTTCAGCCATGGGAGAACATGCGCTGGTCGGATGAACAACTTGAGACTGCCTTTCAGTTTTCGTCTTGTGTTTATATCAAGACCTTATAAGGACTGGACAGGCATAGACCCGCCCTTGTTAGGACTATATGCGAAATAACCAGTCCTTGTGAGGACTACATAAGAAATAATCAGTCCTTGTGAGGACTACATAAGACAGTCAGTCCTTGTCAGGACTGATTAAGTTCAAGATGGTCCTTGTAAGGACTGTTCAAGATCCAACCAGTCCTTCTAATGACTGATTAAGTTTAAGACGATCCTTATGAGGACTCATGAAGATCAAACCAAGTCCTTGTGAGGACTATTCAAGCTCAAGGCAGTCCTTGTGAGGACTGATCATACCAGGCATTGTGAGGACTTCATGAAAATACAACCAACAACTAGAAGAATGCGTAGGTCCGACTCAGGACCGGTCCTCAACAGGACCAACAAAACGCAACAAAGAAAATACCAGCCAGCACAAGAACCGCCCTTTCCCGACAATCACAGGGGGGCCGATATAACCAGTCCGAGTTAGGACTTTCTCGAAATAGAGCAAAAGAAATAGGATCAAAACTCACACAAAAGAAAAAGAACGATCTCAATTATAGCCAACGCTGAAGAAGCAGGTTGAAAGAGACCGAAGTATGTGTGTGTGTGTGTGTGTGTGTGTGTGTGTGTGTGTGCGTGCGTGCGTGCGTGCGTGCGTGCGTGTGTGTGTGTGAGTGAGTGAGTGAGTTTTTTTTAACCAAACCAACCTTTCCATCAGCTTCTCCGGGTAACCTTAACCTGTTATTTGATCACTCAAGTAAACAAGGGACTCAACTCTTATTTTCATACATCTCTGTCTTTATTTTGCTACCAAGGAATCAAACCAATATTCTGCTCTCAAACTCGGATTCTTTCCCTTAGACCGTTAACTTGGTCAATGCCAACAATTGTCTCGTGGCAAATACCCGACAGATATACAGGAGTGCACACTACAAACATTTAATAATATAATCTTCAAGAACCAGTATTGAAAAAGAGACATATGTGTGTGTATGTACATATATGTGTGTATATATGTGCTTATATATGCTAGTATATGTGTGTGTATGTGAATGTATGTATATGTGTATATGTTTATAAATATAAATATTTATGTGGATATATATGTAACCCCTTTTCATATGTAAATACATGAATATGTATATAAATAGCGACAATAACACACACCCAGCATTTAAAACAGAGAGTTATTAGGCCCGTAGATCCCCTTTTTACATCTTTACAAAAACCTTCATGTATCAGCACGTTTTCCTGCTTTGTCATGGCGGTGGTGGCTAATTTTCACAGTCCGGACAGAATAAAGGGATCCTGTACCGTGTAGGTCAGTTTTCTTTGTCAACCTTTGTTGACCTCTAGCCCCAGCCCATTCTGCCTCAAATGAATCCTTTATACTTGTGATTAATTCGCCACATGTATAACAAACTTCAAAATGTTCTCTCTCTCTCTCTCTCTCTCTCTCTCTCTCTCTCTCTCTCTCTCTCTCTCTCTCTCTCTCTCTCTCTCTCTCTCTCACACTCTCTCAAGCAGACAGCATTTTCACAGCTTTCACGTTTTGCTTGATAAAATGGGATGTTTGCTGTGCGGTTTAATGTGGGGAAATTGTGTACATACATACAAGAGTATCATTTTCGGAAACAATAGTGATTCAGAAATATTTTTAAATTCCTTTACACTAACTAAGTGTGAATGAGTATACCTGGAGTGTGAAAGAGTTTCTATTAAATGTTTTGCTGTGCTTGGGAGTAAATAATTACTCAACCATCATCATTAACAGGTATTATGTAGGTAGTTACACCATGCCAAGAATATAATGTTATCACATGTGTATGAATGTATATGGTGTATTCGCAAATGTAAAAAAGACACTGCTTTTGTACATTGATTGATTGATTGATTGATTGATTTAGGAACCCGACATCACAGCATTCGGGGCATTCCCATAAGCGCTCCGTGCCCATCCTCAGCAGCCAGCGAAGAGTTCCAACACCAATAGTAGGCCTACCAGTAGCAATCTGATTATATGTCCGTCTCGCCTATCCTCTGAGCGTCCAGCCAGATCCACCCGTCACTCCCCGCTGTCTCATTCTTGCCAGACCATGGTAATCCAATTGCTCCTCCGAGCCGAGGTGTAAACGTGCTCCCGCAAGGCCGCAACCACGGCTGCCTTGTCATGCATCAATACTCCACACAGTTTTGCAGAGCCAGCCAAGTGTGGTCTGAGTGGTCTCGAGGTATGGTGTCCGCCTCGAGTGCTGGAGGTCCCGGGTTCAGGCCCCGGTGAGGACCGGGATTTATTTAAAAAAATCCACCTGGACTTCCAGTAATAAAATTTCCCCTGGTCTCTGGGTAGTGAGACCGGTCGCCCGTGTGTATTGTTGCGCACGTAAAAAATCCCTTGGCAGTTGGAAATCGAAAAAGAGTAGCCTAACGGCGCTGCCCGGGCAAAAAATTTCGAGTTAAAAATCTACCCAAGTATTTCAGGATCCTCGCCGATGCAACGGAGTTCGTGCATTGAGCTGAGTTTCTCCAGACTCAGGTTTGAGTTAGCAGGAAAACGGAGCACTTATGGGTTAAACCGTGTGCCGTGATGTTGATCCAACGTCTAAACTAAACTAAGGGGTGGTCGGAGGATTTGGTCGACAGTCGTCACTCTGAGGTAAAGCAAGACGGACATATCAGATTGCAATGGAAACCATTTGTATTGATACTCTACTCTGGTTGTCGAAGATGAGGACTGAGCGTTTATGATAATTCCCCCAGTGCACTGATGTCGGTTCTTAACTCGACCCAATTCTATCCCTATAGAATAGAGTTCTTTCCATCAGTTATTCTGTTATACGAAACTAAAACAAAATGCATCCATTGTCTTCGATTGGACCAAAACGAGCCAATCACTTTTACAGATACGTTTTGTTTACAAAATGGTTGGCATCGTGTTGCTGGTATTTCAAAATAGAAGAAGATAGTAAAATTCACATGAATCTGTCTGAATACTCGAATTATCTGTCTGTGAAATACTAAGTAAGAACATTTTGTTTTGATGAAATTACTAGTTATCTACTCACCGAACGCTTACATTTACAATCTATTCTCTCCTTTTGATACGATGTGTAATGATCTGAGATTCTGAATGAGGCAAGGACCGACAAGTTGGAGCTTGATTTCTTTCAAGCAAGTCTTGACATTTGTGATTTTATTTCTTGTGGCAATTCAGTTATAATTATATTATAGTTTGATATTTTAATACAATTTTCGTATTGCTTTTTTTTTTATAGTTATGAATTATAAAAGCTATACAAAGCTCATAAATAATCAACAATACACTGACGTCTCTAATTCAAGATTCCACTAAGAGATATTATTAATTTATTAACCCTTTTAGGACGGAACGACATTGGGCCAAACTTAGCTTTCCCTCTGCAGAAGACGGAGTCATTTTTTTGGAGTACAGAAATTACTGAAGTGAAAATTTTGAAAATTCAAAAAAAATAAATATTAGAACCCTATATATGTATATAAAAGTATATATATATATATATATATATATATATATCTATATATATATATATATATATATATATATATATTCTTAAAGAGGATATAATTATAATAAAGTTTATTTCTGTGTATGATTGAAGTTGTTTTGTTCATGTTTATGCAAATTTGATGACCTTATTTGCATTTTGTGAAAAATAAAATATTTCATACCTCTTAAGTATGAATTGGTACTAAATATTAAACAAAAAAGGTACTCACCTAAAATTTCCTCATTGAATACCTACACCACTTTAGAATAATTTTAACGAAGTGACTATTCATACCCCAGCTATGAATAAATGATCCCTTTATTCATAGCGGAACTTTCCCGGCTGGTCACGTGATTTGCCAAGTCACGTATGTGACGTCATTGGGACATGAACGTGGCTATGTCATATATTTTTGTTGATTAAAAATCGTATCCTCAGTAGCACAGTGGTAAGCGTCTCTGCCTGATAAGCGGGAGCTGTTGGTTCGATTCCCTGCCGGACACTTTTTTTTAAAAATTCTTCAGGAATTAATTGGGTGAAAGCGACTTTTTAATAAATAAATATTAGGAACTATGATTATGAACTGATGTTTTAAATATTTGTTTATCGAAGTTATTTCTTTTTTTTTTTTGGGGTCACTTTTATTATCTTATTTATATTATATAAAAGTTATCACATAAAGTCTTTCAACACATCTTTCTCATATCTCTGTCTCTCACACTAGCTTCGTTATCTATCTCTCTCCTCTCTCTTTTCAACCTGTTTCACATATACCAGGTTTTCCTGCACTTTATATGAGTAGCATGTCCTTGTTTATTTGTTAATTCATCAGGCCAGTCAGTCAAAAGCCTGATGTTTTAATTGCCTAATCAAGTCTCTCTGAGGTGACGCATATTACTGTCAGCTTGGACCGGAATGATCAGGACATAAAAAGTAGGAAATAGTAGGTCAGTAATGTAAACAAAGATGGATGCCTGTAAACAGTAAGTGTACAGAAACGCAAGTTAACAATTCTTGAACTCGCCTGGGGACACAATTATTTGTATTGGGGATACCAATCTGGAAAATTATTCTTGATATTTAAACAGTCATACTTCAACTATGTATAAAGTATTCCTTTACTCATACTTCAGCTATGTATAAAGTATCCCTTTACTCATACTTCAGCTATGTATAAAGTATCCCTTTACTCATACTTCAGCTATGTATAAACTCTCCCTAATTTTAAACACTTATGGTAAAAAAGAAAACAACAACCATGAAGTCCCTTTTGACATTTGTAATAGGTGGGCTATCATCTGGTGGCATGTGTTTTGGTCCGGACATCGCCATGAATGGATATAGATAAACACCATCCTCTTTATTCCCAATACACTTTAAAACCACGGGGACATGAGGTCGAAATCTGCATGGACACTTTCTGTATCACTACAGTCCTGAACTGTCAAAATCGCTACTATCAGAGCTAATTAATGCTAACACGTCTTTGTGTTCAAAGCTGGCCATTTAAAACATCAAAAATCAACAAAAAACTGGGGCACCGGGCAAAGAAATCACAAAATAATATCCACTTGTTTGAATCACGCACACCAAACGGCCATTTGCAAGTAAAATGGCTGAGGATTGCAAGGAAGCATTTGATTGGTCTGTACTATTAAAAGCAAACCAATCAAAGCAGTTCTTACTACGGGGCCGAAGCAAATCGGCCAAATCGTCTTTGACATTACGACCGTGTGGTAACGTCACGGCCGATTTTTCGGCCTTGCAGGAGTAAAAGGTTTAAAATTTAGGCACTCCTCCGAACGACGGCCCCAAATTATTTAGTGTAAAATGCATCCCTTACAGGGCCTCATTAGCTTATATAATAAAAAGTATGAACTACAAACTAAAATATAGAACTGAGAAAATGGAAACATGTACCAATAATATTTCACATTTATATGTGGAAATTGTGGCACAAAAGTTGTAAATGCTGTCCGAAAACATGTTCTAAACTCTTGTATTCGTATATAACCGCGGGGAAAAAAATTATACATATCGGAACGAGCATTGAATGTGTTGTCGATTACTTCTGGTTCAGTGTGTGGCGGACTGCTAGACCGATTGATGGGTGCAATAAATGTTTGTGGGCCCGGAGGGCCCTCACTGTCGTCGGTACTACAAGATATGGATATACACTCTGACGACACTGAGGGCCCTCCGGGCCCACAAACATTTATTGCATCCATCGATTGGTCTAGCAGACGACGATACACTCAAATGTAAGAGATTGACAACACATTGCCCTGGAAATGACCTTATGAGGCCCTGTAAGGGATGCATTTTACACTAAATAATTTGGGGCCGTCGTTCGGAGGAGTGCCAAAATTTACTTCATAATTAACGTCTACTCAAATTCATTTTGTGTGTAGTTAGTTAGTCAGTTAGTCTCGGTTCCAACTTTAAAAGTGTTTCAAATTGCAGACAAAACAACTATTATTCAATATAAATAATTCATCATTGTGTTGTAAAAGAAACAATCCTGCAAAAGTTACGTCTTCCTCTTTTATAAAGCTTAAGTTGCTATAAAAAATCTCTTGATAGTTAGTGACCTCACTTAACTATGAACATGTCCATGGGGAAACGATGTCAATTCTTTTGATTAAATTACATTACTAACCATGGCTCTACATTGTAGCTACACATAAGGCATAACAAACAGAGGGTTGACTGCTGCCAATATAGTAGTGGAATCTGAATGAATACAAAACATAACTAGGAACTCTACGAATGGAAAAATACACACTGATATAAGTAAACATTTTGATCCAAGTATTCATTTTTTCCCCCCCATATCCTTTACATGACATCACTGTCAACACCAGCATTTTACTACTGCTGTTGATATTTTGGCAAGTTTATGTTCAGTAGTTTGCCATTGCTTTCTGAACGATCGGCTCCCATACCAATTCGTTAAAACCCAGCGCAACACAGTCTGCTGCCAAATTGCACGCAACTGTGTTTCGAACGCAGGTAAACAGGAATATGAATCACGTTCATAAGTTCTTCGCCATGGAGTCTGGCTAAGTATTCATTAGATAAAAGCATTAACCCTGGAAAACGGAAGTTCTAGCACAATTCCAGAAAAGTAATCCATTCATTGAGAGCTTCAGTTTTCCAAAAAAGTATTCTTTCCTTTTTGTTCACTGATAAAACATTTTGGCATGTTTGGTAGAAGCATTTACTTGTAGCTATGTATGTTTTTCCTTACAAGTTTCCTAGTTACATTTTGTGTTCTTTCAGATTCTAAAATGTGTCACACTGGTTACAATTTGTCCTTTAGCAGTACTTAGAAAAATCTTGGTCATGAGTCCAAAGTGTCACTTATTTAAAAGTAGTTTTATTTTATTGTGGTTGATTGGTTAAAATAGTAGAATTAACATGAATTGCCAAAATGAGTAATCTAATTTATTTTAAAGTAAGGCATACACAAAAAATGTATCAGACACAAAGAAAATATATGACAGAAACCAGAATAGAGACAATGAAAATTTTTTGGCAACATCAGAAGGGAAAAACTGGAACATGTAATAACTGATTATGAAAACAAGGTAGAGAAAAGCAGCAAGAGGAGATTCTGAATAGTTTGCAGCATGTAATGGAAAGACATCAGCACATGAGTTGATAGATACTGTAGGAGAATGGACGCTGTGGAGAAACTAGATCATTCATGCCAGTTGATGAGTCACTTAATGATGATGATACATTTGTTAATATACCAGTATCAGTTTGTATTTTATTTGTATTTGTATTTGAGAAAAGAAAATCTTGATTGTAATGTTTCATTCCTTATCTTTTCTTTTTAATAGTTAATATGTATTTCTTGTTTACTAATTGATATCTGTCTTCCATTAATGACATAAATGAAATACCTAAGGGATGTAAATAATGGTTTATACTTTTGTTTACTTTAATAGCTCCCGTTGAGAATGGAAATTGACTTTACTGATAGTGAGATACGGGAGGAGCTGGCACGGCTGGGCTACAAGGATGTTCCGGAAGATAAACTATCAGAGTTTAAAAAAGGTAATTCCCTCTAGAATAAAACAGAGAATTGAAAACAAACTTGAAGTGCAAGAATATATTATCTGCTGGGCAAATGATTCTTTTATTATGTGTCAGTTTATGGCTTTATTCTTCAACCATTTCAGAATCTTTCTGCTTGGTGATAAAACATCCAGCTGCAAGCCATGTTTTGGTTATGTCTGATCTGTTATAGAATATAGCAATGCCTTGCTGACAACTTACACACAGAATAGTGTAGAACAGGGGTGGGCAAACTGTGTGCGTAGGGCCACATTGACAAATGTAAAGCTATTGTGGGGCCGCATATATATTATGTCTACTTCGTTTACAGCAACCTATCACAATAAGTAATTATGAATTATTTATAGGTTATTAAACAGTATAAATAACTAATTATTGCAATTTTATTTTACTTATACACTTATACATTATATTTTACAATATGGACAAAAATTTTTACTAATTTGTTAACAAGATTTTACAACTTGTTATCATAATAAATTTTTTGCTATCAATGGCTTTAATTTAGACACACGGCGACTACATTGTCACTACAATTGTTGATTTCTAATGAGATGTATGTAACTGCTTGCAAGTTTTTACGATATTCTTGAAATCTGGAGCAAGTTTACTTGTTGAAATTCGCAAGACAGCATGCAAGTTGCAGTCCGACAATAAGACCTATTCTAAGATTTGTTGATCTTCAAGCAAGAAAATGCTTGTTCGTAAATGTATGTTGATCCAAACAATTATAAGAGTTTAACTGCAAAGTTTTTCAAGTTGGGAAATGATTCTTCTGATAAAGATCGATAGAAATCCAGCAAACCATCTGACTTGAATTTCTCTATGAGGTCATGATCTGCTTGTAAGTCAAGCAGCTCCAACTGCCAACAACTATTTTCCCTTTTGTCCCAGCTCGCTGTCCACCAAACAGTCAGGCAGTGCATACAGGAGCAAATTCAATAAACATCAAATGACTTGAGCAAGGCTGGCATTTCTTGTCATTCAACTTTTATTTGCATAGATTGTCACGTCAGGAAAAAGGTCACCGTTCCCATGTTGATGGGAGGGCCGGTGCCATGTTAATAAGCATACGCATAATATCCATTGGCGTGTCCAAATATATATACATTTAATTATCAGAATGTCAAGATAATTTTTCAACCGCCTATCGTTACCTAGGGTGCATCCCAGCCAATCACCATAACAAGAACTACTTACGAACAACCCATGTCTGTTGACAACTTTCTAGCGCTGAGCCATTCTCTCGAATTTCGGTCTAAATATCAATGGCCGACCTTCTGTCCTGACACCAGAGTGTGCCTTCTTTACGTATCTTACACGAATGGTTGCTTATTTCTTCAATTGACCTCTTCTGAAGGAATTTACGATAATAATTCACCGCTGTCACTTTAGTCCGCCTTTGCATTCATCATCCCCAGACCTAACTGCCGGTTCGTGACGTATTACACAGTGATGTATTTCACACAGTGACTTCGCTTAGCAACCTTTCCTGTATGTTGCTTCTAGATTAACTCTTCAGGTCCCTGTTCACTTTAACTTCTGTGTCTCATTCTGAAGTGCTGTTTATTCCTCCTTCTGCTACATGGCACCAACTGTGTGTTCTCTGTGGTGGTATCAGCTTCTGCACTAAAAGGGAACTGAGAATATTGAACTGTGGCTCCAAGTTCTTTAAATCTTGGAATCTCTATCCAAATTCTTCAGTCAATGCATCTAATTGGGCTTTGTACTTTCCAGTCATTTCACCAGAAATGGTTTTCTTGTTTCAGCAAAGGGAAGTGACAAAACCTTTTTTCACTTGCTTGTCTGGAGAACAGTGAGAATTTTACCTGAAATGATTATACATGTACATACAATTCATGTGCAAACACACCATTGCTCTGAAGTTTGACATTCAGTTCATTTAACTTTTCCGTAATTTCAATGGCAAACATAAAGTCTAATTTCCACTCTTTATTGACAGTTTTAGTATTAAAGTCACATTCAATGTCCCTTCATCTCTAGGAACATCACTATTTCTTCTCTGAGGTCCAACACTCGTCTCAACACCTTGCTGAGACTCAGCCATCGAACACTGGTGTGGTACAGGACATCGGAATGTTCAGTTTTCAAATCGTCAAGTAATGCCCTGAACTGTCTGTGATTAAGTCCTCTTGATCTGGTGAGGTTGATTACACTGACAACTGGGTCAATAGCATGCTTGATATTCAAAACAGTTTTACACAGACTTTCTTGATGGATCACATAGTGAAGTGGTAATAATGTGTGGTCAGGATATTCTGCTTTAATCTTATCACTTATTAATTTTACCAGACCTACATTTTTTCCAGTCAAAGCATGAGCTCCATCAGTTGTAACACTTGCCATCTTGTTCCAAACCAACCCAGTTCTTTGAATACAGTTAGTAACAGCATTGAATACTATCATGGCCTGTGGTTGTGTCTTTGAGTGACTCATCACTCAGTAACTCTTCAGTGAGTTTGAAAGAAGTGTTTATTCCACGTATTAAGATCAATAATTGGGCAGTATCATGTAAATCGGTACTCTCATCCAATGCAAGAGAGTACCACAAAAATTGTTTACTTGCATCTTGAAGTTTATGCATCAAATTGTCACTTATCTTGTTAACATGTCTGACCACAGTTCTCCTTGATAAAGTAATGTCAAATTTGTCTTTTTTTTGTTCTGGACACATAATGTTTGCTGCATCTAGCAAACATTCCTTGATGAATTTGCCATCAGAAAATGGCTTATTCTGTTTTACGATTCTGTGCGACAGCACAAGACTATAGTCTGTTTACTTTTGTCTACCCCAATATAAAATTCCATATCTCAGTAACCAACTGAGGGAAAATTATGAGATTTAGCATATAACCTTATCATTATGTCCACCAAACAAAATAATTTTTGTTCTGGAGGTTGTACAGCAGATTTCAATGTTTGTTTATATGCGGTATATAATTTACGGGTCAAAGATTAAGTCCATAATTTTAAGTGTAATACACCTTCACCCAGACACATCCGCGCTTTAAAAAAAAATTATCTCGTGGTTCACGTTATGGCACCAACGGCATGCACTTCAATGGGATTGTTCAGAGGTGTCGTCAATGTGGGTTCTTTCATGAAATGTGATTATATAAATAAATCTTACCATTAATATAATATTAATAGCTAATATTTGAATGTGTGATTATTGTTCAATGGGATTGAATGTGAAATTTTGTACACTTCAAAGCATCGCTATGAAAAATATTGTTGTCAAGAAGCTGATCGCAGGAAACTGTTTCATACTGTTACAAACCCCGAAAAAAGAACAGTGCATGCATTGGGTTTGAGTAAATGGTCATTTCGTCGATGGGTGCAAGAATCTGGAATGAAATCAACACACGATAAGCAAATGGTAGATAGAAAGGCAATTGTAGACAGCTTTGACAAAGATGTCATAAGGCGGGCTATTATAAAAACGCTGGATGCCAAAGAAACAGTGACTGTAAGAAAACTTAGGGTTTAGTTGAGAAAGAACAATAACATAGAGCTATCCAAAACAACTTTGTGGAAAATTATAAGGACATTAGGCTTCACTTTTACACTTTTAGAAAGTACAAGGGAGGTAGAAATATCCTTTGTGAGCAACTGCATTTAGGAGCCATTAGAAGCAGATACCTACATGAAATAAGGGAAATGCGCAAAGAAAATTATGACATAGTGTATTTGGATGAGATGTGGATCAATGCGCACCACACAAGTGAAAAGGAATGGCAATTAGTGGATGGAAAGATACAGCGATGTGTGCCCAGTAGTAAAGGACAGCGTTTGGTCATAGCCTATGCTAGTAGTATTCATAATGGCTTACTATAGAACGCTCGACTCATGTTCGTATCAAAGCATATAGACAATAGGGATTATCATAATGAGATGAATGGTAATGTTTTTAGAGATTGGCTCGAGAATACAGTACTTCATCCCTTGATAGACCGTCTTATCTAATCATGGACAATGCATCATATCACAATGTTGTTGCCCAAGAAGACAAAATACCTACGGCATCGAGCACAAAGGAAGCAATAAAGATATGGCTCCGAAGGGAAAATATACCATTTCCAGAAACATATTTCAAGCTACAGTTGTTGTCCCTTGTAAAACAGGCGCAAAAAAGCAAGAAATATCAAATCGACAAGTTGATAAAAGAGCATGGCCATAGATGCTTGAGACTTATCATTCTCATTTAAACCCTATAGAACTTGTGTAGGCTAAAATTAAAGGACAGGTGGCAGCTGATAATACTACATTCAAATTGTCTGACGTCAAGATACTAACCCAGTCCGCGCTATTAAATATTGATGAAAGTTACTGGAAAAAATGTGAGGACCATGTGTTGAAAGAGGAAGAGTACTATTGGAGAAAGGATGGATTGAATTTTATGCAACCGAGAGCAGTCATCAACCTACTGGAATCGTCCAACACAGATTAAGGTCTGAGCAGATCGCAGACCTTAATCCACGTGCACACTTACTGGGATATTTTGCTCCAACTATTCAGACAAATTGCAGGCCCTAAACATTACAGCATCAGCACAATGTCAATGGCAACCGTTTGTATTCCACAGTGATGAATTTTAAATTCCGCAAACCTTCAGCGGTGACAAACAACGTATTGGAAAAAAAATCACACACACACACTAAACGCATTGAATACCAACAAAAGAGTAATATTGCGATGGAAACTGACATGTTGTGGCATAACAAGAAACGTGAGAGCAAACACGTCAAATTAGGGGACAACACATGTGCATACGAATCAATCTATAAGCTTTAATGAAAAGAGGACCAACATCTTGGTCATTAAGAAGAAAGCCCACTACAGAGACACTGACAACTATTTTCATAGTGCAAAACAGGTAATCATGTTCCGTCTCTGAATGGTAAACAGCAGAGTAAACAATCTTTCATGAAGACTAAAAGCGGGTCTGTCACCCATGTGTACGTGTGAACAAACTACACAGACAGCTGAACAGATCCTTAAAAATTGACACATGATGACTAAATTGCTGTATCATTTCTGGTCACTCCATATGCACATTAACGCACAATTATTTGGAAGCTTTCACGAACTTAATATAAAAAGCTAAATGCATCCTAGTAACATGACTTCTTGTGTACACATTATTAACCATCAGCTGAAGAAACAAGAAGGAAATGAAAAATAAGGTAAGAAATATATTCCTTCTACTTTCCTGTCAATTTACACATTATTTACCCCATGCCTCTGTAATTTCTCTATCTTTACTAATATTACACATTGCACCCCTCTCGGGAGTCTCCGTGGTGAAGTGGTCAAGCCGTCTGACTCGGGCTCCGAAGGTTGTATGTTCTATTCCGGGCCGCGTCCTTCATTTCACGAGTGCATTTTTTCGGAGGCTCCTGAGGGTCGTCGCTGGAGCTACGGAGTTCGTACTCTGTGCGACGCTGTGAGACTGAGCCATATGGGATAAAAACCAGGTGCAATGCAGTTGACCCTGTCGATATAAAAGCATCCTTATTAAATTTTTACATGTCGATAAATATTTCTCTACATTAAAATCGATAAATTCACATTTTAGCATTGCATTACGAAGGTAAAGGACTGTTTACAAAAATAGAAAATTAGAAAGAAATTTTATCAAAAATGTTAAAACAATCATTACAGTACATGAAATTGTGTAAAATTCAACAAAATAACTTGTTACGAAGTAAAAAGAATTTTATGTCTGAAGTGCCCTCGAGGGCTGCATAATATTGGTTGCCAGGCCGCATGCGGCCACCCCTGGTGTAGAAGGTTTCTATGAAAACTTTATCCGTATGAAAGTAATACGGAAATTTAATTCACAAAACAGGCATTAGAAAATCTCCTCATAGAATTTTAGTTGCTTGTTTTTCACATCAACTGACTCAAGTTGGCATGCCTGTTCACAGATCTTATGAGGCTAATTCACTCTGAAAAAAGCAAAAACACCTCCCTCAACAGTAGTGCTGAGAGACCCAAGTCAGCAGAGGAAGCTGGTTCACCTGATGCTCCCAGAGTGGGTAAGTGACTCCATGAACACATTAACACACATTGAGGTGTAATATTGAGTAAATGCATATGTTGTTAGCCTCATATTTCTATAGACCAATTGGCACTCAATGGATTTTTATTTTTTGGGCATTCACTTGCTCTTAACTCAAGCATAGTCCAAATCATGTGCTACTACTAATGAGTGCACGAGACTGATTTTTTCGTGTGGTTTAGCTCTCCTTATTACAAATGTTCCGTGCCATCAGGCAAACCCACTCCGACTTCTGAGGTACTTGTAATTTACGTCCCCAGCCAAGTGAAGGAAGTCAATAGTTGGTATTATCAATACCACATCAGTCACCTTTGCTTCCCAAATAACTTCCTGGTACTAATTTTAGGCTGGGTCAACCCAGGAGCCTCGATGAATTTTAAAAATCTGCATCATTGAGGATTTGAATCTATGGCCACCAGGTGGGCAGGCTAGCATGCTAGCCACTGCTGTACTTTGACTCCTCATGTTAGTTGTACTTTGTCAAATTATCAACACATTTTTCCTGTCATATTTGAAACATGTGGGTGAATTGTGAGTATTTAATTATTTTTCCAATTGCTTGAAGCTTTCTACTGTTAGCAGCTTATGGTACTTAATGTGTTAACTACAAGAAGCCACTGAATGCACTAACTACAAGAAGCCACTGAATGCATTAACTACAGAAGCCACTGAATGTCTCAACTACAAGAAGCCACTGAATGCATTAACTAAAAGAAGCCACTGAATGTCTTAACTACAAGAAACCACTGAATGCATTAACTACAAGAAGCCACTGAATGCACTAACTACAAGAAGCCACTGAATGCATTAACTACAGAAGCCACTAAATGTCTCAACTACAAGAAGCCACTGAATGCATTAACTAAAAGAAGCCACTGAATGTCTTAACTACAAGAAGCCACTGAATGCATTAACTACAAGAAGCCACTGAATGCATTAACTACAAGAAACCACTGAATGCATTAACTACAAAAAGCCACTGAATGTCTTAACTACAAGAAGCCACTGAATGTCTTAACTACAAGAAACCACTGAATGCATTAACTACAAGAAGCCACTGAATGCACTAACTACAAGAAGACACTGAATGCATTAACTACAAGAAACCACTGAATGCATTAACTAGAAGAAGACACTGAATGCATTAACTAGAAGAAGACACTGAATGTCTTAACTACAATAAGCCACTAAATGCATTAACTACACAAAGACACTGAATGCATTAACTACAAGAAACCACTGAATGCATTAACTACAAAAAGCCACTGAATGTCTTAACTACAAGAAGCCACTGAATGCATTAACTACAAGAAGCCACTGAATGCATTAACTACAAAAAGCCACTGAATGTCTTAACTACAAGAAGCCACTAAATGCATTAACTACACAAAGACACTGAATGCATTAACTACAAGAAGCCACTGAATGCATTAACTACAAGGAGCCACTGAATGCATTAACTACAAGAAACCACTGAATACATTAGCTACAAGAAGCCACTGAATGCATTAACTACAAGGAGCCACTGAATGCATCAACTACAAGGAGCCACTGAATGCATTAACTACAAGAAACCACTGAATGCATTAACTACAAGAAGCCACTGAATGCATTAGCTACAAGAAGCCACTGAATGCACTAACTACAAGAAGCCACTGAATGCATTAACTACAAGAAGCCACTGAATGTCTTAACTACAAGAAGACACTGAATGTCTTAACTACAAGAAGACACTGAATGTCTTAACTACAAGAAGACACTGAATGCATTAACTACAAGAAGCCACTGAATGCCTTAACTACAAGAATCCACTGAATGTATTAATTATAAGAAGCCATTGAATGCATTAATACAAGAAGCCACTACATTACCAAAAAAAAATTAGCCTGGGCTTCCAGGTCAAGATAGCCTAATTTGGATACCAGGAACTGTTCTGGAATTTTACGACTAATGGAAACAAGAAGACAAGAAGACTCAACAAAAGTAATTCTGCCAAGTATGAAGAAATTCACAGACAAGTCAGAATATTATGTAAGGAGGCAAAAGAAGCAAAATTGAGAAAAATTGCATAGGAATTGAAAAACAACACAACAGTAAAAATACTAAACCAATGCACAAAAGAATTCAGGAACTTACTAATAAAAGAACATGTAAATCAGCAGGCTGTCTAAAAACAAAAGATGGCAAAATCAAGATCAGATTCTACATGTATTGTCAGATTATGTGAAATACCTATGATGATAACAGAGATAAACAGGATGATATTATTAATAATGAAGGACCACCAATTTTGAAGATGGAGGTTTGGGATGTTCTTAACCATATGAAAACTGGCAAGACCCCCCAATTCAGATAAATCACAACAGAAATGATTAATGCATTAGAAGAATATGGAATAGATCAAGTCACCGGACTGCTGAACACAATATATGATTCCGGAGATAAACCTGCTGAATTATGTAATTCTGTATTTATTGCAATCCCAAAGAAATCAAGAGCCTTGGAATATGATCTACATCAAACATAATGAGTCACATCATGAAGATTTTGCTAAGAATTATCAAGTAAAGCGTTAGGAAGAAAATACAACCTGAAATAGGAGAGGAACAAATGTGGATTTGTAGTAGACATGCTGTAGTACATGCTGTGTATATGCTGCGAACAGTAATTAAACGTTCTATAGAAGTAAACAAAGATCTACATCTTCGCTTTATTGACTACACAAAGGCTTTCGATTGAGTAAGACATGTCACATGGTAAAGATGCTTGTAGATCTACAAATTTATGGATCACTGAAAAACGAGAAGTAGTTTGAGAGCTTTACCAAAGCACGACTACAAAAAACAATGCACGTTGCGGCCAAAGCCTTCATCAGCACATAACAAACAAACGAATATAGATTAACAACTACACGATTGACACTACATGAAAGTACAAATTTCAACTTATCTGTGTCCTAGCTTTAAACAGCTATCCATGGATGGAATAAAATGGATGTTGTACAAATTTATGGGAAAGACATTAGGCTTATAAAACACATATTGGAAACAACAAGCTGCCATAAGGATTGATAATGAAGTGGGTCAATATCAGCCTATTAAGAGAGGTGTGAGGCAGGGATGTGTAATGTCTCCAGATCTTTTTTCCCTATACAGTGAAAATATTTTTAGAAATATAGAAGATATAAATGGAATCATCTTAGGGGGACGAAACATCAATAACATTATATATGCCTATGATGCAGTATTGATTGCAGACAATGAGCAGGATCTGCAACAATTAGTAGATGCAGTTGTTGCCCACAGTGAACTAGGGTTAGAATTAAATTGTAAGAAGACACAGATTATGGTCGTCATTAGGAAGAACGAAATACCACAATGTAATATACAAGTAAATGGGAATATTCTTCAACAAGTGAATCGGTACAGTTATCTCGGAACAGTAATATCTGATGGGAGAATCCTTGAAGAGATTAGAACAAGAATTGTCATGGCGAACGCTACGTTCATCTTTAGCAAGATGAAAAACATACTGACCAATAAAAAGATGTCAATTGAAACTGGTTGGTGAACTGGATAGCAGCCGTCCTGCATTCTCATTGGTTGCTCTCCGCCTGGGTGCATGGACCTCAGAGCCACATATTTTAAACCCGGGACTGCCACAGGGATCTGCAATCTCACTGGTGCTCTTTAATGTGTATACGAGCAAGATTGAATACCTAGAAGCACCAGGGGTTGGAAGGATTCTAACATTTGCGGATGATATTCTTGCATACAGGCAGGGGAGAAATAGGGATCAAACAGCCCAGGAGATACAGGTGACAGTAGACAAAGTGATTGACTGGTGCACTGAAATTAGTGCTGCCATCCACCCGGAAAAGGTGGCTGTTTTGTGGTGCTCTCTGGGCAACAGGATTGTGAGAGATGATGCCCCAAGCCTCACGATAGATGGGAGAAGCATCAACAGAGAGAACAAACTGAAGTATCTGGGAATCACATTTGACAGGAGTCTGTCCTTCATGGACCATGTGGAGACGGTTGTGACAAGATCTCAAAAGGGACTCAAGGCACCTATAACCATGGCTGCAATGGACATAGAGCAGAGAATGCCTTTCACACTATACCAGCACTTGATCCTCTCAGTGATTGATTATGGACTAGGACTACTCACTGTCTCAAAGAGTCAGCTGGTGAAATTAGAGCGCATACAGAACGAAGCTATACGGGTCATTCTAGGATGCACCAGAAACACCCGAGTAGTGTGTATGCGTTACATCCTTGGTCTGCCTACTGTTGCTGGTAGGCTCAAGGTGATGCAGGCGAAGGCATACCTCATAGTAGCTGCAGACACAGATCACCCGTTGCATGAGGCGCTGGACGTAGTGAAGGGTCAGCGACTGATAAGAGGGAAATCATGGATGGCTCAGGCGGAGGATACGATCAGACAGGTGTGCCCCTTGCAGAACATCAGGCGAGGAGAGGAGTGGGTCAGAGTGCCAGCCGAGCAGTCAGACTTGTGCAGAGTTATAATCACATTGAGCCGGGAGCGCAGGGAGTGGCCAGCAGGGGCCATGGAAGTGGAAATTCAGCAACTAATTCAGGATAATTCTCGCCCAGGTGATGTGATTATCTACATGGATGGTTCGGTGTTGAGAGGTAGGAGAAGTGCCTGGGGATTCTTAGCAAAAGCTAATGGTCGACGTTTGGTGCAGGAGAGCCTGGCGTATGATGACACAACATCTAGCTTAAGAATGGAGGTGGAGGCGGTCAATGCAGCTTTCCGCTGGATAGAGAACACGATACATACACACATTGTGATTGTAACTGACTCAGAAAGCATGCTGAGGAGGGTGAGGACAGGCAGGCTTCATGCAGAGTGGCTTGCTTCGCTTCGGAGGTCACGGGTAGCAAGCATCACCTCGATATTTTCTCCAGGGCATGACAGTGTGCTGGGGAATGAACAGGCAGACAGATTGGCTGGCCCGGCAAAACTTGGTGGAGTATTGATGCATGACAAGACAGATGTGGTTGCAGCCTTGTGGGAGCACTGTACACCTCGGAGGAGCAAATGGATCACCATAGTCTGGTAAGAACGAGGTGTGACGAGGGGATCTGGTCGATGCTCGGCGCTCAGGGGAAAGGCGAGATGAACATATAATCAGATTGCTACTGGGACTATTAGTGTTAGAACTCTTCGCTGGCTGCTGGGGATGGGGATGGAACGCTTATGGGAATGTCCCGAATGTCGGTTCCTAAATCAATCAATCAATCAATCAATTGAAACGAGAAAAAGTGTTGAGGTGCTACATAGAGCCTGTACTTTTGTATGGATGTGAAGCTTGGACAATGAAAGCTGAAATAGATCTTATGGCTGTGGAAATGTGATGTCGGTTCCTAAATCAATCAATCAATCAATTGAAACGAGAAAAAGTGTTAAGGTGCTACATAGAGCCTGTACTTTTGTATGGATGTGAAGCTTGGACAATGAAAGCTGAAATAGATCTTATGGCTGTGGAAATGTGGTTTCTGAGGAGAATGCAAAGAATACCATGAACAGACAGAAAAACCAATTGCCAAGTACTATAAGAAACAAATGAAAAATGTAAATTGATTAGAGAAATTAGACGTCATGTTTTTGGACATGTCATGAGAAGAAATAAATTGGAGAACTTGGTGACAACTGGCAAGATTGAGGGGAAGAGAACAAGGGGAAGACAGAAGTAAATACGTGGATGACTTGACCACGTGGCATAGTAGAGACAAGAACACTGAGCTGATCCACGACAGTATTTGAATGAAATGGCAAATCATGACCGCCCACGCTTACCGGCATGGCACATGATGGATGGAGGTCAGAGTAGCTCAGAGGTATGTTGTCTGCCTCTGATTTGTGCAGACCTGGTCTGACTCATGGTTTGGATTATGGTTTTTTTTTTAATTTTTAAGTAAGACAAGGATGATAATTTTATGAATTTGACAGATTTTTCTACCTTATTCATTGATGTGCTCTCATTCAACGGATGCTTTATGGTAAATTAATATTTACACTTTTTAAACTGAGCTACCATATGACAGTAGATGGTACTACCTGCTTCTTGTTAGCGCCAAATTGGCAGCGCTCACCAAACCCGGCACCATACATTGTGCCAATGGCTTAAGACAGAGGAACACAATTGAGAGAGCACAAGCCTTATCCTGGTGCAAGAAATTGCAATAAATATCATGGCAGGGCATACCAGGCCCTAAGACTTAGTCAGCAAGTTTAGGATTGAAGCTCCGACAGGCGGACACTTAGAGCATTGCTTTGTTGATCCAGCTGCTTCTGCAGCTGGTCTTGTTCCAGATGTGTTCATGTTACCTTTCCTCTGGAATAAACTAGGCTGGCTGAGAGAGGAATTGTGCTGCATGGGCAACTTATGGTCTCTGTAATTCACCCCAGGCTTTGTGCTGTGGAGAGGTATAACTCCATTCCTGGTCTTACTGCCATGGGTTGTAGTTATTGTGCCTTCTTTGAAGCAGTGTAGCAAACTATAGGCCGGCAAGGTGCCGGTGAGTAAGAGATTTACACTTTTTGATGCATTTTTAGTTATCATCATATGCCACGTTGACAAGCAAGGACAGTCATCCTTCACAGTCTTACATAATCATCAGTCATAGATCAGGTCCGTGTTCTTGTCGCATTATGCTTTGTGGCCAAGTTATCCAAATATTTATCTGTTTGCCTGCCACTTGCTTTTTTTCCAAAGATTTTGTAAGTTATCATTGAGTTTTCAAGTCTTTTTCTCCTTTCAATGTGTCCAAACAATCTTGTCTATGTCCAGTTTCTAGAATCAGTTTATGGTTTTCATGAGTTCTTGATGAACTGTTTCATTAGTTCTTGATGAACTGTTTCATTAGTTCTTGATGAACTGTCTCATGAGTTTTTCCATCCGTCATGGTAGCATGTTCATCACAAACCACATGTCCACTGCCATTAGATGTTTCCCAGCTTGTCTGCTCACTGTCCATGTTTCACATGCATATAACAATATAATGATGTATATGTTTTACAGTATTAATTTTTCCTTCCAAAAGTTATTTTGCCCCAGTCTTAGTATATGTGGCGAGGAGATTGCAGAAGCAGGTTGTGATCCCGCATACCTGCGTTCGAAACAGAGCTGTGTGTGATGTGGCAGCAGACTGCCTCGCATTGGTTTTTATAAAATGGTATGAGTGCCGATCGTTCAGAAAGCAATGGCAAACTACTGAACGTAAACTTGCCAAGACATCACAAACAGCCAAAAAATGCTGTGGTTGACTGCAATGTCCTGTAAAGGATATGCAACTAACTTTTCTTTACAACTTAGTAAACATATTGATTTATTTGGTTGTTTTGGGATTTAAGTTTTAAAGATTGAGCACAACCCACTACTGGCAACGCTGTTCACATTACGGTCCGAACCTTGGGCCTTGTCCACATTAGATTAGAAGCACTAAATATAGTAGTATATATATATATATATATATATATATATATATATATATATATATATATATATATATATATATATATATATATATATATATATATATATATATACATACACACAATGAAGATTGTCTTTCTTTTCAGGCTCAGAATTTGTTGCTGGAAATTTTAGCAACCATGGAAATCAGTGGCTGAGAAATGTAAGTATATTTACTGTAATCAGTGGCAAATAATTTGATTTTGCTTGCCTTGATCAGGCCACATTAGTTCTTTATTGTTTCTTCTGTGCAGAAACCAAATGTTGCTTAAATATAAAACCTAGTTGATCAGGGGTAATTTTTTTGTTATCTTGTTAAATGTTTGTTTTGGTGTTTGTTTTTGCTACATATTTTCTATATTGATTTACAGTTGTTTAATATATTTGATCTAACATTAATGATATCCTACAATGAATTGTGGTTCTGTGAATCAGAACAGTGCATGAACAATTATACCAGACTAAAAACATGAACACGGGGTGCCCCTACAACCCATGGTGGGGAACCGCGTAAAATTGGGGCTAACACTCTTGCCTCAGGCCAGTGGTTATATATTGGAATCTTAGTTGGGCTGGTGATTTAAACAAAAATTTGATCTGTACTCCCAGGTAGGCCAAGCCTGGTAAATCAGCATGTATACATGTAGATTGGAGCTGCAGACAGCAGATCACATACTCCAAGACTGCCCCAAATAGACAAATCTTCTGACCTAGAGAAACAACAGTGGAAGATAAACTCTGTTAACCGCTGAGTGAACTAAAAAAAGACAGTGAAGTTTATACATTGCAGACAATAAATATCAAGTGAATGAAGAAGACACAGCCTAAAATAGGTACTATGATATTTCCTGGAATGTAATATTGACCATATCACACATAGAGTGTCGATTGGTCTAAAAATAGGAGGCTATACCTCATAGCATAAATAGGTAGAATAGAATGCCTTACAACCCAGGGTAGAAGAGGAAAGACTAAACAAGGCCACAGTGGACTTCCGTGTGTTGCCGGGGCCCATAAGGGAAGCTAAGAATAGCAACACTGCAGCCTACCATGCATGTCGTAAGAGGCGACTAAGGAGGCTTGATGGTTCTGTCGCCCTGCTACTGAGTGAGTGCGTGGCGTGACACTGTGAGCTGTGAGTTTCGTGTGAAATGCTTTTGAATCTGCCCGAGGTATTTTGGAACGTGACTGCATGTTCGGAGCGATGGCAGATGGCTATGTCCCAGAGTTGACCGGTGGCTGCTGGGCTTCTGGTTGACTGCCACTGCCATCGACGATGAACTGTATTTCGTGGACTGTGTGGGTGAACATCTAGGAAACATCCAGATGGGAAAATGACTGCTGATTCCATCAGAAATGAACTGGGTGTTTTGTGGGGGACTATTGTGTTGGCATTCTGGCGGCGGCATTATGCACAGTGTATCTGTGCGGGCTGTTGTTTGTCGAGACTCCTATCTTTTCCACTTTTCACATTGGGCAGTGGGGAGCATTTTGTGTGATATTCACTGGCACAGGAACGGAGCATAATGGGGACGACCCGTTGCTGTGAAGTTGGAACTACACTAACTAACTAACAGTCGACTTCTTCATCTCATGGTAGAAGAAGAAATATTAACAAGACCACAGGGGACTCAGCAAATGTAAAATAAGTACCAGTGGTTTGTCTCATTATTCTGGGAGGGGATGTCTGCAAGGAAGACATCTGGCCACCCCACACTCATAGACACTTTGTATATATGAGGACGTACCACTTACACCCCTGTGGCAGGCAGTATCTGTAAGATACTTTTGCTTTGCCAATAGAACCAACATAACTTCACTCAAGACAAACTCACAAGTGAACAGTCTCCTGTTGGATATACAGGAAGATATGTATATTAATTCCCCTGTAACATGGTCGTAGAGAAGTACTGGATTAGAACAAATACACTGCTACCAATGCTGTGAAGCCCAGACTACTGTTTTGGTACACAAGCATAGACACAGTGCTACCATAGTATGGACCATTAAAACTACAGGCACCTTGCCATCTTGACGGGCAATAGTTTGTTACATTGTGCATCAAACAAATAAAAAGGCATAATAACCTCCCCATAACATAACGCCTGGGCTGAATTGTAGAGACCATGTGTTGCTCATGCAGCATGATCCCTCACTCAGCCTACCTAATTTATTCCAGAGGAAAGGTGACACCAATACATCTGGAACAAGACAAGTCGCAGAAGCTGCCTAATCAACAAATGCTCTAACTATCCACCCATCAGAGCTTTGATCTTAGACCAGTTGTTGACTAAGGTTTAGGGCCTGGTCTGCCTTGTCATGACATTTTGTCTTTAGGCTGCATTTCCTTGCACCAGAATGAAGCTTGTAACCTTCCAATTGCACTTCTCAACCTGAAGCCGTTGATACAACTTGGAGTATCGGCTTTGGTGAGAGCTGCCCAACATTCAGTGGTAACAGATAGCAGGCTGTACTGTCTACTTTCATACGGTAGCTCAGTCATATCTGACTACGACCCGACTAACAAAATAAAAACTGATTGAAATATTCCATTGTATCCTTCATCAGAAGTATAAAGAGGACTGGCATTACCAAGGGGCAGAACCTTCACAAACCAAGGAAGACCCGTAGAAGCCATCCTCTTGTAGCAAGCTCATACATCCCTGTGGTAGCAGAGGAGAAGGATTATAGGTTTGATCAACACAGTCACTGCAGTGATGTCTGCTCAGACTCTGAAACTGATGCGGGCATGAAGTTCGTGAAGCGGAAAATATCTAGGTAAGTGATAGGACACTTTTGTGTAGAGGAAAACATTAGTTGCAGTGTGAAGGCACTGTTTTATAGAAGAAAACATTCAACTGAGTGATGGGATGTTTTTGTAAAGAAGAAAATAAGCAGTTAGTAATAACTCAGATTTGAATAGAGGAAAACACCTTGTTGAGTGAACAGAGTTTTATAGAGAAAACCTAATTAAGCCTGGTCAACAAATGTCGGGGAGAAGTTGGATGTGTCAGCCTAAAGGCGCAAATATCACAGCTCTGCAGTAAACAGGCACAACACAGTTACGCCCAAAGAAAAATAAGAATATTTGATAAACGGAGAAGTATAGAGAAAAATAATAATTACAAAAATATAAACACCTCTTTGAGCTATAAGATCTGTAAAGAGACAAACACTAAGCTGAGCAATAAGATTTGTAAAGAGAAAAATGTCCAGCTGAGCAATAAGATTTGTAAAGAGAAAAATGTCCAGTTGAGTAATATCTGTAAAAAGAAAAATGCCCAGTTGAGTAATATATGTAAAGAGAAAAATGACCAGTTGAGTAAATGTCTGTAAAGAGAAAAATGCCCAGTTGAGTAATAAGATTTGTGAAGAGAAAAATGCCCAGTTGCACAAACATCTGTAAAGAGAAAATTACCCTGTTGAGTAAGATCTGTAAATAGAAAAATGCCCAGTTGAGTAATATCTGTAAAGAGAAAAATGTCCAGCTGAGCAACAAAATCTGTAAAGAGAAAAATGTCCAGCTGAGCAAATATCTGTAAAGAGAAAAATGCCCAGCTAAGTAATAAATTCTGGAAAGAGAAAAATGTCCAGCCGAGCAACAAATTCTGTAAAGAGAAAAATACCCAGTAGTATTTGTAAAGAGAAACATGCCCAGTTGAGTAGTATTTGTAAAGAGAAAAATACTCAGGTGAGTAATATCTGTAAAGAGAAAAATACCGAGTCTGAGCAACAAATTCTGTAACGGAAAAATGCCCAGTTGAGCAGTATCTGTCAAGAGAAAAATACCCAGTTGAGTAGTATTTATAAAGAGAAACATGCCTAATTGAGTAAGAAGATTCAGAATATTGTCTGGTACCCATTTTTATGAAGCTGGGTCAACTCCAGGCCACTGTCTTAGCAAATAAGTGCACACATCACTGTGCCACTGCACTCCTAGAAACACTGCCAAACGAATGCTTGACACTTGTTAATGACCACAACATACTAACGAGTGATAGACAGTTTTCGGAGAGAAAATCTGAATTACAAGGTAATTAAGTGAGACATTTTTGGAGTAGTGAAACACATTCTCACAACATATTTTTTGTTCTTTTTTTCCCTTCCATTTCCCTTTTATATATTCTGGCACATAATTCACATGTCATTGTTTTTCATAGAATTGTACTGTTTCTTAGCTTATCTTATTTCTGCTGTATTTCTTTAAACTGTTTTAAATTTGTGACCGTTATATTATTACTGCAGATGTGCTTGTTTTATTGCAGGAAAATGATTGAATATTAGCAATGTAAGAATGTGTTTCTGTTTTATTTTTGAGATACTAGGGGAAGTCAATAAGGAAGCCACAAATGACTGTAGAAAAATAACTAAATATGATAACAACTTGAAACCAGTTTATTTTTATACATACATTGTCCCTTTATTTCTCAACATAATTTCCACCAACATTGATGCACTTATTCCATCGTTTTATCAGTCCTCCCAAACGGCAGCATAGAACTGCATACCCTGTTTTCTAAACCACGTTTTGACTTCACATTCAACTTCGGCGCGATTGGCGAAATGTTTCTCGCCAAGGAGGGTTTTCAGTGTTTATGCTGACAAATGTTTGTCCCGTAAAGCGGTGCATAGGTGGGTAGAAAAAGTTACGAGGGAGAGTCAATAAGTCAGTCACACAGTTCTGTAGGATGGCAGGCAAATGAGAACAGTGCATGCTTTTCTATGCAGCGGGTTTGGGAGGACTGATAAAACGATGGGATAAGTGCATCAGTGTTGGTGGAAATTATGTTGAGAAATAAAGGGACAATGTATGTATAAAAATAAATTCGTTTCAAGTTGTTATCATATTTAGTTATTTTTCTACAGCCATTTGTGACTTACTTATTAACTTACCCTCGTATATTCTTTCAAAACAATATATTACTTAGTGAATTAAACAAAGACGCCATAAACTCATGGTTTGCTCAATTTGTTGCCTGTTATATTTCATTGCATCTTGTCGGGTGCATACTGCAGAGTTATACATCAGATGAAGTGCTATAGATGGATCATATTTCATATCCTGTTATCCTCTTTTAACAGGAAAGGAACCAATGGCCAGAGAGTGATAGATGAGTCATTCAGCACTTCGGATTCCATTGACAATTGTATGTATCTTATGTATTTTATCATTCTTGTTTTCATTGTTTCATGCATTTCCAAATCTCGGAGCATTAGTGGCTTAGTGGTTTGTGCTCTTGCTTGTCAAGAGAGTGATCCAGGTTCAATCCCCATCAGAGGCAGGGTTATATTTTCCAGCTGGTACGGCTATGGAGTCGACACATGGGTGCCGGACAGTTTTGAGACATTTCTGGGAAGGGAGGTTGTCACCCATTCTTATGTCATGACCTAGAGTGTGTGAAGACCTGGCACCTCATACCCCAATGGAAGTGTTTGCTGTGGGACTACCTGTGTTTATCTCTGACTGTTTAACTGTTAGTTTGTTGCCACAACTGTAATATTAATAATGATAAGTTATCATCTAGTGTCATCTCCATGGTGAAGCTTGGTGGTAATGCATTTCTAGCAGTTACTGTTATCAGAAGTCGCTGTTTTACATTCTGCTAGACTGTATCCTGGCCATATTTGTATGTTGTCTGTCCAGTTATATATTTGATTCCCTTTGGCTTTATTGCCTTCAATTATTCCCACCATTGATGTTTGCAGTAGATAGTTACATCATTTGATACAACCAAAATATTTCTTTCTCATTGTTATTGCCATGTGGTTATTCCTTCCATTGACTCGTTAAATGAACAGTGTGACGAATAATCAGACGACTCCAAAGAAGAAACAAGACTCACACTTTTATTTCGTGTCGAGCGGAACAAATAACAGTGGATAGTTATCGCATGTTATTAAACTGCCCCCGAGATGTAGGAGCGGCGTTTAATTAGTTAACATTTCACAAAACTCCCTGCCTTCTTCCTATGTTCTCTTTGAGGCGCAGACCTGCCATTTCGCTGTTCGGAGTTGCAGCACGTCTAGGTTTCGAGTTCTGCCTTAAGTATCCATTTGCCAATCGATCTTTCCTCCTGAACTCTATTCGCCGAAGCTCAGAATAAGTCGCATACGGCGCTTCGCACACGGCTCTCTGGAAGACACGTCCTTTCCTTTCGAATCACACACAGAGAAAGTTTTTTGTTGTTCTGTGACGCTGTTTTTGTTTCCAATGGTATCTTCCTTTCCTATTTGTCCATTTTTGTGCATAACTGGAAAAACCCCATTTATGACTTTGGTGGCGTGTGCCGTCATATGGCAGTTATTTCCTTCAGCAGAAACCTTTTAATATTGAGTTGTTCTGGAAATTCCTTATTTGTCTTTTATTTTTGCATTCAAGAAACTCATCCTAGTCTTGTGAAGTCACATATTTCAAACGCCTGAATGTGTTTTCACCTTTTTAGTTAAGAACTATGTGTCCACTCTATAGTGTTGAATATACATAATCTTTTATGTTCCCTTACAAATGGTGTGGGCTTCATTATCCCCACAGGTGTTCCTTGGTGTTCTGAATCAGTTCTGTTGATGTTAATTCTGCTTTAAAGAACATTGTTTCTTTCTTTCTTAACTGATTCAGTGTCACACAAAAAGTAGATTTGTACCTAACAAAAATGGATGGCGGAAAATGGGAAGTAGGGGCATTCGCATTCATGACTTAAAACTTGTTAATATGGTAGCAGACATGTTGTGTTATAAATCAAATTAAAAGGGCTTGCATAAGAAAAACTACTTTGATTAGTCTTTTCCAGGCAATGAATGTCAGCCTTTTGCCAGGGATTATATCTTCCATTAGTTTCTTCAATGGCCAAGCTACAATAGCCAATCTTCTGTGCTGCTGCTTAGAAAATGACAAAGATATCAACTTTGATGGTGATTATGCTGCTCTTGTTAGAGATAAAAAGTATTTGGATTGCAGCAGATGTTGACAATAGAAAGTGAAACAAACATTGTACGTTGACATACTGCTGAGATAATGCCAACACATGGGAGGACAATGTTGAGATACTGCTGAGATAATGCCAACACATGGGAGAAGCAGGAATTTCAGGGGAGAGGATCGACTTCATTGCAATGGGTTTTATCCCATATGGCTTGGTCTCTTGCTACAGAGAGCGGTCTGCACAGAACACAAACTCCATAGCTCCAGCGATTACCCCCAGGTGTCCCCGAGTAAATTACACTAGTGAACCGAATGATGGAGCCCAGAAATGAACCTATGAAGTTCACAGCACAAGGCAGACAACGGAACCACTTAGCCATGGAGACTGTCAGACATCAGAACCACTTAGCCATGGAGACTCTCAGACATCGGAACCACTTAGCCATGGAGACTCTCAGACATCGGAACCACATAGCCATGGAGACTGTCAGACATCGGAACCGCATAGCCATGGAGACTCTCAGGCATCAGAGCCACTTAGCCATGGAGACTCTCAGACATCGGAACCACTTAGCCATGGAGACTCTCAGACATCGGAACCGCTTAGCCATGGAGACTCTCAGACATCAGAACCGCTTAGCCATGGAGACTCTCAGACATCGGAACCACTTAGCCATGGAGACTCTCAGACATCGGAACCACTTAGCCATGGAGACTCTCAGACATCGGAACCACTTAGCCATGGAGACTCTCAGACATCGGAACCACTTAGCCATGGAGACTCTCAGAAAGAATAAATACATATGGGAGACAACACACACATTTGTATTTTGTTGTTACTTCCCTTAGTGTCAACATACCATTTTGTCTTAATCTTGTATATTTGTTACACATGACAGAATGATTTATATTTCTTGTTTATAACATGCTCACTTCTCTTTTCCTTCTTCTAGAAAAATTAACTCTATTCCTAAAGTTCTTTATTGTATATTCTATTCACCAGCTGGTCTGTATGACATCTACGAGAAAGTTAAGAGACTGGCAATGAGGGATTGTGAATGTGGAAAAACTCGACCAATGTCTGCAGACACTGAGGTAGGTTCATGGCAGCCTGTTTTTTTTATTGTCTTCTGGGACATAAGGACCAAAGTTTTGGGGGATTTTGGTGAGCAGTGCAGCTCTGAGCTTGACCCAGCCCTTCTAAGTGGGTTTTCTTTTCCTTCTCATTGTGTCTTTTCTCTCTCAATAGAGTATAGATCCTCAATCAACTTAACAACAAGTTATATGTAGACTTGTTAGTGATCGGTTGGAAACTTGAGCTAAAGTAGTTTTCTATGGGATGTGGTAGCTAGTCACACACCGATCCTTTTTGGTCACCTCTTTCGTCACATGTGGTAGGCTATAGTGTTATTATTCATTGCTTCCCTTATGGCACTGATAGCAAATGAGCATCATGAATAGGTACCAGAAATCTGTCTGGGAAATTCATAATGCCTACCATATTATTCAAGGTAAGGAAATAATGAACCTAGCAAGTAGACTACATCATGACGATCAGAACATTAGAGCATAAATCCTCGTCCCATTACACACAAAACATCCTACTCAAAGACAACCACAAGATTCTGTTATGTTCTTTTAAACCTATTTTGAATATATTTTCTGAATTTTGGTAGTCTTTTGAAATAATGCTGGATTTCCTTGTATTTGTTTTGTTTGTTTTGTATTTAGTGTCTTTTAATCATGATGTATAAAGCTCTTGTTGCATGTCACATGTACAGACAGTTTGATTGCAAGAGATAGTTTCAAAATATTCACAGAATTTTATTATATAAAAATATGTAATAATACAATAGTTTACACTACATGTCTTTAAATTGTTTTCTACTAGCTACTATACAGTTTAGTCAACATTCTGTTAGAAATGTTCCTGAAACTCCATGTTTTAAAAAAAAATGCCTCAGCTGCATTGTTGTGTTCATGATATTGATCCTCAAATCACTGCCCTTTTGGTTTTGATTTGAGGTCAGGAAACAAGAAAAAATCAGGTGGTGCCAGGCTGGATGACTATGAATGATAGTCTATGCCAGTCACATTGTTGCCAGGTATTGCTTCACTAGTAGGATCAGTGTTATGCCTTTGTTTACTGCGGTAGACAGCTGGGTTACTAAAAAATGACTCATTGACATTAACATGAACTTCACAGAAAGCTCTTGTGCCACTCAAAAACATAATTTTTCATATGCTCCTTCTAAAGCCAAGTTATTGTCTCTGAGGATAACTTCTCATGCAATACACACAGTTTGACATTTGCATGTTGTTCAGTTATGGATTTTCAAAACTGATTCTATGTGCATAGCACTCAAGCAGACGTCTGTCACTTTGGTTCAAAAATAAATGAGAAGGCTACATCAGGAGTGCTGTGGCCACTAACATCTAATAACAATAAATTTCAAAACAGAATCAGTCATTCAAACGGTATCTGGTTATTCCAGGAGTTGTGAAACTACCTCATATTTGAAAAATATACATAATTAACCGTTAAACTGTACATGCATTCTTCTGTTCTCAGCCACCATACAGGATTAAAGGCATCAATAGAAATCCTTCAGGTAAATGTATATTTACATTCATTCTCGTGGTTTGTTATCTAAATGCACATCATTGCTTGAGGCAGTGACTTGTCTTGACTTCAGTCCTGAATCACCAGGCGTCAGCTCTTGGTTATAAACATTGTCAAGAAATTTGTGTTCACTAGCTATGTCTGCACAAAAAAAGTAGTTATTGTTTACTGATTAGCATTGTCTGTGCAAGAAATTGTTTCTAATTGTTTAGCAATGTGTGCACAATATTGTTTTAATTAGTGTTTGCACAAGACATTTTGGCTCCTCCTTGTTTATCAATGTCTTCACGAGATATCTAGTTGTTTGGTATATTACTGTGGTTGAAATTTCACTGAGACTCAAGTAGCTTTGCATAGGTGTGTTTCTGTGGGCCAGTGTTCAGTCCACAATTGTCTACACATGACTAGTCTTTCTGAACATGTTTGGTTGTCTGTTCTGCCTGTGCACAGTACCAGTCTGAGTCTGTGTGGCTGTCTGTTGTGACATAGACGTAACTACTTTGACCACTCATTCAAGACAGACAGTCATTTATGTTTGTGTGTGTCTTGTGTTTGTTTACTTTGAACCAAGCATTGTCCATACATACAAGTGCTATTACGTCTAGTGCACTGGACTGATTTTTGCATGTGGATTAGCTTTCCCTATTACCAGTCTCCCTTGCCATCAGGTGAACCCACTCTGACTTCTGAGGTACTTGTAATTTATGCCCCAAAGTCAAGGACAAGAAGTCAACATTTTAGTCCAATTGTCCGGTGTAGGGGTTAAACCCTTTACCTCAGCATCAGCAAGCCGGATGTTTAAGAAAGCTCTTATCAATTCAGTGGTTGCGGCCTTGTGGGAGCATGTGTACACCTCGGAGGAGCAAATGGATTACCATGGTCTGGCAAGAATGAGACAGCGAGGAGTGATGAGAGGATCTGGCCGACGCTCAACGCTCAGAGGAAAGGCGAGACAGACATATAATCAGATTGCTACTGGTACTATTAGTGTTGGAACTCTTCGCTGGCTGCTGAGGATGGGGACGGAAGCGCTTATGGGAATGCCCTAAATGCTGTGATGTTGATTCCTAAATCAATCAATCAATCAATTCAGCTATACTGAACGTGGTCTTTCAGATAACCTGGATATGAAAATGTGGCTATATCATCATAAGTGTCTGTTTAATGTTCCATTTGGTCCATGTTCTGTTTCTGTCGCTGATGTATCTGCTCATTCATGTCTGTGTGTGCCACAGTGAGATGGTATCTACTGCTGTTCTATTGTTGTTAGGCAGAACTAACATTGCATCAGTAAGGAATATACTCTCCTGGTAGCATTTTGTTGTGCTATCATTACTGCAATGGATGTTAGGGCCTGTATTTCAGCAGACTATTTGTTGAATAAGTATGTTTATTTGCTTTGTTTCCTGCACTTCTGTTCTTCACTGCTCAAATGGCAGACCCATGTATTTATATGTGAAGTCACGCTTGTCGTTACTGTAGTTCTTCAATCATGTTGCTTACTGTTGATTTCTTTCGAATGGTGTTTAGCTGTGTGTGGTTGTTAAATGGCTGTTAATGATGTTTGCTGGTTTTCCACATGGATTTGGAAGGAGTGATTATTTACTTGGTGTGGTAGTTTATCCTTGTATAGTCTAATTAGACTTGTGAAGCAATGCACACAACTGCTTCTCTTCAATTTCCAACTGGCTAGTCACTAAATCTTATTTTCATTGGATAGTCTCCCATGTTCTTGTACTTTTCTGTTTGGATCACGGTCTTAGTATCCTGTGAGTAGGATGGAGATGCAATTTGTGCATTTCATTTATTGGAGTAATCTATATAGCACCTGTGATCAACTGCAACACTTATTTGTCTGCTTTACAGTGTTGATGGCCAGAAAGGAACCACCGCACACCAGAAACCTGAATAAAACAAAACCTTTCCAACGCCATCAGATGTACCAGAAAGCATGGAAGATGCAGCCACCCATTGGTGAAGATTTTCGTCACAATGTATGTAGAGAGGTTCACAGTAAGATGCTTAAAAAGGATGAGGTTAAGGTAAGGGCTTGTGTTGAGACAGTTTTATTTCATATTTCCAGTACGTTTTTCTTATATATTTTTTTGCGCTCGCTCGCTTTGAATTCAAGTATAGTCCATACACACTACGTTTAGAAGCACTGGACTGAATTTTTGTTTTCATAACTCGCTACTCATTTCTTTCTATGGTCACTCCAGCTGTCAAACAAGTGCATCACCTGTGAACATAATGCTCTGCTAATAATTTCTTGTAGTGTTAGCTGTGCTAGTGCTGAGATCTTTACATTTGTTGCAGTCTCAATTACGTATGACAGGTTACATAAATATGCTTCTGTGCAGATGTTTCAATACTGGTCTTGCACACCCTGTAAGTTGCTGAACTTAGAGAGGGAAGGAAGGCACTGCATGCAACATAGTCCAAGTGGAGATAGCACTTTGGACTGGATTAAAGGAAAGCATCTATACCAACCTCACTCTGATAGATGGTTCTGGGACTGAAGTGCTGATGCATCAAACCAAAGAAGTAAAACTAGTTCTTCCAGGGGATTCGCAGCCAACCAATCATAAGGAGGTTGGTTCAACACCCGGACTAATGTTGGTAGGCAAGTGCATTAACCACTTTACCACCTCCTTGTCTGTATTGCTAAATATGTTACTATGGTGTAAATGTCTGTGTAAAGTTTTCTGTAAAATGACGTCTTGTTTTTCATGTTATTTGTAATTGTATGACTAAATTCTAATGTGACTACTTTTAGCACTATTCAACATTCACCATCATTATATGTCATTCTGGACAACATAAGGATCATCTCCTCCCACAACCATCTGATTTCTTTATAAGATCAACCACGGCCAGTCATCTGTGCCACTTTGCCAACAGATCCAGCATTTCTGTCTGTAATACCCAGTCTTCCTGGTTGTCACAGCATTCATGAGAGATTCCTTATGACCACAACCAAGATGATTGTCTTAATTGTGATGTGGGTAATATCTGTTTGTGTGAATTTTCCTCCTACAGGGACTTGGATATGTGACTTCTTAGCTTTTTTTCTTGAGATTCTTATCATTCTATACAGGATCCGACATGTTTCTTTGTCTTCTCTTTCTTCATTGTTCCTATTTTGAGGGGAGTGCATCGCACATGGTTATGCACTTCAAAGATAGTGTGTATGACTTTGGCATGTATTTGTATGTTTCATCAAGATAGATTCCATCCAAGATAACGGGCTCTGTCCACCTGTGGGTAGGTTTTCTTGCCTAGAAATGCCAGGGCAGTGCCTTACAGCTTACTCTTTGCAATATCTAACTGCTGTAAGATTTTTGACATGCTCAACTTGCACAAGGACCTCCTGTTTTTCTTCCATATCCACCCCAGTAAAACCAGGGAGGTGTGTGATCTCATTAGATAACCAATAGTTCCTGGACACATGCCCAGCCCTGCTGACATGGAACCTGGTCACTGCTGTGCCTGAGGTGGACACCACTACCTCTCAGCTATGACTCCTCTCACATCTGTCTAATCCTGGCATTTCAGGGTCCACGTGTCACATCCTAAACCGTGGATTCTGACATCCATGACCAAGGATTATTACACATAAATGTTCTTCACACCACTACCTCTCAGCTATGACTCCTCTCACATCTGTCTAATCCTGGCATTTCAGGGTCCACGTGTCACATCCTAAACCGTGGATTCTGACATCCATGACCAAGGATGTGTTACACATAAATATTCTTCACACCACTACCTCTCAGCTATGACTCCTCTCACATCTGTCTAATCCTGGCATTTCAGGGTCCACGTGTCACATCCCAAACCGTGGATTCTGACATCCATGACCAAGGATGTGTTACACATAAATATTCTTCACACCACTACCTCTCAGCTATGACTCCTCTCACATCTGTCTAATCCTGGCATTTCAGGGTCCACGTGTCACATCCTAAACTGTGGATTCTGACATCCATGACCAAGGATTATTACACATAAATGTTCTTCACACCACTACCTCTCAGCTATGACTCCTCTCACATCTGTCTAATCCTGGCATTTCAGGGTCCATGTGTCACATCCTAAACTGTGGATTCTGACATCCATGACCAAGGATTATTACACATAAATGTTCTTCACACCACTACCTCTCAGCTATGACTCCTCTCACATCTGTCTAATCCTGGCATTTCAGGGTCCACGTGTCACATCCTAAACCGTGGATTCTGACATCCATGACCAAGGATGTATTACACATAAATATTCTTCACACCACTACCTCTCAGCTATGACTCCTCTCACATCTGTCTAATCCTGGCATTTCAGGGTCCACGTGTCACATCCTAAACCGTGGATTCTGACATCCATGACCAAGGATGTATTGCACACAAATGTTCTTTGTCTTATGGCATTCTTCCTGCATTTACTGTTACTTTTTGGCACCATGGTAGTTTCCTGGCTTACCTGCGCAGAGTCGGAGGTCACTTACCAGTTGAAGATACATTTTGCCACTGGCTCTAAGTTGACCACCTTGTGTGAATAGGACACTTGAGATTTCTCTGGAAGAAAAGGGAGCTGCTCACTTTATCTCATTGTGTATATATGAAAGCCTCGTGATTTCACGACCCTTGGTAGCAGCTGCCATGGGATTTTCTTTAACTCTGCTTATATGTTTAACTTTGCTTATATGTTTATCTCACCAATGAATGATAATATATATTATCTTCTGCAGCTCAACCATAAGATGTTTGTGCCGAACTCATACGTTGTCCCATCAGACAAGCCTAGATATGATCTGCGATGGGCTGTTCGCAAATGTAACCAGAATTACGAAATGCCTCCATGTGGGTTTCTTTCATGAAATCTAGCCATAAATGATGCAATCACCTGGTTTGGAAGATCAGTTGTTGTATTGAGCCATCAGATGTTGAAGACAGCCATATAAGCTGAATAAATTATGAGCTTGCAATAAATAGATGTCATAATAACATTTGTACAAAGAGAGTTCAGGAAATACCATCTGTTATTATTTTGTAGATGTTCAATTTTACCATCCAGAAATTAAACTGCTAGGTGAAAGACCCAGAAGAGTCAGTGTTTCACAGGCAATGTAACAGTATGTGGATGCTGAGGAGGATTTTCATTTCATTTGCTTGGAATCAGCCTAAATAATTGTTAAATACTTAATATATTAACTGTACGCCCCAGAAATGATGTATGCGTGGATTTGGCAGGCTTAGTTGTATCCATCTTTTGTTATATTAGCAATATTACATTATAATGATACAAGTACTGCTGTTTTTATTGCACTAATGAACAAAGAGGTTTTATTTCATGCTGTATTAAATCATTTTTATACTAGCAAGATTCTGTGGGTGCATGTTGTTGGTGTTAACGTAAACAAGTGTTTATGTGTGCATTGGTTGTTGAGCTCTATATGGTTTCAATAGTTTGTTGCACAAGCCAGGCTTGGCTAATGACTCTGATACTTTTGTATCTGTTGCTTCATTGAATGATACAAGTGACTTCAGGAACATCCAAGACACCCACTGAGGAGTAAGAAGTAACAGATGCATAGTTGGTCCTCCATATTTATTTCATAGCACCCGTTTTCTTTTTGGCTTTCCAGTTCTACAAGTGCTGACCAATATCTCCTTTTCTTTTATGACCACATGGGTTTCCTTCCAAAATCACTAGCCATGTTTGCCTCAAAAACTAACTGTCTCGGATTTCTAGCAGCCTATATATTTTCCTACCAATTTCTTGATATCTTCCCTTGTTGATTGACTGTCTTCCTCCTCTGTTATTTGGATTCCGCTATAGACTCCGTGGCCAAGGGATTATGGATACAGTTCATAATCCCGCAGACCGTCTTCCATTGTTATTTTTGTTTACATGGTATTGATGCCGGTCGTTCAGAAAGCAATGGCAAAGTACTGAACATAAACTTGCCCAGCAATCACGAACCGCCAAAATATGCTGGGGTTGACTGCTACGTCCCATAAAGGATATGCAACTAATTAAATAAATAGTAGAACCACAGTGGTGCAATGGCTAGTACACTTGCCCGAGGACTCGGCGATCATGTGACTGAATCCACATCAAGATGGATTTTTAAAAATTAATCAGGTTGGCCCAGCTTAAAATGTGTACCAGAGAATGCTTTGGGAAGTAAAGACGGCTGACAGGATATTGACATCATTTATGTGCGCTAATGGTAAACAAATATTGGTCTAGCACCATATACCAGTCTCAAGGCATGTAAAAGGTCCTAGCTTACCTTAGTATTGACTCTCATAGCAATTTGTCATGTCTTAATTTGAACAAAATATTTGTTCTTTTAATACTATTTGGCAATTCATTTTCTTTGTAATCAAAGTTTTTTCAAAGGGTCGATTTATTTGCTGTCTCTTCACTTCACACCTGCTGATTCTTTTATACATCCTACATTTGATTCTCCCCTTCAGCTGCTGCTTCTCTACCACAACCAGTTTCCTTGTGTAACCGCTATATTGTCTGGCACGCATGTAAACACACAAGTTCAGTGACCACTTCTTTCCCTTGTCAAAGGCAGTAAGTCGCACCTATTAGGCTGTTTTCTAACACAGAAGTCGGCACACTCTTCTCTGGCATGTATTTGTGCAAGGTATACAAAAACATACATGTGTCTGTGGCTAAGGGGGGTGGATGATTTTCACAATCCTGCATCCCGGGTTCACAAGCAAACCATCCTGTGGTGATTGTTAGCAATAGTATGAGTGTCAGTTGTTCAGGAAGCAATGGCAAACTACTTGACTTAAACTTGTCTAGTAAATCACAGTCACAGAATGCTGAGGTTGATTGTGATGTCCTCTAAAGGACATGCAACTGTTTTTTTTTTTTTATTTCTTCTAGACATATTCTATCTCAAGGAAATTGGTTCGATCTACCTACGTGTGGTTTTTTTTTTTTTGTCCCTCTCTCCCTGATTATTTTCCTTGGCAGTAATCTCCAGTCACATTACATTACTTGTGACCTTGTAACTTTCACACTTTTCAAAGAAGGCTAGCTGCCTATTCTTGCTATTCAAGTGATTAGGGCATGATATTAGTAACTGATTTTTGTAAAAAAAAATTTCAAAACTAACCCATTTAAAGTATCTATGTTGGGTTAACTTTCTGGCATTTAACAGTTGTGCCTTCTTGATATATCAAGAAAGGAAGAAATCTGCAGAACACAGTACAACAGAATGTGTAAGGCAGTGGTTCTCAACCTTTTTTGGCCCATTCCCCCCTTCACCATATTTTCAGAACGCCATTCCCCCCCTTCCTATCAAAAATTTGGCCCGTTCCCCCCCCCCCCCCCCCCTTTTCACCGTATTTTCAGAATGTCATTCCCCCACCTTTCATATTTCCTATCTAAAAATCCCCTCACCCCTACACAGTATACGTAAAAGTGGAAGGCAAATGTAATAGCATATACTAAAACAAGTCTAGACATCCACATAAAACATGATTTGTGGGTCTACTTACTTTATAAAATGAATTTTAGAAGGACGAGATATACATAACTGTAAAGTATGAAGGGAAAAACTATGTCAAGTAATCGGTTCTTGTATTAACACGATCTTGAAATGGTCTTCATTCCCACCGGTTGAGAACCACTGGTGTAAGGTATTAAACATGCACAACACAGAAACTGAATGTATGACAGACAGGTGAATGTTTTAAGTGGAAGTGTGCATGTCATAAGGGACAATGCAAGAAATGTAGCAGCAGACCAGAGATCCATTACGTGAACACATTAGTTTAAGCAAGAGCTGCATTTTATACCTGAAGAGCGTGTTATGCAATATGCCTTTGAGATTAGACGTTAGAAAACAAAATATCAGATGTTACATAGAACTGGTTGTAACATGGCTGTGAATACCAAATAATTAGTAAACAAGCCAAAAAATCCCTAGAAGCCACAGAAATGTGATTTTACTGATGAATGTTAAACAACAGTGAAAATATGGAACCTACCGGGACAACAGTTTAACAAGAAAAATTACAGAGGAGGCACTGAGAGGATTAAAACACAGCGCTCTCGTTAAACTATACTGGAGGGAAGGGTTGAAGCCTGGTGAGTAAAAGGTAGACTGATCCAAGCGGGCAGACAACACAGAGATGGACAAACAGAAGTGTACACACATGGGTAAGAGAAGAGGAGTGCTGGAGCTTCAACCTTCATTGTAGAAACAGCACCTGAATGATTGACAGAGTATACAGGACAGTCTTGTCTCTTGGCAGGGAAAGATGTCAGGAATCATGGTCACCAATAGCAGTTTGCTTAGCATTTTTATGATGATGAAAGTACAAAGTATAATATAGACAGAATAAACTACGAGTCACTGTGTGAGGAAACAGGTGATGTGTTGTTGCTCTATTGTATTGACATGTCCCATCAATCACAAACAAAAAATGAAGCAAATCGTGTGTATAACTTATGGGACATTCATGTGCCAAAATTTAATGAAATAAACTTCACTGGATGAACAACAATAGAAGTTAGGAATCGTTTTGGGGGTCTTGATGTCTGTACAAGAGAAAGTGACACCCGATGAACTGGCAGTACAAGCTAGAGATATCTTGATAACTGCAGCCAAAAATGTAATTAACTTAAGCCATGAATTACATCAGACAATTAATAAAACAACAAAGGGAACTGAAACAGAAAGGAGGTGAATCTGATAACAGCAGGATGAAGTATAAATCTTTAACTCGAGAAATAAGAAAGAACACAAGGACAAAAATCAATATATGTAAGATTGCTGTACCAGAATAGAGCAATATCATACGACAGGAAGAGATAGCGAAATGTTCAAAGAAATGAAGTTATTGACAAGAAATGTTCAACCTCAATTGAATGTTATCTGTGACAAGATGGGAAATACCTTAACAGAATCTAGACAAATTCTAGAAAGATGGCAGAAGTATTGCAGTGGAAAGTATAATATGAGTGACAGTGAGGATATGAATGAGATACATGAGCCAGAGACAGAACCTGAACCCTCAGATGAAATTGCATGGGCAATAAAGAACCTGAAGAATGGTAAATCACCTGGGTGTGATGAGATAACAGCTGAACTAATTAAAGCGGGAGGAGAAGAAAGCATACAAATCTATCACGCATTATGTAAAAAGATATGGAAATATGGTATATGGCCAAAAGATTGGAAGAGAACTATCTTCATTCCAATACCAAAAAAGGGCAACCAGAAATTATGCACCAACTATAGAACTGTTGCCCTGATCAGTCATGCAAGTAAAATTCTACTAAAAATCATAATGGGAAGACTTCGTAAATGGAAGAAGAAATTAACGTGGTTCAAGCTGGATTTAAACAAGGAAGAGGAACAAGAGATCACATTCTCAATATGCATTTAATAATATAGAAGTGCAGAGAATTTAATCTAAACCTATTCTCATGTTTTGTGGATTATTCAAAGGCATTTGACTGTATACAACATTAGAAATTTGACTGTGTACAACATCAGAAACTTTGGGAAATCATGAGGAATATGGGCTTTCCACCACATGTAATACAACTCATAAGAATGCTCTATCTAGACCAACAAGCAGCAGTTAGAATAGATGGAGAGACATCAGATTGGTTTGACATCAAGCAAGGCGTCCATCAGGAATATGTGCTGTCCACATATTTATTTAACCTGCACGCCGAAAATATAATGAGAAATATAAGAGATGATATAAACAGGGAGCTAAATATCGGTGGTCATGACATACCAGAGATTCGGTATGCTGATGATACAGTATTGCTATCCACAACACAGACTGGTATAGAAAACCTAATAGCCTCAACCCAACTGAATAGTGAAAATCACAACATATCTTAACATAGCAAAAACAAAGATAATGCATACAGATAAAACTACTATGGAGAAAGAAATATATGTCAATGAGGAAAAATTGGAGGTGGTGGAAAATTTTGAATACCTTGGGTCATTGATTACCAACAATGGTGACAATGAACGAAATTAAACGACCATAAATTGCTCTTTAAAGACTAAAACAACTGAATAAGTTATGGAATGGGACAGACAGAACTACAAAAATAGATTTGTAAGAGCATGCATCTTTTCCATTGCAACATACGCCTCTGAAACCTGGACACTTACTAAACAAGCTGAACAGCACATAAATGCCTTTGAATATAATTGTTATAGATGAGTTCTAAGAATATCTTGGGTAAAGAAAAGAACAAATGCATCCATACATCAAGGGCTGAATACTGAAGAAGGTTGGCTATTAAAGACGATAAAACAAAGAAAACTGAAATATTTTGGTCACTTGAAACATGAAAGTTTGGAGAGAACAATAATGATCTCCAGATGGGTGTATTGGATGCGGGACATCTTGCTTATGATCGAGAGGTTTTCCAGAAGGTTTTTATGGGAGTGAGGTTCTGCAAAGGACATGCTACTGAATGAATGAATAGATGAACAACTTCATTTATGAATGAAAATGACCACACCGCAATTTATGGTATGACTTGCTCTAAACTGTACTTTACAGATCAGCAATATAACAAAGTCAGATGTTGATGCATACATTTTATCTCAAGATAGCATTCATACACAACTCACATTCTACAGTTTTCCAACAAAATGTTGACTGGTGTTTCCTGTAGCACCTGTAATGGTTCTCAATAAGGGTGCAAACACATTTCTTCTTCTCTGTTCACACTCTGACCTCTTAATGAGACAAAGAAGCTCAAATGTTTAGTTTCTCTAAACAAAACGGCAAGAGGGTCGACTTCGTTGCACCGGGCATTACCCCATATAGCCTGGCTTCTCTCCGCAGCTGCAGCGACCACCCCCAAGAGTCTTTAAAAATGTGCATTCATGAACCAAACGAGGAACCAATAAATAAACCCACATCCTTCTGCAGATGTGGCAGACGACCTTGCCATTGAGACCCCCATAAAGTTTTCTATTCATGAATGACCCGATGAGTTGCATCTGCATATTTTTATGCACAGCTGTCACTAGTGCAAGAAATACTGATGTGCACACTCTCCATGAACATTAAGGAAAACAAAGGCAAACTTATAACACAATTTAATGTATCAACATATACTGTCAACTGGTCTTTCTCATACTGAACGTGCAGCTAAGATATATTTAATGTCCATTATTTATCAACTACCGATACCCTTAGGAAAGATTACTTTTGGTCTATATTTGTCATGTGTAGTGAGGTTGGAGTTTTTAATGGTAAGCCAAATTCGCTTTCTTCTGTGTGTGTATGTGGGCAGTTTGTGTAGTATCTTGAATCCTTGACAGAACCTATCAATATTGATCTTCCTCTAGCTTCATAACCGGAGCCTTTTCAGTTGCAGGTACAAGTGGTACTTCATAGGACTTCATTCTCGCAATATATTCAAAGCAATGAAAAAGTCAAATCTTAATTGACTTTGAAGATTTATTGTCTTCCTCTCACAACATTTGCCCTACACTACAGTAGTAGCATTTAGCTCCAATGTTAAATCAGTACTACTGTATGGATCAGAAACATGATGAATGACTAAAAGAACTACAAACATTCATTAATTGGTGCATGTACAGAATAGCAGGACTAAAATAGTATTGACCCACTGGAGAGAACTAAACAAATTCTAGTGACCCGAGAGCTGTGGAAGAGATGCTGGCACTGGATAGGGTACACTGACAAAAATTTGAGGATAGTATAACTAGATATGCCCTCGTCTGGAACCCACACGTCAAACAAAATATTGAGAGGCCTAAAAACACACTGAGAAAAGAATTAAAGACAGAGATAAACTATATGGGGAAGACAGAGGTAGCTACATGAGGCAGCAAAAGATAGGAGGGTCAGGTGTGAGGTAGTGGAGGGCCTATTCCCCAATGGGGAATAAAGGGCAGATGGAGAGGAATAGATATAGCAACATGCCATGTCTCTTAATATGAACAAAATATCTTATCTGTTCTTTATGTTATTTAACAGTTCTCTTTGCATCCTAAGCTTGTCTAGGATTTATTTCGATAGGAACACTAAAACGCTTCAGCATTAGAGTATCTTCCTTTGGATGTTTTCGGAAATCCTCTGGCCTCAGTGTGTTGACAAACTTTTCCCCCCGTCTGGTTGTGTGACATTCATCCAACAACTTGCCTTCAATTTTCTCCAAGGCTGCCAGTGTCAGGACCAGAGTTTCATGTTTCAACATTGAATACACATTGAGACCTGTGGTGACAAGGTAACTGTGATTATTCTAGAACAAAACACATATTTATGAAAGACAAACAGTTCAATTGTAATAATAATGTGCCGAGAGCACGGTAGTCCCACGATACATACTGCAGTTGGTCTGCCAGGCCCTCACATATTCTAGACCATGGCTTGAGTAGACAACCCACAGAGGAACATTCCAACCTAGGCCTATTCCATTCCAGTCCAAATGTGCTAGCTACATCTCCACAAATGTGAAGCTGCATGATGTGAAGGGTGGCTTTAATCACACATGTATATTTTCATAAGTGCTCTAACTTTCTCCCATAGATACTACAAGGGTGACTTTAATCACACATGTATATCTTCATAAGTGCTCCAACTTTCTCCCATAGATCCCACAAGGGTAACTGTAATCACACATGTATATCTTCATAAGTGCTCCAACTTTCTCCCATAGATCCCACAAGGGTAACTAATCACACATGTATATTTTCATAAGTGCTCCAACTTTCTCCCATAGATCCCACAAGGGTAACTGTAATCACACATGTATATCTTCATAAGTGCTCTAACTTTCTCCCATAGATCCCACAAGGGTAACTAATCACACATGTATATTTTCATAAGTGCTCCAACTTTCTCCCATAGATCCTACAAGGGTAACTAATCACACATGTATATTTTCATAAGTGCTCCAACTTTCTCCCATAGATCCCACAAGGGTAACTGTAATCACACATGGATATCTTCATAAGTGCTCCAACTTTCTCCCATAGACCCTACAAGGGTGACTTTAATCACACATGTATATCTTCATAAGTGCTCCAACTTTCTCCCATAGATCCCACAAGGGTAGCTGTAATCACACATGTATATCTTCATAAGTGCTCTAACTTTCTCCCATAGATCCCACAAGGGTAACTAATCACACATGTATATTTTCATAAGTGCTCCAACTTTCTCCCATAGATCCCACAAGGGTAACTGTAATCACACATGTATATCTTCATAAGTGCTCTAACTTTCTCCCATAGATCCCACAAGGGTGACTTTAATCACACATGTATATCTTCATAAGTGCTCCAACTTTCTCCCATAGATCCCACAAGGGTAACTGTAATCACACATGTATATCTTCATAAGTGCTCTAACTTTCTCCCATAGATCCCACAAGGGTAACTGTAATCACACATGTATATTTTCATAAGTGCTCCAATTTTCTCCCATAGATCCCACAAGGGTAACTAATCACACATGTATATCTTCATAAGTGCTCCAACTTTCTCTCATAGATCCCACAAGGGTAACTGTAATCACACATGTATATCTTCATAAGTGCTCCAACTTTCTCCCATAGATCCCACAAGGGTAACTAATCACACATGTATATCTTCATAAGTGCTCCAACTTTCTCCCATAGACCCTACAAGGGTGACTTTAATCACACATGTATATCTTCATAAGTGCTCCAACTTTCTCCCATAGATCCCACAAGGGTAACTGTAATCACACATGTATATCTTTATAAGTGCTCTAACTTTCTCCCATGGATCCCACAAAGGACAGCCCCAGGACAGCGCATGAACTCCAGCACCAGCGAGGATCCATTGTATAAGTTAGTTAGTCGCAGTTCTAACTTCACTGCATAAGATCAACCCCATAATGCTCTATTCCTATGCTAGTGAATATCACACAAACTGCCCCTCACTGTCCCATGCGAAGAGTGGAACAGGCAGCAGTATCAACAACCCAACAGCGCACACAAGCAAGTTCATACATAAGGCTGCTGCCAGAATGCCAACACAAGAGCCCGCATGCAAAGTACAGTTCATCGTCGATGGAAGTGACAGTCACTAGAAACACAACAGAAACCGACCAGCATGGGTGATATGGTCTTTACTTCCCAGATGATATCCTGACAACCTGTTTTAACACTGGGTCGACCAGGTCAACGAAAAAATCCCCACCTTGAAGATTCAAACAATTAACCACTGAGCCAGTAGGCAAGCCACTGTCCCCCCCCCCCCCCCCCCCCCCCCACAATAAAATATCCATCCCCATCTCAACAATCAGCTATATCAAATTAGATCCACTAATGAAAAGGACAAAAATTACATTTAGAGCTTCCATTCAAAGTAATGACTTTTATTTCTCAGCACGCTGTTTGTTACTTGATAAACTCCTGATTCCCTGCAAGAATGTCTTATCAGATAAAGATGTAACAGAGGTTAATCTCTTACCATATGCAGGCATGATACTCAATCCACGAACCTGACTCACAGCAATGGCCATGTTCTCTGGCATGATATCCGTGCTGCATGGGAAATGAACATTAGAAATATATGAGCGATAAACATTCAAAGGAGTCTTTACAAATGGATCAGATCACCCAGCCAGTGCTAACCTGCCTACAAATGTGGGGCTAGCACTATAGATACAAATGCCTCATCGTGGCAATGGGCCCTTCGTGTTTATTTTTGCTACCAATCAGCACAATGCCTAAATGTTAAAGGTGATCCTATGATAGAAAAAAAAAAAAGATCAAACCATCATCAATTCACCACAACTCAAGTGAACTCGCTTTAATGTACAACATTAAACAATCTTGGTAATGGTGCTAAAGAGAGCTCATCACAAACAATAACTGCCAAAGAAACTATCACTTAAAAGAAATATATTAAGTGCTTTGCTACAGCTGTACTCCAGGACACCAACTGTTGCAATGACCTGTCTTGAATGAAAAGGACAAAATGAACAAAAAATCTTATGCACAATCTCTGTTGAATCATCATACCACTGTCCAAAGTTTTGTTCTCTCTGGTGCATCTTACAAACTTTTGTCTTGCAGGACATTGCCACCTTAAAACATGATATTCTGACAGCTCCCAAGGCAGCAGACTGGAATCCATCTTTAATGTGGACTTTACCTTTCAGCCTAGCCAACTTGGGAGATATTGCCAGCAGCCAAGATAGTGTCAGCAAAGAGGCATAGAAGTTCCTGTACCACTTCAGGTGGCAACACAGGAGATGAAGGTCCAGCAAATCAAGATATGCCAAAATAACCCTCCAGGGTGGAAGAGAAAAGAATAAGAAAGAAAGAAATAACTTTACAAATATCTGGTGGGAAAATGGCCATGCTCTCCCACAAATATGTGTTCGCTATTCTTGGTATTCTTCATCATCTTCAATTCCACTAAGTCAACCCATCCAGCATTTTGCTCCCTCTATCTCTAAGAATTGCAATCTGCCCAGATGCCACCATCCCCATCGCTTTTGTTTTTTGTGCTGTTTAGATTTATTCTTTCTTTTCATGTTCAGATAATACATGCAGGATTGTATACATACTTTCACATCTTCAGTGCTGTTATTGACAATTAATTACACTGATCCTCCTAACAGCAAAGATGATCAAAAGTAACAGTCACATGACAAATAAAGATATGCAGTTATTATAGAAAATATACTCACTCATCAACAAACAGTACAGAATATCCCCAGAATCTGATATCAGTTAATTCCTGCAACCACTGTGGAGTTTTTAAAAAAAAAGGATAGTATTTTAATTCACTTTATGTGATTTGTTTCTTTAAGAAGTCTCAGTCAATTAGTCTCTACCATTCACTTTATTTTAATAATACATATTTCCAATGTCACAGCAGCAACAATGGACAGAATGTTTGAAAGAGGCCGCCTGCATGCTCAATTCCTAATCCTTTCAAAATCTCACATGTATATGATAGAGGTGTGAGGTATTTTATAGATAGTCATTCCACCAGCTAACCTGCCTCCTCTCAATGATCACCACTTGCATTGAACAACTTACTGAACATATTTAGGGCTAAACTCTGCATCTAGAAGCCACTCCTCCATCCGCCACCAGGTGGATGCACACAATGGTAGAACAATTGCCTAGCCTAATTCCTCAGGCTCAAGACCCCCTGTCTTGCACCGCAAGGTACAATAGGCAGTAAATGACAGTTTTTGACAGTATGTTAGCATATGTGTCAGGTCTTAGACATGACTGAGCTACCGTATGACAGTAGACAGTACTACCTGTTTTCTGTTAGCGCCGAATGTTGGGCAGCGCTCACCAAACCCGACATACCACATTGTGCCAACGGCTTCGGGCGGAGGAGTGCAATTGTGAGGGTACAAGCCTTATCCTAGTGCAGCCTAAAGACTAAATGTCATGGCAGTGCAGACCAGGCCCTAAGCCTTGGTTGGCAACTGGTCTAGGATGGAAGCTCTGATAGACGGACAGCTAGAGCATTGCTTTGCTGATCCGGCAGCTTTTGCAGCTTGTCTTGTTCCAGACGTCTTGGTGTTACCTTTCTTCTTGAGTAAACTAGACAGGCCGAGAGAGGGATCATACTGCATGGGCAACACATGGTCTCATTCAGCCCAGGCTTTGTGTTATGAAGAGGTATAACCCCATTTTACAAACTATCATCTGTAAGGATGGCAAGGTGCCAATATGTTTGTGTAAAGTGAAAAGCAAGATGGAGAACGTTAGCCTGGCTTGTGTACAAAATCCCTAATCCTGTGAAAATAAAATGAGTTCATTCTCTTTAAAATTCAATAATGCAAATTTTATATATTTGATAGTTGGCTTTTCCTCCACTTTCTCTCCACACTCACTGAAATGCGACACAAGTCACCAGAAAGTGAAAACAGAAAAGAATGTTTGCATAATTATGACAAATAAACAAGAAAACCATTCCACAAACTGTGAAGAAAAATACTGACATGCTTTATCATCTGAACATGGAAGAAAACTGAGGCATAAGCAGCAGGTCTCTAGACAATGCCAGACTTAGGCCATATTAAATGCCAGTGGTTAGGAAACAACGGTGATGGCAGGCATGGTGCCTGGAAGGAGAGCCAGGAGTTACCAACACAAAGATGGACACATGACCCTGAAGTCATCACGTCATGGATATTAAAATACTGATGGGAAACGTAAAAGATTGAGAATCTTTCTAGCGGATCATGATGGGACTGACGTTCTGCTCCATGAGTAGGATACAAGAATCACCATCATCACCTGGCACTTTTTCTGTCAAGCATTGTGGAGAGGAATAGTTGACGTTACAGAGCTCGAGGGTAGCACTGGATAGTGTCATTCCGTGAGACCGTACAATGTCCTTTCAGGCATCCTCTGGCTCTTGTATCAGATATTCTTTGATGTAGCGCCAGTGCTGGTAACTGATGGTGTTGCATTCAACGAGGTGGCTGAACTATTTGATCTTCTGCCTTTCAATATATATGGCACAAAGTGTTGATGATGAGGGTACAAGAATACACATTTTAAAACTGGAAGAAAGACAAAGACATATCTACAAATATATCACCATCCAGTGTCTGGCTGGCTGGCTGGCGTGGGCAATCATGTCCCTCCACAAACTGTGATCGACTGCATGGATCAATTTGTGTGTTGACTCCCTTTCATGCCATGACAATGCATACATCTGTATAAAGCTATCCCAAATGAATTTCACTTTATTGATTGAATAAATCTCACAAGCTTTTCATATTTTAATCAAAACTAACTCTCATTTGCACCAAGACACCTCTTACCTCTGGTTCAGATGTAGGGATATCGAAGTTGTCTACAATGATAAGGTCATTCTGTTGAGCAAATAACAAGAAAAGAGTTAATAAAGAAGTAAAAACCAACGATTCAATAGGGTCAATTATTTTAGTTCATTGTGCAAGCCCTGTGACTGTTCTGTGTCCAAAAACATCCTGGTCTATTTAGGTACAACACCATAAACTAAATGGTCACATTTCAAGCAATTTCCTGTTCTGATTACCAGACACGATGTGTACACACATAATGAAGAGAATAGGAAAATGCTTCAAACATAACTAAGACTTAGTTCATTTTGTTGTGACAATAATTAATTCAAACAGATTATGTTAAAACAGTTATTTAACCAATTATTTCTTACATTATGTAGAAGAATGAGCAGATATTAAAAAAACAAATTCACTATGATAAAACATTGTACACAAGAAGGCATCTTCAGATGTGTCTGCCCAACCATCCCTCTTCTGCTGGCTTGCCCTGAGCAGGACATTACCCCCATGTCTTGATATTCTCTATCAAAGGCCAGATGTTCTGTCCCTACATGCAAGCGATCTATCCCATTTTGAATCTATCTATGTTGTGATCTTCCTCTTCTTTGTTCTCCGGTACATCTCACTCAATAGTGTTCCTTTACACGTCCAGAAATTTTCATTTTTCTCAATTTTGTTTGTCTTAATAACCCATCTTCCTCTGTGGTGAGTTCTTGTTGAATAGATCTGTCTGTTTTTCTCTCTGCCCAATGTGTTCTTGTCTGTCCAATGTTTTCCTGTCTGTCCAATGTCTTCCTATCTGTTCAATGAATTTAAAATACTCCTCTGATACACCTATATTCAAAGGCGCGAATATGCTTTTCAGCTGGGTTTTGAAATGTCCAAACTGCACATTAATGTTGTCACAGGAAATATGAATGCTCTTCAAGCCTTAACTTTTGTTGTCCTATCTGTTCCAATCCCTAAAGAATTGTTGGGCAACTGGTGTAAGTGTGAACACAGCAGCATCATGGACAAAACAGAGGCCCATTGCATTATCAAATTCCTCCAGTATTTTTTGGGGCAGCCAAGGAGTAATGCTTACCAACTACGCACCACCAAAGCCTTCTCCAGAAGTTACAAGAAATCAAATACAAAAGATGTGAGATGTTGTCCAGAAGTTCATATGCTCCAGAAAAATGCACCGGCTCATGCAGCTCATGGCACCATTGACCTTGCTCAGCAGTATTTTTTGGCTGTTTGCAATTTCTTGACAAGTTTACATTCAGTAGTTTTTCAGTAGCTGTATGAAAACCAGCGGTCTGCTGCCAAATCGCCCACAGTCGTGTTACAAGTGCGGTATGTGGGGTTACATATTGCGCCTGTAAACCCCATGGCCAGAGCCAGCTGAGCATCCCACCTCATAAGATGACCTTAAAGTCGCTTAAAAGTCGACAGGGTCGACTTCATTGCATCGGGTTTTATCCCATATGGCTCGGTCTCTTTCCTAAGCACGTAAAGCATCACACAAAGCACAAACTCCGTAGCTCTAGCGACGACCCACAGGAGTCTGCGAAAAATTTAAGTTCAGTGAACTGAAGGACGCGGCCCGGAATCGAACCCACAACCCTCGGAGCCTGAGTCAAACAGCTTCACCACAGAGACTCCATAAGATGACCTACTTTATATGAAGGGGAGATGAGGTCGTGCAATGTCCAGCATGCCTGCCTGCTAGTCCAGTAGTCATGGGTTTGAATTAGCATCAATGTAGATGTTTAAAATTGACTTGGCTCCACAAGCCAACTCTTGTCTAAAACAAGCACCAGGAAATGACGTGGGAAGAAAAGACGGCTAGCATGATAACATCACCCTTTGATTGCAGACGGGTCTATAAAATACATGGAGCTAGCATCGAATGCCCAATCAAGGTGTGTAAAATGGGCCCTTTACTTGTGTGTTTTGTTCTACTTTATGAAGACCTAACATTTCACACCACCCTGGGTGACAACTGAAATGTGATTACATATACTTTCACTAAGAGATGGTATTTCCTAAGGGAGAAATCCAGCACCTATGGTTTTATCCAGAGTGCAGAATGAAATGTAAATTAAAGATATGTCAAGGATCTCTTTCAGACCAAAGAAGCCCTTAGCTCTTGCACCAGAAAAAATGCCCACTAGAGACCTAATACAATTTCTCTACACCACTATTATTAGCATTCAGCAATGACAATCATATTTAATCATTCTTTAAGAATGTTACTCTGGAAAAACAAGAAAATAAACAAGTACACTTCATGACCATAAAGGTTTAAATTCAAAAGGACCAATGACTTTACTGCACCAGGTTTTATCTCTCAGGGATTGCTCTCTGTCAGCACAGCAGCCTGCAGAAAGCACAGCACAGAGTATGAGCTCCACAGGTCTCAGAAAATGACAGAGCACACATTGGAACTGCCCCATGTGCTGTGATGTTGATTCTTGAACCATCTGAACTCAATAATGACTGGTACATTGTGCTGTGATGTTGGTTCTTGACCCATCTGAATTTAATAATGACTGGTACATTGTGCTGTGATGTTGGTTCTTGACCCATCTGAACTCAATAATCACTGGTACATTGTGCTGTGATGTTGGTTCTTGACCCATCTGAACTCAATAATCACTGGTACATTGTGCTGTGATGTTGGTTCTTGACCCATCTGAATTTAATAATGACTGGTACATTGTGCTGTGATGTCGGTTCTTGACCCATCTGAACTCAATAATGACTGGTACATTGTGCTGTGATGTTGGTTCTTGACCCATCTGAACTCAATAATGACTGGTACACAGTGTTTGCAGCTGGATTACCTGTACATATTTACAAGACAAAGCTGCTCTGAGACCCAGGACTCTTGAAGATCGGGCCAGCATGTAGAAATCACTTTTGGGGCCTCGTGGACCATGAGCTTTGGCACCTGTAACAGAATAATAAAGCACATGTAGAAATCAACAGTTTTAGTTTTATCGTCAATGTTGATGAGGATTTTCCCAGTATTTGTCACTGTCATTTACTGCCAATATAGTACCTTGCGGTGTATGGCAGAGGGGTCTTTGAGCCTGAGGAATTAAGGCTGCCTGGCTTGTGCAGTCGCCACGAACTGTGCAGGTTAGGATTTTCTTTTTGCCCCCGATAGAAAAAAATCCCACACCTTACCGAGGGATCAAACCCGGGTCTCCCGAAGGAGGGTCCGGCGTTCTAGCCACTCGGCCAGCCGCTCCTCCCAGTATCATTTCTGATAAATACACATGGTTATATTCTCCTGCTAGTGTTGTAAAGGTCCTTGAGGTTGCCTTTCACTGCTGCTATTTCTACCTCTTCTGCTAAGCCATCAAAATATTGTCTTTTATCTGCTGTTTTTACTTGCTTCTGTATATTTTTCATGGGCTGTGACTTCAGCAGCTCTGGCTTTCCTATTGTTTGAATCTACCTGTTTAACATACATGGTAAGTTACATTGTTACTATTATCTGCTTCTCTGATGGCTCCCAGTATCACTCTGGTACAATAATTTGCAGCATTATATAATACATAACCCATTCTGTACCATGTAACTGGCTATACATTTATAGGTTACTATTACTGGCCTAGAGGTTAGCGACTTTTCTCCGTAATCTCGTATAATCTTGTAGGTAACGTGACGACGGTGAGAATCAGCAGTGGTTCGAATCACGTCGGTAACTTACAGGGCATGTGAGCCAGCCGCTCAGAAAGCAATGGCAAACTACTGAGCGTAATCTTGCCAAGAAATCAACAATCAGCTGAAAGATGCTGATGTTGACAGCAATGTCCTGTAAAGGATATGGAAACATTTTTTTGTTATTAACATGATACTATATGACAGTACAGTGGTTAGTGAGCTGGCTTACCAAGACAGTGCCCCACCAAGTAAGGATCTGTGGTTGAACCAGACATCATCATAAAATGTGTAGCAGATAAATGTTCATAATTATTTAAAAAGGAAAGGGAACTAATCATGTACCTCACTATGCCACAACACAGAATATGTGAAGGTTCAACAATTCATACCGCAGACATCTGTCCCCTGTAAACATCTGTCCCCTGTAAACATCTGTCCCCTGTAAACATTTGTTCCCTGTAAACATTTGTTCCCACCAGACATCTGTCCCCTGTAAACATTTGTTCCCACCAGACATCTGTCCCCTGTAAACATTTGTTCCCACCAGACATCTGTCCCCTGTAAACATTTGTTCCCACCAGACATCTGTCCCCTGTAAACATTTGTTCCCACCAGACATGTCCCCTGTAAACATTTGTCCCCTTAGTGTTATACCTTCCTGTCCCCTGTAAACATCTGTCCCCTTAGTGTTATACCTTCCTGTCCCCTGTAAACATCTGTCCCCTTAGTGTTATACCTTCCTGTCCCCTGTAAACATCTGTCCCCTTAGTGTTATACCTTCCTGTCCCCTGTAAACATGTCCCCTTAGTGTTATACCTTCCTGTCCCCTGTAAACATCTGTCCCCTGAAGTGTTATATCTTCCTGTCCCCTGTAAACATTTGTCCCCTGAAGTGTTATACCTTCACACATAATACTGGATCTTGGCATAATTTGGTCAGGTGACCAGCTCTGGCATATTTAAGTGAGGTGACCAACTCTTTTCCTTTATAGCAAATACTCATTATTATCTTGCAGATAAACAGAGCTGGGTTTAGCAAAACCATACAAATTGTAACAAAGGCTATGCAATGTTCAATGAAAGGTTATTTGATGTTTGATAAATGGATAGAACTGACTTAGGGCCTCCATAGCAAATACTTTGTAAATTATTAAAAACCTGCCATGTTCATATATACATATGTACCACATTTTATCATTAGAATGAAACTATAATAGTGTAATATTATATGTCAAAATTATATTTTGCACCCAATAAAAAATGTCTTTTTCTTCAAGTGTGACAGATGATCGCAATTTACTTGGCTACTGTAAAAAAGAACAATATTTATTCGACTATTGTAAAAAAGGATCATGAGTTACTCAGCTACTGTAAAAAGAATCATGAGTTACTTGGCTACTGTAAAAAGGATCAATTGTTACTTGGCTATTGTAAAACGAATAATGAGTTACTTGGCTAATGTAAAAAGTATCAACAGTTACTAGACTATTGTAAAAAGGATCAATTGTTACTTGGCTATTGTAAAAAGAATAATGAGTTACTTGGCTATTGTAAAAATAATCATTAGTTACTTGGCTATTGTAAAAAGAATCATGAGTTACTTGGCTATAGTAAAAAGAATCATGAGTTACTTGGCTATTGTAAAAAGAACCATTAGTTTCTTGGCTATAGTAAAAAGGATCATGAGTTACTTTGCTATAGTAAAAAGAATCATTAGTTACTTGGCTATAGTAAAAAGAATCATTAGTTACTTGGCTATAGTAAAAAGGATCATTAGTTACTTGGCTATAGTAAAAAGGATCATGAGTTACTTGGCTATAGTAAAAAGAATCATTAGTTACTTGGCTATAGTAAAAAGGATCATGAGTTACTTGGCTATAGTAAAAAGAATCATTAGATACTTGGCTATAGTAAAAAGGATCATGAGTTACTTGGCTATAGTAAAAAGGATCATTAGTTACTTGGCTATAGTAAAAAGGATCATGAGCTACTAGCCTATAGTAAAAAGGATCATAAGTTACTTGGCTATAGTAAAAAGGATCATGAGTTACTTGGCTATAGTAAAAAGGATCATGAGTTACTAGTCTATAGTAAAAAGGATCATGAGTTGCTTGGCTATAGTAAAAAGAATCATGAGTTACTTAGCTATAGTAAAAAGGATCATGAGTTACTAGCCTATAGTAAAAAGAATCATTAGTTACTTGGCTATAGTAAAAAGGATCATGAGTTACTAACCTATAGTAAAAAGGATCATGAGTTACTAGCCTATAGTAAAAAGAATCATGAGTTAGTTGGCTATTGTAAAAAGAATCATGAGTTACTTGGCTATCGTAAAAAGGATCATGAGTTACTTGGCTATTGTAAAAATAATCATTAGTTACTTGGCTTAAAAAGAATAATGAGTTACTTGGCTATAGTAAAAAGAATAATTAGTTACTTGGCTATAGTAAAAAGAATCATTAGTTACTTGGCTATAGTAAAAAGGATCATGAGCTACTAGCCTATAGTAAAAAGGATCATGAGCTACTTGGCTATAGTAAAAAGGATCTTGAGTTACTAGCCTATAGTAAAAAGGATCATTAGTTACTTGGCTATAGTAAAAAGGATCATGAGTTACTAGCCTATAGTAAAAAGGATCATGAGTTACTAGCCTATAGTAAAAAGGATGAGTTACTAGCCTATAGTAAAAAGAATCATGAGTTAGTTGGCTATCGTAAAAAAGAATCAGTAGTTACTTGGCTATTGTAAAAGGCGACTGCGGGTTACGTGACCATTATAAAAGGGGGCTGCAATGAAAGCAATGCTGGGAAACAGTATATATATGAGCAATTTTGCAACATTGTTCTGAAACCATTGACCTGATCTGATAGCCAAGGGCTTCTAACCTCCGGTAACTGCCACCTGAATCTCCTTAACTTAGTTAACTTACCTTGAATCCATAATGGTGATCTACAACTTCCATGTCGAGCTTTGCCCAAACCTTTCTGAGGCCATGGTTTTTTGCCACCTCCAGGCATTTCAGCTCGTGTTGGCTCAAAGCTGTAATTCTGTAAAGCAAACATACAGTAGATCTTCCATGTGTGAATGACCTCATGGTATGAGATGAATGCAAAAAGACAATTACCATAATGTGTCAATTCATTTAGAAAAACATGGTAAAAAATGTGTGAGTTCAGAGAAAGAATGCAGGATGGAGGAACAAGGACAGAGAGAGAAAGAGAGAGAAAATTAAACACTCACTGGTTAATAGATATAAGAAACAATTATGCAAGAGAGAGAGAGAGAGAGAGAGAGAGAGAGAGAGAGAGAGAGAGAGAGAGAGAGAGAGAGAGAGAGAGAGAGAGAGAGAGAGAGAGAGAGAACTATCTTTCTCCATGTGAGGACTGTCATTTAAAAAAACTGTCATTGACTGCCAATATAGTACCTTGCGGTGTATGGCAGAGGGGTCTTTGAGCCTGAGGAATAAAGGCCGCCTGGCTAGTGCAGTTGCCGCGAACTGTGCAGGTTAGGATTTTCTTTTTGCCCCCGACAGAAACAAAATCCCAAACCTTACCGAGGGATCGAACAAAGGAGAGGCCGGCATTCTAGCCACTCGGCCAGCCGCTCTTCGCCATGTGAGGACATGTAGTCTAAATGTGAGGGAGAGCTGTGGGAAGGTGAAGTTTTCAATCTGGAGCCAAGTCTGATGCCTGGACAGTGTGAATTATGTGCGTCTAATATACACATACTGGCTCTGTGGCGAAGGGCTTACAGACGCAATTGGTAATCCCACATACCGCACTCGAAACACAGCTGCGAACAATTTGGCAGCAGACTGCCTTGTCTTGGTATTCATACAATGGTATGAGTGCCAACTGTTCAGAAAGCAACGGCAAACTACTGAACGTAAACTTTTCAAGAAATGCTGGGGTTGACTGTGACGTACTGTAAAGGATATACAACTAGTTGAGTTGAGTTGAGCTAAGAACCGACATCACTGCACTCAGGACATTCCAATATATGCTTCGTCCCCTCATTCAACAGCCAGTGAAGAGACACTACCAATTGTTCCCACCACTATCTGATTGAAAGTTCTGGTCTTCCCTCTCAGTTTTAAGATTCTACCAGAACCCCTGCCAATCCCCCGCAATCTTATCCTTTCCACATACGGATTGGATATATAACTAAAGAAGAATACGCTTATACACAGTATATGCACATGCTTTATATTGTATCAATTGTCATCATCATGTGCCATGATGATATGCACTGGCAGAAATGGTTGTCAAGCCATTCAGGCATTTTTCTCTTTGCTATCCCTTGCCATTTTCCCATCAATTCTGCCAGCTGTCATTAAGTTTACATATTAATTTATTACCATGTCCCTAAACAAATCTTTACAGCCTACATCTAATTTTTCTAATCAATATATAGTTTTCATTTCTTTCTCGAAATACTGTCTTATTTGTCTCACCATAGTATTATTTTCATTTTTTCTGAGAAATCACATTTACACTGCCATTAGATTTTCTCAGCTTGCCTAATCATTGCCCATGATTCACATATATACAACAGTATGGGTTCTATATATCACTTCAACACTTTTTCTCAATGCAACTGACAGCTGTGTATTGATGAGTGGCTTGATTTTGAACCCTTGCCTTGGCATGTCGGGGTCATGTCAAACACTGTTAATTGATGAGTGACAGGATTTCGAACCCTTGCCTTGGCATGTCGGGGTCATGTCAAACACTGTTAATTGATGAGTGATAGGATTTCAAATCCTTGCCTTGGCATGTTGGGGTCATGTCAAACACTGTTAATTGATGAGTGACAGGATTTCAAATCCTTGCCTTGGCATGTCGGGGTCATGTCAAACACTGTTAATTTATGAGTGACAGGATTTCAAATCCTTGCCTTGGCATGTCGGGGTCATGTCAAACACTGTTAATTGATGAGTGACAGGATTTCAAACCCTTGCCTTGGCATGTCGAGGTCATGTCAAACACCGTTTATTGATCAGTTACAGGGGTTCGAACCCTTGCCTTGGCATGCCAGGGTCATGTCAAACACTCTTAATTGATGAGTGACAGGATTTTGAACCCTTGCCTTGGCATGTCGGGGTCATGTCAAACACTGTTAATTGATGAGTGACAGGATTTCAAATCCTTGCCTTGGCATGTCGGGGTCATGTCAAACACTGTTAATTGATGAGTGACAGGATTTCAAATCCTTGCCTTGGCATGTCGGGGTCATGTCAAACACTGTTAATTTCACTGTTAAACATGCTATTTCACTATCCTCTAAGCCACAGTAATGATTAAATAACAGAAAAAAATAGGAATTTCTATAAGAAATAAATTACAGGAAAAGTCCAGAGAGGAATCTTTTAGATTTATCACTAAATAATGGAGTTTCGTAAATAAGATACCTAAATGAATAAACATGGCTATGCATATTTCCTTTATTAATTACTAGTGACAGAAGTAGTGTCGCTCCTTGAACGCTTCGTCATTGTGTTTCCCCTACTATATTTCAAGGATATTATATTAATGTAGCACACTTGTTGGCAAGAAGATGAGAATGTTACATGTGAGTGGACAAGTGAGAACACCAGAAAGACTCAGCACAAAAAATTTTGAGGACTCATTACAGCTGACCTTCATTGTGGAGAAGGCACTGCATGTTAAATAGCATACTTTCTATGCCTCCACCAATGTGCTATTTCAGACCAGTAGTTTTAGTGGGTTTGAAAATAGTAGTTTTAAAGTGGTCACTTATTAGCACTTCACCTGTGTCAATTTTCAAAGCCTTCTCACAATTGTTTTTGATGCCACACACTGGGCCTCACTGCTGCGCGATCATGGTTTTAGACCTATACTCACATTCTCAAAGGTCTGAAGATTTTGCGTAACCCATACATAGTCTGTACAGAATATTTGATGTGAAATGGGAGGCACTGAAAACTAGACCAAGATCAATGCTGACAGAGTAAACATGAAAGCAATCAGCTGGTGTAAAACAGCCTTACAGGATTTCAAATCCAAGGAAAAAGTAGACATTATTTAAACAGACATTACTGGAGACATGATTCAAGCACAGGTGAATACATAAAATGATGACATTTTAAGTCACTGTAACAAATGTGCAACCTCAGACAACTCTCAAAATAATGTGAAACTTCACAAATATACATTTCAATGATGAAGATCAAAGATATGGAGGTTTAAACTTACAACACGTCTGTACATCTTCTGCCAATGGACGTTTTTATGCAGTATGTCTACCCTGCAAACATGACAGAAAATGATAGTAATAATCATTACAGTAAGTAAACGATCTGATTACACGACCTAGGCGCCCTGGGCATATCATACTAGACCAAATTTGATAGACCAATCAGCACTTGTTGGTGGGGTGGTCAGTATCTCACTGGCCACTTTTACTTCCCAAGACATTCTCTGGTAGCCATTTTAGGCTGGCTCGGCATAAAGACCTAGGTCAATTTTCAAAATCCATCTTGTGGATTTGAACCTTTGACCACCGGGTCGGCAGGTGAGCATCTAGCCACTATGCTACCACCTATTCCCAATAACCATTACAGCGTTCTGTTATCTTTTACATACACAAGGATACACACAAGCTAACATCTGAAACACATAAGGTGACACATAGGTCAACCTGAGTGTTTATGAAAAAACAAACATGGCATGACTTCAGTTAGATAAAAGTGAACAGTGATGTCATATTTATGTGTGTTGTGTGCCCAAAGAAGGGGGCAGGAATTTCCATGAAATGTATCTAACACTGAGTTTATTTTACAGCAGTGAATAGGCCACAATGTTCCCAAAACATACGGGTTCAGACACAGATATTTCCCAATGAGCATATGCCAGTCATAGATCTTTCGTATCCAGTACTTCCCTTATTTGTCATGTATTTCTTCCTCGGTTCAGTTCACAGACAAGTATGTGCCCATTTAATGGAGAACACAGAGACCAGAGGCCGCTATCATAGTGATAAGATGAATAAACATGTAGACACTGATTAACACTCATAAGATGAGGTATGAAATAAACAGTTTAGTGGTCAATTTATAAAGCTCTTCTTTCTTGTCCATCCCTGTTTGACCTTAAAATGTGCGGCTGACAAGCGACAATCTGATGAGAGCTCTGGTGTGTGCTTCAGGCATAGTGGTTTCTGTAGCTTCTGATATTCTATCAATCCACTGTTCGTGGCAGCCACTTACTGCTGCATTTCCATTGTGCCTAAGTGCTAAATGTCTAAGTAGTAGAGTCATGTCATAATCATTTTTCACAAGAAAGTGAACTGATTTTCTGTCCAAATAACCCTGAAATATCAGAAATATGAAAATATCCAGGCATGTTTCCAATGGCATTGTTCCAGTGAGTCTTGGACTCTCCCCTCTTTGCCAAAGTGACATACAGTGATAAATGTGTATCCATCAGCAGTGTTTTCAGGGTGTTCCACATAAAGTATTCAATTTATATGGCATTTGTGGAAGTAGCAATTCCCTTTATCTGCAAGAAGTGGACACTCAAAGAAGTGATGTTTGACAGTTTTGTGAGGATGTGTACAAAGTAGAAACTCTGGGAGTGTGTTATTGTGAAATTCTGTTCAGATTAATGTTTAGTGATATAAGATGTGTTTGATATTACTCCGCTCCGTCCCTGTCATTGGTTACTCTTTTCCGTGGACCACTTTCTAGGTGTCTCCGTGGCCCACCTGCTCAACCAAGTTTACATCTTGATTGTTTTTTTGTTTTTTTTTAAATTAACTGTTCAACTGTTATAAGGTTTGTTGCTGAACATGTTTTTAAAAAGTTTGATCCCTCCTTTGCCATATATGTGTTTCTTGCATAATACGAACAATGATATAAACTTGGCTTACATGAAACTGATAACTGTCAAAAGCATCATCCCAACAAATAGAAACAAATAAAAAACCTCAGGTATAAAAACAATTGTTACTATTCGGCAGAAACATTCGAATAAAAACCATAAGTACTCCAGTAACTACTGGAATCTACAAATGCTGACAGCTCCCAAACTGTGTTGGTTTAATAAGTATCTGATTCATTCTCTCATGGTTGTCCTAATGCTGATTCCAAGCCTGATTCTGGATTGCAGTAATCTGTGATGTGCTGCCTCATCATGCAGGCATGATGGACAGACTTCAGCATTAATCGCTGAGCTGATATACTTTATGTTATGAGCTTAATACTGAGCTTGGAAGAAAACTATTTCATCCCTTTGTTGCATTATCAAAGCAATAGTTAGTTGCATATCCTTTATAGGACACAGCAGTCAACTCCAGCATTTGCTTACAGGACACAGCAGTCAACTCCAGCATTAGCTTACAGGACACAGCAGTCAACTCCAGCATTTGCTTACAGGACACAGCAGTCAACTCCAGCATTTGCTTACAGGACACAGCAGTCAACTCCAGCATCTGCTTACAGGACACAGCAGTCAACTCCAACATTTGCTGACTTTGTGATTCATGGGCAAGTTTATGTTCAGCAGTTTGCCATCACTTTCTAAATGACAGGCATTCACACCATTGTATGGAAACCAAAGCAAGTCAGTTTGCTTCCAAATCGCCCGCAGTTGTGTTTCGAACACAATAAGTGGGATTACGAATTGCATTCGCAACTCCTTAGCCACAGCCACAGCCGTCAAAGTAATAGATCCGAACCAATTTCCAAAGTTGAAGTGTTTCAAGGGGCAGCTAACCATGTACACCGCAGCCATCTACTTGCATCTGCTACAACATTGATGAAGTTTTTGCAGAGATAATCATCTTCATACAGGGTGTATTTGTAATGACTGTGCAGTGTTTGAAAATATTGCCGGTCCAAGTTTTGCATTTACCTATTATGTTGCATGAACTTCACAGAGGGTGAATACAAAACTTGGACCGGCAATATTTTCAAACACTGCACAGTCATCAAAAATACATCCTATACATGATTTACAAGACAGGGGTCAGCGTGGCCAAATGGATAAGAACGCTCGCTATTAAACATCCGGTGTGCTGATGCCAAAGTAGTGGGTTCAACCTCTACACCGATCAGTTGGATTAAAATGTTGACTTCTCATCCTTGACTTGGGGAGTAAATTACAAGTACCTCTGAAGTCGGCATGGGTTCGCCTAATGACGAGGGACACTGGTAATTACACTAAAAAATCAGTCCAGTGCACTAGAAGTAGTAGCACGTGTATGGACTATGCTTGAGTTCAAATCCAGTGAACGAAAAAAAAAAAAAAAATAGAATTACAAGTCAGCCCTCGTCTGCCAGCCTGGTGGTCATGTGTTCAAATCCCCAACAAGATGAAGATTTGAGGCTGCCCTGGGCTCCCGGGATAACCCAGCCTAAAATGGAGAAGGGTCCTGGCAAGTAAGTGCAGTCAGGATGATAATGATTACATCACCTATCAAGTGCTGGTTGGCCTATCCAAAATATGGGTCCAGCAAACAGACACCCAACACATCACAGAGCATGTACAAGAGTTCTTACTTGTCAGAACTGCAGGTACTGACTGATTCTATCTCCATTCTCATTCTATATGTTGTAGTTTTATGTGGCCAACTTAGTTCTTCTTCTTCTTCTTCTGTGCTCATCGAGTTGTTTTTTCTTTTCGGACGTGATTGCATTGTGCCTGTTTACAGCAGAGCTGCGTTCTTGCGCCATTAGGCCGACACATCCGACGTCTGCACGCATTTGTTGACCAGGTTAACCTTCCCAGGGGCAACTTAGTTCTGTAAGCTTTACCTGACAGACCAGCTGTGAACCCCTTCTCTGAATTGTTGTCATGCAGGAGTTTATCTCTTTATGAGTTTCTGGTGATATTATCTTTATCTTTCCATTAGTTTCTGTTGTGATACTATCTAAATCTCTCCATATGCCTAAAACATGTTTGATAATATCTTTATCTTGCTATGAGTTTCTGTTGTGATATTATCATTATTGTTCCATGAGTTTCTGTTGTGATATCTTTATCTTGCCATGAGTTTCTGTTGTGATATTATCTTTATCTTGCCATGAGTTTCTGTTGTGATATTATCTTTACCTTTCCATTAGTTTCTGTTGTGATATTATCTAAATCTCTCCATTTGCCTCAAAAATGTTTTTAAAAAACAAACAAACAAACACAATTTTCAGCATACAATGTGTTTTCATTTAAGAAGCTAGAAGAGAAAACAAACATATATTTTGTGTAAAGTGAGAAAAGAGAACCTGCCTTGGGTAAATTGCAAATATATCAGGATGGAGATCAAGCATGCCCAGTTTTGTGCCCTGTAGTGTGTCCATGGACTCTATCCATGCCAGACGAGGATAAGTGTGGTCCACAGGGAATCTCAGAGTTCGTGATGTCATTTTAGGTGTCTCCAATGCAGGATAAGCTGGCAAAAATTATGTTGAAAAGTATTACTATAAACACTGAAATACTTACAATATAAGCACAAAGTACACCAAGTGTGCTCTCAGATTTGAACTTTTAATATCAAATAAAATATAAAGTGGCCTGGAATGTTTTAGTCTTGACAGTCACTACAAATTTTTTATCTATGGCTCACAGGCATGAATAGCTAAAAAAATAACATACAATTACAAAGATAATTACACAACCTATTCCATTTTGCATGTAAAAAAATTAGTTATTTTGTTGAATGCCCAAAACTCAGTGCACAAAAGTGTAATGTTAGAGATACTTAAACATTGAATTCTCATCCTTGACATAGTTTTACAAATCTGCCCCAAAGCAGTTTCCTGCTGCACATCACTGAAGTGGTGCGGCTATCACATTTGTACAGGCTTGGATGCAGGGAGGAACAGGTGGCCAGTCTTTCCCTCACAAAGCGAGACAATGAGTGCAGGCATCAAACCTTCGCCCGACAGCACTCATGACACTATCAGCGCAGCCAGCAATCAACTTCACTACTGTGTGCGCTATTCATCTTTGACTCAGGGGCGTAAATTACAAGTACCCCAGAAGTCGGATAGAGTTCGCTTGATAACAAGTGAAATAGGGAAACAAGGTAACAAGGAAAGCAAATCCTCACACACAAATCAGTCCAATGCACTCACTACTAGTTGCACGTGGGTGAACTACGCTTAAATTCAAAGTGAGCGAAATAATTTTTTTATTATTATACCAAAAATCGTATGAAACACCAAGTAAAAGTAATTTTTCTTCTGTTTCCTGGATGACTTGTCTAACTATGCAGAAGGAAAATAAAAAAAACACATGGAACGATCAACATATTAAAAGCAAAAATAGAAAAGAAGACATCAATGTACCTGTTTCAAGATTTAGAGCTAGTTCTGATGCTTCTGGAGTTTCAGAAGACTCAACATTCTGCCGCAGTCTCGCAGTGGTTGTGAGGAGAGCCTGTAAGTTATACCACATTGAGTATAAGTAATACCACATCACAACATTTTATGCTGTCAAATGACTCAATAAAACTGTAAGTAAAGTAAAGAACTTTTCTTTCAAACATTTCTTGAGGCTTTCTAGTCAAATGGCGTTAGCCCCATGTTTTTTAATAGACCAATCACCGGCTGCCTTTACGATCCTGGCATGTGGCTAACAGCTAGCAACGGGGACAATCAGCATCCATGCCCTTCAACTTCAGCTGGGAGAGATGAGCATGTTTCTTCATTGTAAATCACCCTGTATTTTGTTCTAGTCTACATCACTTTTTGGAGCCATAGTACCATGCTTGCCTGCAGTCGCGGTGGTCATGTGTTTGAATCCACCTCGAGGCAGTTTTAAAATACTAACCCAGCTCAAAATTAACAAATATGGAGGATAGCACCATATTTCCTATATGTTACATGGTATAAGAAATGGTCTTTACGTACTTTACTATAACTCTTTCACTGCTGCTTCACCATAAACCATCTTGTATTTAGCTCTAGACTAACTCTTTTGGCAGGAATTATGGCACATTAATGAACACATTAGGAAAAGATTGGAGGCAACAGAGATGTGATTCCTGAGATGAATGTTATCAATACCTTGGACTGCCAGAATAACTAACAATGATTGCCCAAAAGAGGCTAATGAAACCAGAACATTACATACAACTTTATGAAAGAGAAACAGCATTCTTTGGTTATGTGATGAGAAAAGAGACATTAGAAAACATTGTAACAACTGGAAAGAGGCAGACCAAGAGAAATTATACTGGATGGCATGAGATGGTGACATGGAGGAATATCATCAGCAGAATTGATCAAGAGCACCTAGGACAGAGATCTGTGGAAAAACATGAACGCCAGCTGGCCAGGCACAGATGTCTTTTACAAGTACTTGACTAGGTATGCATGTTATACCATAAGCATAAATTATCTCTCAATATTGAAAGTAGTCAGCCTGGATCCTTATGCTCCATTTAATATTGATTGATCAATGAGGCCATAGTCTAAACTAGTTGTGTTGAACAGAAACACCAAACAGAACTGTAAGCAATCCAGCATAAAAAAGTAAGAGAAATGTATTTATAGTGTTGATTAGTTAAAACTGGTTTCAAATTATACATGAATTATGTACCAACTTTTATTTTTTTTCGCATATCCTTTACAGGACATCGCTGTCAACATCAGCATATTTCAGCTGATTGTTGATTTCTTGGCAAGATTACGCTCAGTAGTTTGCCATTGCTTTCTGAAGGACAGGCTCACATACCCTATAAGTTACCGACGCGGAGAGAACCGCTACTAATTCTCACAGCATGTCACATTACTCACGAGAGTATATGGAATTACGGAGAAAGTCGTGTAATCCATAGACCAGGGAGACTGGCTACTGTTACTTAACATTGTTAGATTTAACCTGTATTTGCTATTTCTCTTATGGTGTATGTGCATGTGTGCTCACACACACAATGACACACACATATATTTCAGCTTGTAATACTCTAGGATAGCATCAATTCACTGTGTGGTTTCCAAAAGTAAACAGCTAACTCATCTTCCTGAAAAATAATCTGTAAGAATATCAGAAAGAAAGTGCTGAAATGTTACATAGGTCGTGTTCTATAGTATGGCAGTAAATGACTGAAATTTAAATGAACAGATCAGGAAGAGTTTGGAGGCACAAAGATGTGGCTACTGAGACCATTGTGAATGTTTTGGACTGCCAGAGTAACTAACAATAAGTCCCTGGAAATAGCTAATAAAAGCAGAACTAATACAATATAAGGAGACAAGCAGTGTTCTCTGGTCATGCAATGTGACAAGAGGAATTGGAAAACACAGTGATAACCAAAAACATCAGCAAGGCAGGGACAGAATGAGAAAATTTATATTGGATGGGTGGAGGCTATAATATGTTGGATTATTATTAACAGAATTGATACAGAACACCAGCAGTCAAGATGTGCAGATGCATGGACACCTATGCCTGCTGACAGGGCACATGATCACCTGCTTTTTAAAAATATTAGACTATCTCCATTAATGAGTTTTTGCTTGTGAATTCACAAAATTAAAACTGCTTATAACTGACCTAAAAACTTGAATGAGGAACCACTGGATTTCATTATATTTTCAGCGCTAAACTCTGTCATTAACAAGCATAATTTTTACAAATAATTTTATGATGCTATGAAAGAAACTAAAAGTGTGCAAAGCAACATTAAATTATAACAAACACTTCACATCTAAACAGTTCAGTTAAGAATTTATATTAAGTGATCATGTGTATGACAGCCAGATGCCCCAGTTTTCTGGTATAGTACCTGTTTTTAATGAAATAATTCACTGTCCTGAAAACTGCTTTCGAGATGCCCATTTGTCCCGATGTTCTTTTCCTATTAAATGAGGCTTTTAATTAAATCCAAAGCTGCTTTATTTTCCCTTTTATCGTTTGCTTTAAACTTTAGCATAGTCCATACATGTGCCACTATGTTTAGTCTACTGGACAGATTTTTGTATGTGGATTAGTTTTCCCTATTAACACTGTCCCTTGCCATCAAGCAAATCCACTCCAACTTCTGAGGTACTTGTAATTTATGTCCCCAAGTCAAGGATGAGAAATCAACATTTTAGTCCAACAGACCAGTGTAATAGGGGTTGAACCCATTTCTTCATTTGAATTTGAATTTGTAAATATGCATTGTAAATAAGACGTAATTTCATTTTAATTATCTTGTGGCCAGCGTGGTTGTCAGCGTTAATCTGTAGATGGTTCATTCATGCCATGACCCGAACTTAAACCAGAAGTGATGTACGGCGCCACCCCAGCCTGACTCATTGTGTCCCCAAAATGGCTGCTGTAAAGACCATTCATGTGTTTCGCATCACTCATTCATTCAAATATCACGTAGCAGACGTCACCTTAGGTTAAGCAGAGAAGGTTAGCCTAATATTCAGTGCACAGCGATTGGTTGAAATTATCGTGACCTTTTAAAATTATTGGATTACTTGCCACAAAGTAAGTAACTTTATTTTTTAGCGCATGTCTTAGAAATCGTAGGTTAATTTTAGATGCATTTTCGAATAATGCATCCATTTTTACATAAATTTGGAGAGCTTCATCGTGGACCATCATGGACCGGTGGTAGAAAACAATTATCTCTCCCGACATGTGAATGGAAACTCAAGATGGTGCCGACACGAATATCAATCGGAATCGGCTCACACCGTGCAATTTGAACTACTAAAGTTGAAGAAAATACAAGTTTAAAGATTAATAATAATTTATTTGTATACTTCTACTATTTATTTATCATTTAACATGACGGAACATATGGATGAAGTCGGATTTCAAATTCGTCAATGACCAGTTTGATACAATGTCGCTTGAACCGGAAGTGGAGATAAAATGGACACACTTTAAGTCTTAAAAAGTATGAATAGAATGTGAAACTCTGGTATAGAAATATTGACACTCAGATGTGAATATCTCCGCTTAGAATTGACATCCAGGCATTATTGAGGTACCATTAGATTCTGTTTTTCAAGGCCCATGGTTTCATTAGTAAATAATCAAACTTAAAATCGTGATGGAACCTGCTATAATCTATTATGACTTACTTGTGCAGGGGGGAGGAATTGCGAATATAAAAAAATTATATTCGCAATGGAAGTAGGTCACGTGATTATTCCCATGCGTGTTTCCATATTACAATATTTTGTTGATCTATTAACGTGTCTTAAGTAGCATAGTGGTTAGTGTCTCCGCCTTGTACACGGGAGCTCAAGGATCGATTCCCCGCCAGTGAGGCAACATTTTTTTTTTTCATTTTCAGGAATTAGGTGACACCAATGCTAGTCTGATGATTTCACTTTAGGCATATGTTTTCTATGGATTTTGTGTATCAGGTGTTGTTTATCTTGCTGCACAAGAATCTGCGCACTTGTCTTTCTGTTCTTATTTGTCCTCTACTTTTGTTGTCTTGGGAAAGGCGCTTGCTTAGCCATCCGAACACGAGTTATTCTTCTTCTTCTCTCTCTCTCTCTCTAAGTCTCGATCTCCCACCTCTCTCTTTCTTGTCTTTACCACTCTTTAATGTCTTTCAATAAATCTTTCTCATATTCTCTGTCTCTCACACTATCTTCGTTATCTATCTGTATCCTCTCTCTTTTCGGAAAGCCTGGATGTCGAAAGCCTAGTGTTTGAATTGCTTAATCATGTCTCTCTGAGGCGAAGCATATTACTGGAGGCCATAGAATGTGTCAAATTAAGAGAATCATTACTGCTGCGATATTATCAGGACATAAATAGTAGGACGGTAATCCCAGTAATGTGAACAAACATGGATGCCTGGTAACAGTAAGTGTACATAAACAAAAGTTAACAATTCTTGAACTCGCCTGGAGACAGAATTATTTGTAGGGATCGTTATTTGTATTGGGGATACCTGTTCTGAAAAATTATTCTTGATATTTAAACAGGACTAACGTAATGTAAAAATAAAACGGGATGCCAAAAGAATGGACAGAAGTAAGAAGAAGAGTGATTCATTAAAAAATATGGAGAATTCGGCAGAATTAAACTCGCAACAGTGAACATTCCTATTTAATTTTTAATTTTAAATTAACCGCCTTCTTAGACTTCTTAATGGCCCAAACTAAAATTGACTAGTGAACAGACGCTGTGACATGTTTGTTACTTCCCGCAATTCGATTGCGAATATAATTTTTTTTTATTCGCAATTCTATTGTGAATAGAGCCTCCCTAAAAGTATACTAATAGTAATATTCCTGTTATTCAGTTCACAGATTGTCAATTCTAACAAGTACATTTTTCTCTGTATTTAATTACTGATTATTATACTCACTCATTGATTTATTGAATTGTGGAGAAGAACAAGAAACAGGCACAGCCTAACAGTAGCAGGGTATATCGTGATTTTAAAATTGAGTATTTACGAATGAGACCACCGCAGGTATATAGACCTTGGAAAAAAAAAATCTAATGGTACCTCATTGATGCCTGTATGTCAATTCTTAGTGAAGATATTCACAATTTTGCGAGAAACAGATATGATTTTCTCATGTTCCTCATACATTATTGGAACTCTTCAACGTGTCTTATTTTTTTCAGCTTCCGGCCGACCCGAATTTGTATCAAACGGGTTATGACAGATACGCAATCTGACTTCATCGATATGTTCCGTCATGTTAAATGATAAATAAATAGTACAAGTATACAAATAAATTATTAATAATCTTTGAACGTGTATTCTCTTTAACTTTAACAGTTCAAATTGCAGGATGTTAGTCAATTCTGATCGATAAATCAAATCAAATCAAATCAACTTTATTAGGGTTACAAATTGGGAGCGCAGGCCCGTCTTACATTTGGCCCTTCCAATCACTCGTCTTTCATTCATCAAGAGCATTATACATTGGGAGAGTTTATTCCGAGCTGGAGTCCGAATAGACAGAGTAGTTTATTCCGAGCTGGAGTCCGAATAGACAGAGTAGTTTATACATAGCTGAAGCTGTTTAAATATCAAGAATAATTTTCCAGATTGGTATCCCCAATAACAATAATTGTGTCCCCATGCGAGTTAAAGAATTGTTAACTTGCGTTTCTGTACACTTACTGTTTACAGGCTTCCATCTTTGTTGACATTACCGCCCTACTATTTCCTGCTATTGATGTCCTCATCATTCCGGTCCAAGCTGACAGTAATATGCGTCGCCTCAGAAAGATATGATTAGGCAATTCAAACACCAGGCTTCCGACTTACTGGCCTGATGAATTAACAAATAAACAAGGAAATGCTACGCACATAAAGTGCAGGGAAACCTGGTATATGTGAAGCAGGTTGAAAAGAGAGAGGAGATAGATAGATAACGAAGCTAGTGTGAGAGACAGAGATATGAGAAAGATGTGTTGAAAGACATAAAAAAGTGTTCATAACCATAGTTCCTAATATTTTTTTTATTAAAAAGTCGCTTGCACCCAATTAATTGCTGAAATATTTAAAAAAAAAAAAAAAAAAAATAAGTGTCCAGCAGGGAATCGAACCAACAGCTCCCGCTTATCAGGCAGAGACACTTACCACTATGCTACTGAGGATATGATTTTGAATCAACAAAAGTATATAACATAGCCACGCTCATGTCCCGATGACGTCACATACGTTAAGTCACGTGACTAGGCAAATCACGTGACCAGGACCACCCGGGGTTTCCGGGACCGGGAAAAATCACGTGATAGTTCAGCTCTGAATAAACAGAGTAGTTTATTCGGAGCTGGAGTCCGAATAGACACTTTCTTATACATTTACATAGGAAGAAAAATAAACATTGTGAAATGAATGTTGTAAACATAAACAAGGCAAATTACAATGTTATGAGGCCCATCTCCCACCTACCCATACATCACCCCACCCACACACACACCCCCACCTACCCACACACACCAAGGGACACATACATACCCCACCAACCGACCCATCCCCCTTCCGCACATCCCCCACCCACACACTCTCCCCTCACCTGTTCCCCCAACCAAAACACACTCACCACCCACAAACATTCCCCCACCAACCCACACATCCAACGCCCACCCACATACACATTCTCCCCATCCACACCTCAAACCACCCATCCCCCAGCCACATCTCCATTGCCCACATATTCACCACCCACGCACACAATCCCCCACCAACCCACACATCGCACATCCCCAAACCATACACACACATCCCCACCAACTGACATCTCCCTACCCACCCCCCCCCCCCCACACATCTCCCTAACCACCCATACATCCCCAATCCACTCACACACACACCCCACCACCCACACACACATCCTCCACCCACCCATACATGCCTTAACCCAATCCCCCACTACACAATCCCCCACCCGCACATCACATACATCCCCTACGACGCAATATTCCCAACCCACACACCACACATCCCACCACCCATCCCCACCTACACACATATCCCCCACCCACATACCGCACAATATTCCCACCCACACAGATACCCTTACCCATCCACCCCACATACCCCCACCCACACACCACAAAAATCCCCCATCCACACACACATACCTCACCCACACAATATCCATAACCAACACACCACACACCTCACGCCACCCACACATGCATTCCCTACCCGTCCACCAACACACACTCACTCACGCACACATCCTCCACTAAGCACCCACATACCCCACCCACTCACCCCCAACCAAACATCTCTCGATCACAATACCCCTACCCACACATCCTTCCCCCACTAACGCATCCCACCCCGACACATACCTCACCCACCTACACATCCCTAAGCCACTCACACACCCCCACCCAATACATTCCCCATCCACGCACACATCTCCCACCCACACAACCCCACATACTTCCCCCAACCACCCCACCCATACACACATTCCCCGCACCCATCACACACATCCCCCACACCACACACTATCCTCCACCCACACACATATCCTCACCCATACCACCACACCCCCACACCATGCACTCATCCCCCACCAACACACATATCTAAAACCCACACACCATACACTTCTCCCCACCCACCCTTGCATCCCCAATCCACCCAACACAATCCCCTACCCACACAACCCTGCCACCCACACATACTTCCTCAAACCACCCACACATCACCACTCACATAAACACACACACCCCACACCCGTCCCATACACAAATCCTCCACCCATACTCACATCCCCCACACCCATTCCCACACCCCTACTTTCACCCCCACACATCCATCCACACATCTCACCAACACCCACAAATATCACTACCCACAAAAACCCACACACCCCAACCCATCCAAACGCATACCCCCACCCACACATCCCCCACCCACACATATCCCCACACTCATACACATCCTCCACACACAATCACACCTCCTCACATCTAGACACATACAAAATGTCTCACGTGAGCATTGAAACTAGTATGAACAAACTCCCACACTTTACTCACACACATACACTGAAACTTGTCATGAGCAGTCTCATAAAAATGTTAAACATGGAGAAAAATGTGTACATAAACAGTGTGTGACGTAAAAATAGTGATGCTCCCACACACAGAGATACACACAAAGGCACACACACACACATTCACTCTCACTCATTCTGTCTCTCATTCACTCACTGACTCTCTCACTCAAACTACAGTAATGTACATAAGTTCATATTATACATGATAAACTCAAATGGTATTTAACTGATAATATGACAGATGAGAATACACAAACATATGGATTCATGTGTTACATAACATGCGTGTTACATGACATGCATCTGCTCAGCTCTCTCTCTCTCTGTATTCTTTCATATACACACACACACGCATGCGCGCGCTCACACACACACACACACTAACACATCAACTCTCGAACTGTCTCACTCTCTCACACACAACCCTTCACACACACACTCACTCTCTCAATCACGCTCTCTCACACATATACATACGCATGAACACATACAATATTCACGTCGGCCGCCATCTTTGCTTTCCATGAAAAAAGACAAAACTCGTGAGTGGAAATAATGTTTTCTAACGCCATAATTGACCATAATCAATGAAACATTCCACATAAATGTAAAAATGGGTGCAGAATTCGACTATACATCTAAAAATAGTGTACAATTAAGTACACACGCTTTAAAAAAATTAAATTACTTACTTTACGGAAAATAATTTATTGTATTAAAAAGCTATGATAATTTCAACCAATCACTGTGCACAAAATATTAGACGGACCTTTTCGGGGAAACCCCAGATGACATCTTTTATTGTCACGTGATATTTGAATGAATGAATGAATGAATGAATGAATGATGTGGAAGCATGAATGGTCTATACAGAAGCCATTTTTGATGACACAATGGAAAAGTCCGCGGTGACGTTGTAATAACTTCCAGTTAAATTTCGGGTCACTGCACGATCGAAAGTACTACTAGTACTACTAACAGTAACACAACATAAAATAAAATAATAAATAATTTTATCAGAATATCACACAATACACAGCAGTATCTCAGTTTATAACTGACGTTCAGTATTAATAATGTAGGGTTGAATTTCATTTTGTCAGTTGTTACCAGAATTGATTTTTGACATTTTATAAAACAATAACAATATAATATATAATATTAAATGAAGCAAGCAGTGATTGAGTGGTTGAGTAGTGCCGGGCTGCAACTGCAAGAGTAACTCAATTCTCATGGATTAAATTAAATAAGATTCATTACATATCAACCTTACTCTATGCATACCTTCAGCTGGTATTGATGGCGGCTGAATGAACATAAAAACCTTCCAGTTAACTTAGCAAGTGCCATGTTAATTGTTTAATGCAAACAGTGTACACGTAATCAAAGATATGTCGCCGTGCCTAGTTGAATTTCACTCCATCAAGGACGCAGCCATGATTTCAAGCATTACGGCCCTTGATCTAACATCAGAGATTCGATTTATTTATAAGCAATTGTAATAATCCATAAAAGGTTCAAAATTACATTTACAATGTTTAAATTATTATCCCTAATAGAAATAAACTTGTGTAATTTTATTTAAGAAATGTAAGAAAGCCACACCTCTATGTTAAGTTAATAGTTAATAAATGTCTCAGAATATTGAAACATGTGTTAAACGATTATATAATATAACGAAGACCTAGCAGTAGAAAAATGGTCTTAGATTTTAATATGGAAAGCTTAGACCTGAGTTGTGTTTGTTAACTTCCAGGAATACCTAGGATACAATAGAATAATTCTGTTACTGCAAAGTTATAATCTAAATAATTTCTTTGTTTTCGGGTAGAATGAGTACTGACATAGAACGCTTATCGTTTTATGCAACAGCTGGGAGAGGGACAGAAGGTTTTGCTGCAAATGAAATTAAAAGAAATATACCAGGAAAATTAGAAGTACGTTGTTGATCATGAATCTTATCTGAATATCTCTGCGTATACCCGTATACCCCTTTCATCACAATTGTGGTCATTTTATTGCCACATTCAACAATAAATATATCGATATCGATTCGCTCGCGCATAAGATAAAGGAACAGAAATTGAAATGAATATCAGATAGATAAAAGTCTCCCGTTATAATTAGTAATTACCCTCCCGCTGTTTATACTTCACCTCGACACGGCAATAAAATAAGATTTAAAAAAAAAAAAAAAAACTAGGCTAGCTGTGAAGGCATCTATAATTATATTCATAGTGCATAATTCCCAGAAATCTAACCCTCTTTAGATTGAACAAATAGATGTGTTTAGTTCAACTTGAACAAAGATAATTTTAATTAATAATTAATATTAAACATTTAATACTTTCTAAGACATACTCCGGTCTCCCTGGCCTAGGGTATTCTCGTTTACCCATGTGGGGTAACGCAGTGCGTGAGAATTGGTAGCGGTTCTCATCGCGTTGGTGGCTTATGGGATAAATGAGCCGGCTGCTCAGAAAGCAATGACAAACTACTGGGCGTAATCTTGCCAAGAAATCAACAGTGGTAAAATGCTGGTGTTGACAGCAATGTTCTGTAAAGGATATGCAAAAAAAAAACAATAGACACATACTTCTTCCCATTCTCCAGTAACCAGAGACGAACGAGTTCCTATGTTGATGGTATCAATGGCAGTCAGATTAAATGTCCACCAGCATTTTCCCCACCATGTTGAGTTTCATGGAGACCCTCTTCTCACACCCAGCTGAATCAGCCTCTCCAGGTGTTGGTCCCTATCTGTTTTGTTGCACTTTCGATTTGTACACAAAAAGCATTCGTCACATCAACCTTGTCATAAAGTAGCTTATTGCCTAAAATAGAGGTAGTGGCCAGTCTATCAGCCTGTTTAATTCCTCGCATACTCTCATGTCCTGGGGAGAAACTCCATGACTTTAATCTTTTTGTGCTTGCAAGCCACACTGCATGAAACATATTTTACATAACATGCTGTCTGAGTCCATATATCGGGCTATAATATTATCCAGCCATCAAAATGCCTTCATCACAGCCTCCACATTGCTAAAGGTGGATGTAAAAAACATGGAAAACTGTCACATTTATCTTCCAAATAGATCATGAACAAAAACACTTTCACTTTCGTAACAATTTGAATGTAATTACAAAAAGTTCATCCTTGCCTGGTAAAGTTATCATGAGCTATTGTTTGTCTCCTTCTTTTATCTGTATGTAACATTCTGCTTTCATTAGCCTTTTCCAGGCAGTCGTTGATATTTATTCAGGCAGTCCATGGTATTTGCAACATTAGAAATCACATCTCTACTGCCTCCCAAGTGGCTAGCATGCTCGCCTGTTGGCCCAGTGATCGTGGATTGAATTCACATTGAGGCAGATTTTAAAATTGACCTAGGCATCCAGGTCGACCAAGACTAAAATTATTAACGGAAAATGTCTTGGGGAAGTAAAGGTGGCCAGTGTGATATTGCCCACAACACACCTTAAATGCCGATTGGTCTATACAAATATGGCGCTAGCACCATATGCCTCAAGGTATATGATTGAGTTCCTTGATTATTTTTATAATCCCCTTTTCTGTTTTTTCACTTTGTAGTTTTACAGGGGTTTGCTTGCCCCAGTGACCACAAAAGAATTGCAGATAGTAGCATAGCTATTAGTAGGGTCTTCTCTGATAGGTCAAAGAATAGCGATAAGACATTGAGGCACATTGTTTCTGCTTAGTAGGTAGACGCTGGACAACCAAAGGCATTTGTGAATGAAATGCCTGTGTTTTTTAAAATCATTTTTTAACATTATTATATACAGTTATAAATATTTCTGAAAGAGTTGCATTCCCTCTCAATATTTGTTCAATATTTACACAAAAAATATGAGAAATATTCAAACCAATGAAACTCGAAAATTTTGATCCATTCATAATTGGTAGAAATCTAGTTTCCAAACTCAGATTTGCAGATAATACATTTCTCCTCTCAAACTGCAAATGGATTAATTAGAACAGTTAATTCATGTATTTAAAGACACACTAACGATGACCATCTTTTTATCTTAAGATACATACATATTTATATATTCATTCATTCATTCATTCCATAGCATGTCCTTTGAGAACCTCCCTCCCATAACAACCTTCCGGAAAACCTCTCGGTCATAAGCAAGATGTCCAACAATACACCCATCTGGAGATCATCCGCCACATCCTGCACCCATCTTCTCTTTGGCCTTCCTCTTCTTCTCTTCCTGGTGGGCGTATACCCCTCCATTATTCTCTCCAAACTTTCATGACGTTTCAACTGACTAAAATATTTCAATTTTCTTTGTTTTATCATCAATCTTCAATTGTGCAATCTTCTTCAATATTCAGATCTTGTTGTATGGATGCATTTGTTCTTTTCTGTATCCAAGATATTCTTAGAACCCATCTATAACATTTACATTGAAAGGCAGTTATGTGCTGTTCAGCTTGTTTATAGTAAGTATCAAGGTCTCACAGGCATATATATATATATATATATATATATATATATATATATATATATATATATATATATATATATATAATGTTAACTTCTCATCCTTGACTTGGGTATGTAAATTATAAGTACCTCAATGTTTGGAGTGGGTTTGCCTGAAGGCGAGGGATATCACTGTTAACAGGGAAAGCTAATCTTCACGCAAAAGTCAGTCAAGTGCACTGGTAGTAGTCGTACATGTATGGACTAAGCTTGAGTTCAAAGCATGCGAGCGAGCGAAACAAACAAACTAGGCATGGATCCACATGAGGCAGGGGAATCTGCAAAAGATCAGGAATCTCTCTGTCGTATTATTGTTAAGGCAATGTTCTGTAAAGGGCTTCCTACATAATGGTAAATATGTCCTATTTGTAAAGAGTTACTACTGATGGATGTACAGTACATTATGATTTCTGATAGAAATTTATTTTTGTCATATTTCTAGATTTCAACTCGAGATGGAAAGGTGTTCTTCATTCTGTCATCAGCCATTGAATTGAACATCAAGAAAATCTTGGCACTGAGATCTGTAGAACGTGTGTTTGTGGGCATTACAGATTATAACAACACTGCCTATATAGCAAGTATGAATTGTAACTGTAATCAGTTACATATAGAGTATTCCTATCAGGCATGGCATTATGGTTAAAAAATGTTTGATCCAAATAACATTTGCTGTTCATGTTTTATTTTTTTTTATTTAAAAAATAAGTAGATGAAATTGATTTAAACTGTTGTTTTACCTGGGTTGCTTGATTTCTTTCTATCTCATATCATTGATACTTTAGCATTTTCTGTCTCAAGAAGTTGTAGGTAAAATAAAGTTCCTTTTACACACTTCAGTCATATTGGGTATAGGTAGTAATTATTGGGAATAGGTAGTAATTATTGGGTATAGGTAGTAATTATTGGGTATAGGTAGTAATTATTGGGTTTAGGTAGTAATTATTGGGTATAGATAGTAATTATTGGGTATAGGTAGTAATTATTGGGTATAGGTAGTAATTATTGGGTATAGGTAGTAATTATTGGGTATAGGTAGTAATTATTGGGTTTAGGTAGTAATTATTGGGTATAGGCAGTAAGTAAAGAACTCTTTCTAAATGTTTTGAGACATAGTGAGCATGCATTGTTAGTCAAACTCAGTGGGTGACATGATCAGTATCACACCTGCCACCTGCACTTCCCTGGACATTTCTTGGTACCTGTCTTAGGCTGTCTGTACTTCCCTGGACATTTATTGGTACCTGTCTTAGGCTGTCTGTACTTCCCTGGACATTTCTTGGTACCTGTCTTAGGCTGTCTGTACTTCCCTGGACATTTATTGGTACCTGTCTTAGGCTGTCTGTACTTCCCTGGACATTTCTTGGTACCTGTCTTAGGCTGTCTGTACTTCCCAGGACATTTCTTGATACCTGTCTTAAGCTGTCTGTACTTCCCTGGACATTTATTGTACCTGTCTTAGGCTGCCTGTACTTCCCTGGACATTTCTTGGTACATGTCTTAGGCTGTCTGTACTTCCCTGGACATTTATTGGTACCTGTCTTAAACCTGTCTGTACTTCCCTGGATATTTCTTGGTACCTGTCTTAGGCTGTCTGTACTTCCCTGGACATTTCTTGGTACCTGTCTTAGGCTGTCTGTACTTCCCTGGACATTTCTTGGTACCTGCCTTAGGTTGTCTGTACTTCCCTGAACATTTCTTGGTACCTGTCTTAGGCTGTCTGTACTTCCCTGGACATTTCTTGGTACCTGTCTTAGGCTGTCTGTACTTCCCTGGACATTTCTTGGTACCTGTCTTAAAGTGCCTGTGTAAGTAGGAACACTTTTTTCTCAAATTTTCATTTTCCCTCCATTGCTCTCATTTTTTAATCTTGTTATTCTTCTCATCCCGTTGTTACCCTTAATGTAGTCACTGGTGGGTCTTCTCCGTGACTATATGTTGTATTTTGTGTATGTATTTGTTTGCTGATGAAGGCTAGTCGCCGCAAAGTCCTGTATGTGTCGTATTTCTGTTATGTAAAGCTGCATTACTTTGTGTTATTTTATATTGTTTACATTTTCACAGCTTTACCGCAGTTCCACCAAATTTTATTCATATTTTTTCTATATACAGAAATGAAGCATGAGTTGTGATGAACACTAATGGCGTTGCCCTAAATGCAATGATGTTGATAGTGCTATTAAATAATAGCAAACTGCAGCTTTTTAAAACCATGCATAACCTAACCTTATTCGATCAGTTCTTGCTGGGGTTTATGACCTAATCATGGAATACAGAATGCCATCTAATATACTGTTGCCTAGATTGTTTTCTTAACAAAACAAAAGAACCATCCTAAAGGCTTAACTTCTTCAAGGATCAACAGAGTTAGTGATGATGGTTCATTCAGTGTTACATTACATATATAGAATCTTTCATTCAACTGAATTTGATCTCTATGTTATGATAGTATCTGGTGTCAGAGATTATTTAATTTGTTAGATGTATTAAATTCTTCTTGTTTTCTGTTGCAGATAAGAAGACATTTCTGGACAAGCTGATGTGTACTGTCGCATCACAAGAAAACTTTTTCAGTGCAAAGATTGCGCTTGCAGAAATGTCAAACACTCATGTCAACAAGACTAAGGATGTGAACATATCAAAATGCATACACAATTCTTCTGCTATAACTCTGGCAGGATATGGTGGTGATTCAGCTTCTGCCGGTTTATGGCCAGTGAGGAAAATTTGTAGTAGCATGAAAACAGCAGATGTCAGTACCTCCAGGGAAGAATCTGAGAGTTTGTCTGTTGTGGAATATAGCCCAGCTGAGAAATATAGAAAGCTTGAAGTGCAACAAACTGTAGAAGTTTCTGTACCCAAGACAGAATGTAACAGGAAGATGTTTTATGACAAGTCTTCTGATAGTGTTAGGCAGACTGATCCTGGATGTGAATATGTGTTGAAGGATACTCCTGAATGTGACAGAAGAATTGATCATATATGTGTCCCACATGCTGCAGTTAATGGTTCTCAAGTCAGGCAGATTGGTTCCAACTGTGATCACAATGTTTTACCTGATTATGCCAGACAGATTGATTCCAATCTTGAGGAGTGTTACAATAGTGTAAAAGAAACTGTAAACAGTAATGTTGTGTGTCATAAATGCTTATTAAAGTGTAATAATAAATGTTTATTAAGCTGTAACACTGATTATAAAGACAATCAACAACAAACTCACCAGCATGACAGTATAACAGAAGACAACAGAGATAAAGAATCTCTTTCATTCCGGATGTCAATCAAGTGCTCAGGAAAAGTCAGCAGATGGCTTAACATAAAGGTGTGCATTAAAGTTGTCTTGTGCTAGTAAATAATGTATTGCTGAATGGCAAATTGCTTTGCTACAGAATGGAAATTAGTAGATGTCTGCCTTTAAAGAAAGCAATAAAAATGAAAGTTAACTGTATACAAATTAGTGAAAATATTTGGTGTCATCATCATCAAGTGCTGTGCCGGCTGGCGTAGGCGTTCATGGCTCTCCATAGATCTCGGTCTTTGGTTTTCTGGATCAACTCTGCTGCTGATATTCCTCCATGCCACCGTCTCAATCCATCTAGCATCACTTCTCTTGGTCTACCTCTGCCTCTCTTCCCCTCGATCTCTGTCTTATTGTTGTATATAATGTTCTAGTTTCATTAGCCTGTTTCAGGCAGTCGTCGTTAGTTACTCTGGCAGTCCAAGGAATTCGCAACATTCGTCTCAGGAACCACATCTCTGTTGCTTCTACTTTCTTCTCAATTTGTTCATTTACATTCCAAGATTCACTGCCATACAGCAAAACTGGTTCTACATAGCATTTCAGCACTCTCTTTCTTACATTCAGTGACAGTGACTTATTGCATAAGATACTCTTCATTTTCTGAAATGCGGCTTTTGCCTGCCCTATTCTGCTCCTAATCTCTGTTGTACATCTTCCATCTGATGTTATAAATGCCCCTAGGTATCTAAAATTATCAACTTGGCTAAGGATTTTCCCTTCTATTTCTATGTCACATTTTGGTGTCACCATTTTCTTTGATATTACCATTGTTACTGTTTTCTTGATATTCAAGTTGAGTCCTTTCCTTGCACTCTCTGTTACTACAACGTCTAATAATTGTTGTAGGTCTGTTGAATTATCCGCCACCAATACTGTGTCATCTGGATAGCGTATATTATTTATATTATAACCTCCAACTAGTATTCCTGGCATCTCTTTGATCTCTCTCATTATTACTTCACTATACAGGGAGAAAAGATCTGGTGACAAGACACACCCTTGTCGTACTCCTAGCTTTATCTGTTTGGTGTAAAATAATAAATTACTGAAATTATACAGACCACAATCAGTCACAAGTATGATGAAATCAAATGGGCTAAGATTGCTAAACCATTTTCTTGCAAGATCAAAAGAGTGGACAGGAGGTAGATGGATAGATAAATCATATGAAACAAGATGCGAAAAAGTTGATATTGCAGTATGGATTGAAGTTGTCATAAACAGGATGTATTGGTTACATATTGATAGCAGCAAAGAGCTTGGTATACTTGGAAAGCTGAGAAATCTGTCATTGTAGTTAAACATTTGAATATCTGCATAAGTTACTTGCACATCCTTTGCCGAATGTTGCAGGCAACCCCAGCTTGTATTGGCTGTTTGTGATTTTCTAAGCAATTTTACATTCAGTAGTTTGCCATTGCCGCCCTCTCTGGCCTAGGGGTTAATGTCTTTCTCCGTAATCCGTATATTCTCGTGAGTAACGTAACCTATGTGAGAATCGGTAGCGGTTCTTGCCGCGTTGTTAACTTACGGGGTATGTGAGCTGGTTGCTCAGAAAGCAATGGCAAACAACTTAGCGTAATCTTGCCTAGTACATCAACATCAGCTGGAAAATGCTGACTGCAGCGTCCTGTAAGGGATATGCAAAAAAAAAAAGAAGTTTGCCATTGCCAGGAAAAGAGAATATTTTGTCCCAGAGCTCTGTTCATATCCTGACAATGTGGGGCAAACCGGAAAAGAGAGTATTTTGACTCTTATCACATTAAACACACATCAGTGTGTAAGTGCAGTATTTATTTTGATACAGTTTGTTAACTTAAGATGTCTTGAATTGAAAAGAGAACATTTTGTCACGTAATTGTAACATCCCATCTGTGTAGTTTATTTATTTGTCATTGTTTTAACAATCAGATACTTTGTAAAAATATCTGCCAGTTTCATTCTTTGTAAAGTGGATGTACTAAGATGTTCATTTTATTTTTATTTTGTTTATTCTGTAGAAACTTTCCAGAGATCTTGGATGGAGGGTTGCCAGAACCACTGGTTGGAGGGTAGACCTTAGAAAGCCACAGTATGAGGTGACATTTTTAAATAATTTTAAATAGTTTTAACTGTTTTGTTCCATGGTGTCTAATATGAAGACTCCCTGGCAATTTATGTTTGCTGTTGTAATTTTACTATAATGTAATCTAGAATTAGGTTATGGTTTGTTATGTTGCTATTTCTTGCTCAACATATTTACTGATATTGATACCTAAAATGAAAGTAAAGCACAAAAAGCCATTAAAATGGTATTATAATTGAGGTTGAATTTGATGGAATTGTTATTAATAATGAGCATGTTTTGTATGTTTATAGCAGGCAGATTGCATTGCAATAAAAATATTTTATCAGAGCTCTGGGATTAGTGGGAAATGTTTTCACCAGTATCCAAATTATTATTTTAACATGCACATATTTCTGAAAAGGACAACTAATTAAACAAACAAATACTTCAACCAGATCTGCAGTTTTCATCCATACACATGTAATTTGTATATAAAAGTCGGTGAAGAACAGCTTGTATTCAAACACATTGTAGGAGAAAGGAGAGGAGTTTTCTGCATGAAGATGTTAATAGAAGCGTACATAGAAGTGCAAACAGTCATATATACATTCTTCATAGACTACACTAAACCATATGACAGAGTGAAACATAAGCAATTAATTTTTATTAAATCTTAAAATGATACAATTTAGTAGTAGGTATATTCGGCTTATTACAAACATGCATTGTTTGAAAGGCATCCTAAAGGCATCTGAGGACATAACTGAATATTAAGAAGACACACATTATGGTCGTCACTGGGAAGAAGGAAATACTACAATGTGATATACGAGTAAATGGGCATATTCTTAAGCAAGTGAATTGATACAGTTATCTCGGCACAGTCATAACATCTGATGGTAGATGCCTTAAAGAGATTAGAACAAGAATTGCCATTGCGAAGGTAGCCTTTTGCAAGATGAAAAACATACTGACCAATAAAAAGATATCAATTGAAATGAGAAAAAGAGTGTAGCAGTGTTACATAGAACCTATACTTTCGTATGGATGTGAAGCGTGGATAATAAGTAGTCAAGCTGAAAAACAGCTGATGGCTTTGGAAATGTGGTTTCTGAGGAAAATAAAAGAATACCATGGACAGACAGAAAAACCAATGAACAAGTCCTTCAAGAAACAAATAAAGATCGTAAACTGATTAGAGATATTAGACGTAGACAGTCAAAATTTTTTGGGCATGTTATGAGAAGAAATTACTTGGAGAACTTGGTGATAACTGGCAAGATCCAAGGGAAGAGACCAAGGGGAAGACCTAGAAGCAAGTACCTGGATGGCTTGGCCTTGTGGCATGGTCGAGACAGGAACACGGAGCTGATCCACGACTCTGGTGATCGAGTGAGATGGCAGAACATGACCGCCCACGCTTATCGGCATGGCACATGATGGATGGATGGATTGTTCTATATGATAGTGTTACATTTTACCAGTAGATGTAATAGTATAGCAAATGTACATTATGTGTGTTCCGATTTTGCAGGTTTGATAAATCATTCCAGCAACAGCATAAAATAATTATATACAAAATCGGTTGGTTGGCTGGTTGTGAATACTCTAGAACAGTGGTTCTCAACTGGTGGGGAATTCTCTCCCCCCCCCCCCCCCTCTCAGGGAGGAGGGATGGGTTTTAAGGTTTCCAGGGAGGAAATTAAGAGTATTTCAAGATCGCGTTAATACAAGAACCGATTACTTTATAATCCGTATGCAAGGGCCTCCGTTTCAATGTTGTTGAGTACGTACGTCGATAAGTTTCTCACATACTTCTCTGGGTTGTCTAGTACTGACGTTGTTACCTTTTCAGTGTTCAGTGATTTGTTGAGGCGAGCATTCTCTGCAATTTTCACCTTGTACACTGTTTCTGTACAGAATTTGGTGAAGTTCGAGAGATACATTCGAACTGGTGGAATTATTGGATACTATGGACATAAACAACAAACACATGGCATGCATGGATATTGCCTCTTTATTCACCAACGTTCCATTAGATGAGACCGTGAATATAATAAGTGAACGCATTAGAGACAAAACAACTAAAACTAGGCATACCATCAGCTATTCTAGAGAGGCTATTAAAATTATGTACCGCCAACATACAATTCAACTTTCTAAACAAGTCATACCGCCAAATTGACGGAGTGGCCATGGGGAGCCCGCTTGGACCTATTCTAGCGGACATCTTCATGGCACACTTAGAAGAAAAGAGATCCTCAGAAATCAATAACTTGGCCTTCTACTGTCGTTACGTGGACGATATACTAATTATCACCACAGGCAAGCTACAAGCAACGTCGTTCCAGGCCACAATGAACGGGACACATAAAAACATCTCTCTATCTATGGAACACGAACACAATGAAGCGTTGCCGTTTCTAGATATTCTAATGAGACGTAGAGCAGATGGCACAATTCAAAGATCTGTGTACCGTAAAGAAACATGGACTAGCCAATACTTAAATTTTCAGAGCTTCGCACCTGTCCAGTACAAATGGGGCTTAGTACGGACCTTGTTTGACCGTGCTAGAAAGATATGCACCTAGGACACACTGACAGAGGAATTTGAAACTCTGAAGAATGTCTTAAACCTGAATGGGTACTCCACAGGATTTATAAAGCGCCACTGTGATTTTCTTCAGTATGTACCTGATGAGATGCAGCGAAATATGCCAGGCAATAAATCGTGCAATCTATTGTTTATGTCTTCGTTATTCAAATTCATCACGGGAAAACATTGTGTTGAATCACCATTGTTACTGATTTCATAGCAAATACAGGCTGGCTGTCATTAGTCAAAGACTGGTCAAATTTCTACCACAAATTTTAGGTCTTTTATTGTCGACTCCAATCCAGTCCCAGAGGGAATAGAATCATTCAAATAATCAGATCTATCCAAGTGAATAAGTGATACATATGGGGAACTTGTTGAAAGTTGTCATCTTGTGGGGGTTGGAGTATGACTATAAATAAAAAGAGGACCCTTTTTTGCACATTGATTTGTTTGGGTATATGGTGCTAATCCCATATGTTTACAGACCAATCAACACTCGATGGGTGATATGGTCAGTATAATGCTGGTGGCCTCTACTTCCTATAACATATCCTAGTACCTATTTTAATCTGGGGCGATTGGGAGACCAGGTCCATTTGCCTCAAAGGGGATTTGAGCACATGGCCACCAGTCTGTCAGGCAAGTGTGTTAGCCACTGCACTAATATGGCTTCCTGATTTACTATTTGTAATTTATTGCTAAAGTAAAGCAAATAAGGCCCTGTGGTGAAGGGGTTACGTATGCAGTTCCTAATCCCACATACCTGCATTCAAAACAGCTGTGGGTGATTTGGCAGCAGACCACCTTGCTTTGGTTTTTTACAAAATGGTATGGATGCCGGTTGTTCAGAAAGCAATGGCAAACTACTTAACGTAAACTTGCCCAGGAATCACGAACAGCCAAAAAATGCTGGAGTTTAACTGCTACATCCTGTAAAGGATATGCAACAACTTTGTTTTTAAATAAACTTTTTTTTAAAATAAACGCAAATATGTAGATGCATTGTTTTATATAAACAAATATATTAGATTCTTTACTGAGTAAGATTTCAAGTTAATTTTATTCAGTTTGTAAAACATAATGCTATGGCATCTACCTGTTAATCGCCATAGATTTACCCTATGATTTGATTTTTCTGTCCATAAGGTGTGTGTGCATATTAGTGATGACTATGTTACAGTTGGAGTGCCTTTGACCAGGTGAGGCATAACTAATGTGCATTGATCTGTCTGTCGCAGCTATTCTTGTTCATCTCATCTCTTAATACAGTGACCTAGTATGTATACGGTCCTGCTACTTCACATTCCTACAGCATCATCTGTCATAGGGATGTCCCGTTACCCTGTTTGAAGTAAAACATCTCAGCAAATGTGTTGTCATGTTTATTATTATTGTGAAGTAGCAGGAAAATTGTTGTAAATCTGAATTGTTTATTTTTCTATGTTTCTTTTCTTATGGAGCACTTGAGGTGCTAATGTTCCACATCATGAGAAGAGAACAACTGGAACATTTCGTAACAACTGAAAAGATTTTAGCTATACAGGAAGACAGTGAGAGTAGATTCTTGCAGCCTTTTGTCATGGCACTGAAAGGTGTCAACATATAAATTATACAAGCTGTTGGAGATGTGGAGAAACATGGTCACCCCATCAGCTGGCAAGGCACTTGATGATGATGAATATGCCAGGATAGAGTTGGTACCAACCAAGTCCTTTTTTCACCTTCATTTGGGGTGTCCTGGGCAAAAGCTAGTCTGACTGAATGAAGTGAAAGATCAGCCATGGTGATCTCTGCTGGGGTGAAGCTTATCAAGGACTTTTTGCATGCTATGAGACTGTAGTTAAAATATTAATAATATTAGTGAAACTGCTGTAAATCTGGAGAAATGTAAACAATATAAAATAACACAAAGCAATGCAGCTTTACAGAACAGAATTATGAAACACACAGGACATTGCTGTGACTAGCCTTCATCAGCAAACAAATACATTCACAAAACACAACTTATAATCATGAAGAAGACCCTCCAGTGACTAAATTATGGCATAAGAACGAGATGAGAAAAATTTTTAAAAAATAAAAAATTAGAACAATGAAGAGAAAATGAAAATTTGAAGAAAATAATGTGTTCGCTACTTATCTCAGAATCCCAGGCTGTGACTGTAGAAGAGTCACCGCAGTTTCATGCAATGGTGGTGGACAGTCAGCACCAAAGTCTTGCACTCACCGCTTCGAGAGCTCATGAGTGTGCTGCTTGCCTGGCGGGATGGAACCCATGTCATCACCTATTCCCATTACATCAGGTTGTTCTACAATGAGTAAATCATAGAAAACAAGAAGCAGAATTGGTAACACCTTAATGGACCGCAATAACAAGTGATAAAATGGATGTTGTGGCCATTGCCTTCTTCAGGACACACACAATAAACAAATACTGATATAACTACTGTAAAAAGTATACAAAAGTTACTCTGCTGATGTAAATCCATAATCTGTACAGTTGTGTGCCACACTTGTGATGTCCAGTCGAATTTCTCATCAAGTTGTTCTAGAGTGAAGAAATCAGATCGACAGGGTTCAACAGCTGTAACAACATGGAGCACATATTAACCTTATTTTTGTATATAATATTACTTAAAGGTCTCATCTCATTTCATTTTGTTCCTCTTGTGCCTTGCAGTGTCGAGGTGGAGCTTAAAGGTATGATATTTTATTCACAGATTTCCACTTTCTAGAAGAGTTTATATGATGGACTCCGGGTTAAGAGCACCCATAGCGTGGATTATGAGTCAGCTGTGCTCTATCAAGGTTATATATTTTTACACTATGTGTTTGTATGTGTGTGCTCTCCAAAAAATGAGATTTTATTATCACAAGAGTGATACATAAAGACAACATATAGTAATTTAAACAGTCAACAAGACACACATATCCTTTAAGTCATTGAGAAACAAAAATCCCCATCATGACTGAGATTGTGTGCTGAATTCTCAAGAGTGTTATGCAAATAAGAAATGTCTTTACTGTATATTAGTTCTAAACATCTGGCAGATTGTATGTGTACTGCACTGTGCTTTAGTTGCTTACTGTAACCATCCCTCCCCCTCATCACAAACAATGCTAACTGATGTGAATAGTCATGCCTTCTCCACATCTCCCATTCTGAAGCACAATTTATCATTTCATGTGCTATCATCTGTTCATAATATGATGCTAGACTATCTCTCTGCTGTTCTCATCTCTTTCTTGAAACATTGAGATCACTCACTATGACTGCCCCTAGTATTCTTAACTCTGTCAGTTCCAAACACCACATGATGTGTGGTGGGTTCTTTCCTGTGAATTCCAGCCACTGTATAATGTGTTGTCTTACTTATTTCATTTGGTCACACCATACAAAGAAATCTGGTTTCCACAGTAGTCACTTCCAGTTAGAGTCTTTCATAATATTGTAAGACTTGTGCAGAGTTATAATCACATTGAGCTGGGATTGCAGGGAGTGGCCAGCAGGGGCCATGGAAGTGGAAATCCAGCAACTAATTCAGGATAATGCTCGCTTGGGTGATGTGATTATCTACACAGATGGTTCGATGTCGAGAGGTAGGAGAAGTGCCTGGGGGTTCATAATAAAAGCTAATAGCCGACGTTTGGTGCAGGAGAGACTGGCATATGATACCACAACATCTAGCTTGAGAATGGAGGTGGAGGTGGTCACTGCAGCTTTCCGATGGATCGAGAATACAATACACACACACATATCGTGATTGTAACTGACTCAGAAAGCATGCTGAAGAAGATGAGGACAGAGTGGCTTGCTTCGCTTCAGAGGTCACGAGTGGCAAGCATCACCTGGATCTTTTCTCCGGGGCATGCCGGTGTGCTGGGGAATGAACAGGTGGACAGATTGGCTGGCTCTGCAAAACTTGGTGGAGTATTGATACATGACAAGACAGACATGGTTGCAGCATTGTGGGAGAATGTGTATACCTCAGAGGAGCAAATGGATCATCATGGTCTGGCAAGAATGAGGCAGCGAGGAGTGATGAGGGGATCTGGCAGACGCTCAACGCTCAGAGGAAAGGCGAGACAGACATATAATCAGATTTCTACTGGTACTATTGGTGTTGGAACTCTTCACTGGCTGCCTGAATGTATTCAAGCTTTGGTTACACCATACAAAGAAATTTGGATTCCACAGTAGTCACTTCCATGTATATTTATCTTCTTTCAGAGTAATGTAATCAAGATTTTTCATAGTTCATAGAGGTTGTTTCTGCTGTGAAACCACCTGGGTCTGAAAGAGTTAATATTATTCAGTAAAACCACATTTATGTGGCTTCAAGGATTTTTCTGTCTAGTTGACTAAATGTCCAGGATTCAGTCACATTGTAAAAATTGGTGCTATGTGACACACCAGAATTCTTTTTCTAACTGCAAAGGACAAGGACTTACTGCATGAGATGGTCTTTATTCTTATTGCATAGTTTAATTTCCATGAACACAGGCTTTGATTCCCTCTCTATCTTTCTCTTTTTCCTCTACTCAATCCCCTCTTTCTCTCTAACATTTCCCTTTTGCTCTCTCTCACCTCTCTGTGTGTCTCATTCAGTTACTCTTCTAAGCTCTCTATTTCTGACATTTGCCTTTACTTTCTCTCTCTCTCCACCCTCTCTATCTCTGTCTTTTTGACTCACACACATTCCCCTTTCCTATCCCTTCTCTCAGTCTCTCTCTCTCTCTCTCTCTCTCTCTCTCTCTCTCTCTCTCTCTCTCTCTCTCTCTCTCTCTCTCTCTCTCTCTCTCTCTCTCTCTCTCTCTCTCTCTCTCTCTCTCTCTCAAGATATATCTCCCATTCTCTGTGTCTCTTTCTCTTTCTTTAGCTTTGTTTGTCAGATTTTACACTTTTTAACAGATTTGTTCCAAATCTGTGGTCCCTACGCATAATACTAGTGTACCATGGTAAACTTATAAAACACAGAACTAGTCCATCATGGCACATTCCATCATTACTTCAGAGTTCTCAATTCCATCATGAATCATGACACATCTCTCTTCAGTATTCTAGAGTACCCAGTACCATCATGGTACATCTGTCTACAGTATTATAGAGTACCCAATACCATCATGGTACATCTCTCTTCAGTATTCTAGAGTACCCAGTACCATCATGGTACATCTGTCTTCAGTATTCTAGAGTACCCAGTACCATCATGGTACATCTGTCTTCAGCGTGTTGGAATAACCAGTTCCATCAGGCATTTCTCGCTTCAAGATATTAGAGGACCAAATCCATTATGGCATATCTCTTTTCACCATATTACTGAACCAAATTTATTATGGCACATCTGTCTTCAGCATATTAAAGTATCCAGTTCCATCAGGCACTTCTGTCTTCAGTATATTAGAGTACCCATTTCCGTCGGGCACTTCTCGCTTCAACATATTAGAAAACAAAATTATTTCTGGCACATCTGTCTTCGGTAACACTCATCATCATCACAAGCCTTGCCATGTGACACAGGTGATTATGTTCCTTTACAAACATCTGTCCTCTCTGTTCTTGTTAAGTTTGGTGACTGTCTTCAATGCCACTCTGTCAACCCATCCAGCATCTTCTCCCTCTGACACTGAGTCTTGCTAGTTGTCTCATGACTAAGAAATGATGATTGTTTTATTCTGATGTTTATAATCAAATGTCTTTGTGAATTGGCCTCTTGTATCCTTAGATATATGTCTTCTTAGCTGCCCATGGGGTTTATAGCCTTCTATGTAGAATACTAGAGGACCAAACTGAGTCAGCTTGTTTCTGTTAGATGATTAGAGGACCAATTTTCATCATATAATATTTGTCTAAATGTAAAAAGCATAACAACGGCAAAGCCATACCTATTCTTATTGTATGTTGTAGCTATTGTGTTTGTATGGTTCAATTCTTATTTTATGTTGTAGCTATTGTGTTTGTATGGTTCAATTCTTATTTTATGTTGCAGCTATTGTGTTTGTATGGTTCAATTCCTATTTTATGTTGCAGCTATTGTGTTTGTATGGTTCAATTCTTATTTTATGTTGCAGCTATTGTGTTTGTATGGTTCAATTCCTATTTTATGTTGCAGCTATTGTGTTTGTATAGTTATATTCTTAATTTATGTTGCAGCTATTGTGTTTGTATGGTTCAATTCCTATTTTATGTTGCAGCTATTGTGTTTGTATGGTTCAATTCTTATTTTATGTTGCAGCTATTGTGTTTGTATAGTTATATTCTTAATTTATGTTGCAGCTATTGTGTTTGTATGGTTCAATTCCTATTTTATGTTGCAGCTATTGTGTTTGTATAGTTCAATTCTTATTTTATGTTGCAGCTATTGTGTTTGTATTGTTCAGTTCTTATTTTATGTTGCAGCTATTGTGTTTGTATAGTTCAATTCTTATTTTATGTTGCAGCTATTGTGTTTGTATAGTTCAATTCTTATTTTATGTTGCAGCTATTGTGTTTGTATAGTTCAATTCCTATTTTATGTTGCAGCTATTGTGTTTGTATAGTTCAATTCTTATTTTATGTTGCAGCTATTGTGTTTGTATAGTTCAATTCCTATTTTATGTTGCAGCTATTGTGTTTGTATAGTTCAGTTCTTATTTTATGTTGCAGCTATTGTGTTTGTATGGTTCAATTCCTATTTTATGTTGCAGCTATTGTGTTTGTATAGTTCAATTCTTATTTTATGTTGCAGCTATTGTGTTTGTATGGTTCAATTCCTATTTTATGTTGCAGCTATTGTGTTTGTATAGTTCAATTCTTATTTTATGTTGCAGCTATTGTGTTTGTATAGTTCAGTTCTTATTTTATGTTGCAGCTATTGTGTTTGTATGGTTCAATTCCTATTTTATGTTGCAGCTATTGTGTTTGTATAGTTCAATTCTTATTTTATGTTGCAGCTATTGTGTTTGTATTGTTCAGTTCTTATTTTATATTGCAGCTATTGTGTTTGTATAGTTCAGTTCAAGTGTGACTTGTTATCTTTCAGTCAGGGGATATTGTGCTTGATCCAATGTGTGGGAAAGCAACCATTCTGATAGAAGCTTCTTCAGATGTCAAGGTAAGTTGACTCTCAGAATACCAGAAGTTAAGTCCTCTGGAAGGAGGTAGTTTTCATTGTAGATAAAGCATATTGTAATTATGTTCTTTCCCAATTACAGGATCAAGTCCATTATGGCACATTTCTCTTCACCATATTACAAGACCAACTCCATCATGACACATCTCTCTTCAGTTTGTAGTTATTTTCATAATAACCCTTGTGGTGGGTTTGCTGTTAATTTTTTTTTCTTGTTATGTTCGTTCGCTTTGAATTCAAGTATGGTCCATATAGGTGCTACTACTTTAGTGCACTGGACTGATTTTTGCACATGGATTAACTTTCCCTAGTACTAGTTCCCCTCACCATCAGGCAAATCCACTCCGACTTCAGAGTTACTTGTAATTTGCATTCCCAAGTCAAGGATGAGAAGTCAACATTCTAGTCCAACTGATTGGTGTAGGGATTGAACCCACTACCTCCACACCAGCACACCAAATGTTTCAGAAAGAGCGCTCTTATCAATTCGGCCATACTTACCTCTGTTTGTTGATTTTGTTTGTTTACTATAAAATGAGCTGAGGTGAACAGCTACCTTCCTCACCTCATGTCTATCTCAGTAAACTACCTGGTACCCATTTTACAAGGCTAGGTTGACCCTAGGGCCATGCTGTTTAGGTTTGAATCCTGCACCTCTGTATTTGTAAGCTGGTGGATTAACCACAGCTCATGTGAGACTAAGGAGGTAAGATAATAGTAATCCCACAACAGATAAAGCCATAAGAATGTGAAAAGTTGGGCTTTCACATATACTAGATCACATTGTGATTCTCCTGGTGAACTTGAGGTGGGCTGACCAGCTTCCTCGCTTGCCACCTATTTTGTCTATTAAATACTCTGATATCCATTTTTTAGTATTAAATTCTCTTATATCCATTTTTTTAGTATTAAATTCTCTGATATCCTTTGTATGGAACCTGTTCTGCTGTGTGGCAGTTAATCATGGAACTTGACCGAACAAATTAGGAAGAGTTTGGAGGAAATGAAGATGTGGTTTCTGGGACATATATTGTGAAAATATTGGAATACCTGAGTAACTAACAATGAATACCTGGAAAAGGCTGATGAAAGTATTATATTATACACAAATATAAGAAGGAAACAATGTCCTTTGGTCATGTAATGAGAAGAGTAGCGTTTGAAACATCATGATGATTGGAAAGATCACTGGTAGAAGAGGCATGAGCAGACCGAGAGAAATGAAGCTGGATGGGCTGGGACAGTGGCGTAGAGGAATATCATCAGAAGAATTATAACAGAGTTCCATCTCTGTTAGAAGTTAGTGGGAAATAGAGAAGGGTTTGGGAAATGGCGCACCCGTGAGCACTATTGAAAGGGGGAGTTGTTAGGGAAGCTCACGGGTGACGTCAAGGATAAACAGAAGTCAGTTCCAACTCAGCCTGTGATCGGTCAAGGTGTGTTTTCATGAAGTTATACTAATTTGTACATCTGGACAATAAAACCCATTTACACTTGACCAAGGCTTTGGTGTCATCTCTAGTGATAGCCTTTCACCTGTTCGCTCCGTTACAGAATTCATCCAGTACACCAAGGATGGAGATCTGGGCTGGGACAGTGGCATAGAGGAATATCATCAGTAGAATTCATCCAGTACACCAGGGATGGAGATCTGGGCTGAGACAGTGGCATAGAGGAATATCATCAGTAGAATTCATCCAGTACACCAAGGATGGAGATCTGGGCTGGGACAGTGGCATAGAGGAATATCATCAGTAGAATTCATCCAGTACACCAAGGATGGAGATCTGGGCTGAGACAGTGGCATAGAGGAATATCATCAGTAGAATTCATCCAGTACACCAAGGATGGAGATCTGGACTGGGACAGTGGTGTAGAGGAATATCATCAGTAGAATTCATCCAGTACACCAAGGATGGAGATCCAGGCTGGGACAGTGGCATAGAGGAATATCATCAGTAGAATTCATCCAGGACACCAAGGATGGAGATCTGGGCTGGGACAGTGATGTAAAAAAAATATCATCAGTAGAATTTATCCAGTATACCAAGGATGGAGATCTGGGCTGGGACAGTGGCGTAGAGGAATATCATCAGTAGAATTCATCCAGTACACCAAGGATGGAGATCCAGGCTGGGACAGTGGCATAGAGGAATATCATCAGTAGAATTTATCCAGTATACCAAGGATGGAGATCTGGGCTGGGACAGTGGGGAAGAGGAATATCATCAGTAGAATTCATCCAGTACACCAAGGATGGAGATCTGGACTGGGACAGTGGTGTAGAGGAATATCATCAGTAGAATTCATCCAGTACACCAAGGATTGAGATCTGGGCTGGGACAGTGGGGCAGAGGAATATCAACAGTAGAATTTATCCAGTATACCAAGGATGGAGATCTGGGCTGGGACAGTGGGGCAGAGGAATATCATCAGTAGAATTCATCCAGTATACCAAGGATGGAGATCTGGGCTGGGACAGTGGCGTAGAGGAATATCATCAGTAGAATTCATCCAGTACACCAAGGATGGAGATCTGGGCTGGGACAGTGGTGTAGAGGAATATCATCAGTAGAATTCATCCAGTACACCAAGGATGGAGATCCAGGCTGGGACAGTGGCATAGAGGAATATCATCAGTAGAATTTATCCAGTATACCAAGGATGGAGATCTGGGCTGGGACAGTGGGGCAGAGGAATATCATCAGTAGAATTCATCCAGTACACCAAGGATGGAGATCTGGACTGGGACAGTGGTGTAGAGGAATATCATCAGTAGAATTCATCCAGTACACCAAGGATTGAGATCTGGGCTGGGACAGTGGGGCAGAGGAATATCAACAGTAGAATTCATCCAGTACACCAAGGATGGAGATCTGGGCTGGGACAGTGGCATAGAGGAATATCATCAGTAGAATTCATCCAGGACACCAAGGATGGAGATCTGGGCTGGGACAGTGGCGTAGAGGAATATCATCAGTAGAATTCATCCAGTACACCAAGGATCAAGATCTGGGCTGATGCATCAACACCTACACCATGTGGTAGGGAATGTGATGATGATGATTATTCATTTTGTGTATTGGTTTGACCTCAAGGTTGTGCTTATAAAGAATCCAACCCTCATCATAATCTGGGTTCAACTATGGACCATGGTTCTGGTAGTCTGGCATATTGACACCATGGCTGCACTAAAAGTGTAGGCAATGAATACAATTGTATAGCAATTTTTGAAGTATGGACACTTTCCTGAACCAGCAGGCATCTTTCTTCTACAGAAGCCACAAACAATATGTTGCATAATTTATTGCCTGACATATTTCGCCGCATCTGGTCGGCGTTATATATTATACAAAGGGAATATATGAATAATACTTTAGCTGAAACAATTATAACACATAGTCACAGATATTGTTTGAATATGGAGCATCTGTTATCCTCACGGTAATTTCAAATGTAAGTTTGTGTTAAATATGAACACACATCTTAATCAATGCTCCCCAGCATGTCTGTGCAGCACGAGACTGGTACACAATGTGAGCTTTTTTTTCGACAAGTGCCGGCTCTGTGGCAAAGGGGTTACAGATGCAGTTCGTAATCCTGTATACCCATGTTTGAAATGCAGCTGCATGCGATTTGGCAGCAGACCGCCTTGCATTGGTTTTTTACAAAATGGTATGGGTGCTGGTTGTTCAGAAAGCAACGTTAAACTACTGAACGTAAACTTGCCAAGATATTACAACAGCAAAATATGCTGGTGTTGATTGTGATGTCCTGTAAAGGATATGCAACTAACTAACTTTTCTATATGTGCATCAATATTCTTTCTGTCTGTCTACTTCTTCAGTTCTTCTCCAAGCTATCTTTTATTGTTCTTGTTGCCAATTTTCTTTGTCATTTTTGGCAACACATGAGTGGTCTGTTTCATTCCGACCTTCTCGAGCTCCTTGATTCCTGTCAGGATTTCCCTATGATAGGTTTTTGTTTGAATCCCTTAAAGAGATAAAAGCAGTCCCGTGCCAGGTCCTGCTGTAAAAATTATGAAATGATAGAACTAGGTGTAACATGATGAATGAATGTGGCCATTATTGTTATTTGCTTCCCATAGAAAATTCTGTTACGCATTTTATTGCCTGGGTTGGTCCTAGAACTGCTAGTTTCCCACCACACCAGCATGCCCTGTGGAAAACATCCAATGGATGCTCCCCATATTTGATTTTTTATCTGAAGATGACACTCTGCACGAAGCATGTCCACCCTCACCTCTGCCAGCATGTTCCACGAGTCCACCACACCCAAGATATATGTGTGCCGCCTGTCCTCCAGCTAGCGGAACTGGGAATATAACTTGAACCATTGTTGCAATGTTAATCATAAATAGTGGGAGACATAACCCCATCTGTTAGCTAATGACAGTCTTTGATTTGATAAGGTGAGTGTCTTCCTTCAGGAGGTTCACCAGTGATTTTGCTTCCTTATGACAGGATGCGTGGTTCATAGGAAGTGACAGAGACTGCAGTCAGCTAGACAAAGCATTGCAGAATGTGAACACCTGCAGTCATTCGGGGACAGTGTCATTACTGAAGGCTGATGGTCTGAGTAAGCCAAGCGTGATTCTCTGTTGCCTGTATGTATTGGTTCTACTGTATGTCAGAACACACAGACTCACAGCGTTTTGACTAATTACAATTTTGATGTATGAAAGACAGTTGATTGTCTGTGATTTAGTTGAAAATAAATATCTGTTAAATTCATATTATTGGCAGCTTCTAAATTATAGTTACATATTAAAGGTGTGGTACAATATAGGGACATCATAGATACAATTGCAAATGAAATTTGAAACAAAGGTCTTAGTCTGAATAACCGAAAAACAGAAGTAGTAGTTATTACAATGACAAATTGTATACCTAAATCCCCGGGAAGGTTAACCCGGTCAAAACATGCCCACAGAAGTCGAATGTGTCGGCCTAACAGCGCAAGAATGCAGCTCTGTGTAAACAGGCACAACGCAATCATGTCCGGAAACAAAACTCCGGATGAACGCAGAAGAAGAAGAAGAAGTATACCTAAATGCAACATCAAAGTGAATGGAACCAATCTGAAGTAAATGTTTGTAAGTATTTGGAAATATTAATAACAGCAGATGGAAGATGTATGAAGGGAGTTAAATGTAGAATAGCCCAAGCAAAGCCAGCATTTCACAAAATGAAGAATATTCTCTGCAATTTATCTTTGTAAATCAAGGTAAAGAAAAGAGTTAAGAGCTATATAGAGCTAATCCTGATGTACGAAAGTGAATCATAGACAATTGGGAGATAAGTGAGGAATTATGTGGAAGCTGCAGTGTTGTGGTTTAATAGAAGAATGATAAGAGGTTTTCTCAGTGTGTGTTTCATATCTGTCACTCCCCCATCTCTATCTACTGTCTTCTTATCTATTCTCTCACCTTCTGTCTACTCTCTCCCTGCATTCTCTGTCTATGCCTTCTCCCTCTTCTCATATATTCTTGCTATTCTGTCTCTTTATCTCTTCATCTCCAAACATTCAAACAGTCAGTGATTTCATGGTGGAAGAAAAATTAATATAGTAGCCAAGCAAATTCCCAAGTAGAAAATGTCAACCCATCGCTGCATGCCTGACCTTGAAAAGGACCAAGAGCATACAAGAATTGCCACCCCTCATCTTACATTTAAAGACAAGATTGGCCATTTTTGTTTTGTTTGGCTTGATGTTTGCTGTATATTTCAGATATGCCATACAGAGATGGCTGTTTAGATGCCGTTGTTTGTGATGCACCATTTAATCACAATCATTTGTTTACACTGGCCCCAGAACAGTTTTACTACAAGTTTATTCGAGAAATTTACAGGTAACTATGATTTGTTTTTTTCCACCATTCATGACAAAGGGCTGTGAATGTTCCTGTCTTCTCTAGTATAGATTGTCTTGTGAGTTTACATCAACATGTAAGAAATTCCTTCTGTCTTTCTTACTCCTTGCCAATTTAAGTTATTATAAAAGATAAACACTTGTGGTCTTGCTTAGCAAAGAAATGTTGAGGGTTCAAGAGAAGCTGTGAATGAAAAGTGAGTTGATGAAGGAAAAGAGATAAAATATGTTGACTAAACTAAGAGACATAATAAGTAAGTAAAGTAAAGGACCCATGTTCACACCCTGATGTGTGTAGGATATATGGTGCTAACCCCATATTTTATAGACCAATTAAGATTGGAGGATTGATGTGGTCAACATCACACTGTCCACCTTTACTTCCCAGAACATATACAGGTACCCATTGTGGCTGGGTCAACCTGGGAGCTCAGTTAATTTAACAAATCTGACTCAGTGTGAACTCAACCCCATGACCACTGGCCTGGCAGGCAAGCATGCTTGTCATTGAGCTAAGGCATCTTTCATGTGTGGAAATAGAGCCCCAGTTACTGGCCCAAAAGTTCAGCATTTGAAGCTGAAGAATATGTAAGAATGTATAATAACCTTATTAAGAAAGTAAAGCCAAATACTAGTGTTTGTAGAAATTACACACAGTATGTTTTAATCAAAGAAACTGAAACTTGTGTGTGTGTGTGAATTGATTGATTGATTGATTGATTTAGGAACCGACATCACAGCATTCGGGACATTCCCATAAGCGCTCCGTCCCCATCCTCAGCAGCCAGCGAAGAGTTCCAACACTAATAGTTCAATCTGATTATATGTCCGTCTCGCCTTTCCTCTGAGTGTCGAGCGTCGACCAGATCCCCTCATCACACCTCGCTGTCTCATTCTTACCAGACTATGGTGATCCATTTGCTCCTCCGAGATGTGCACGTGCTCCCACAAGGCCGCAACCACGTCTGCCTTGTCATGCATCAATACTCCACCAAGTTCTGCCGAGCCAGCACACCGGCATGCCCAGGAGAAAAGATCCAGGTGATGCTTGCTACCCGTGACCTCCGAAGCGAAGCAAGTGTGTGAATAAAACTAATGAAACCAAGGGTTTCAAGAATGAAAAACGTGTTTCTTGTTATTTATTAGTATATTTGATATATACGTCAGGTTTACAGTAATTTATTTGTGTCCTCTCCAGAGTTCTGAGGCCACAAGGCTGTTGTGTATTACTTGTCAGCGAGCAGCTTCAGCATGTTGTCCTCTCAGTGATTCAAGGAAGTGAGAGAAGTCAGCAGGCAGCACCTTGCTCCACACCTGAAGCACCGTCACAAGGGAGTTTGAAAGGCATTGACACACATGATGATCGTGATAAGACCAGTGAGAGTGTCATGAAGCTGACCTTCATATCTAGCCATTATGTGAAGCTTGGTGAAACACATGCTTGCATCCTTGTTATGCGTAAGGAAAGGTTGATATTGATTTATTATTCTTTCTTCACATTCTGTGACAGGGTCATTCACATTGATATTAGGAGGTCAGCATGGCCAAATGGATAAAAGCGCTTGTTCTTAAACATCTGGTGTGCTGATACCGGGATAGCAGTTCAACCCCTACACCGGTCAGTTGGGACTAAAATGTTGACTACTCGTTCTTGACTTGGGGGCGTAAATTACAAGTACCTACGAAGTCAGGGTGGGTTCGCCTGATGGTAAATGACACTGGTAATAAGACAAGCTAATCCACACGCAAAAATCAGTCCTGTGCACTAGAAGTAGTAGCAAGTGAATGTACTATGCTGGTGTTTAAAGCAAGTGAACAAAACAAAAATATTGATATTAATAATCAATTCATGTTATTTTCTTAGCCCATTGTATAACAAGGAAATAACTATTCATTAACTGCTTATTGCTTTAGTATGCCCTTTGCATAATGTTGATCTCATTATAGTCCACCTGAAAAACTGGATCTTTTCCCAGTTATCCCATTTCTTCAAATGCCTTATTCAGTGTTTCTTTAATGTCATGTGTCCAGCACTATCTTTGTTGGCCTCTGCCTTATCTTCCAGGAACTACATCTCCCATTGCTGTACTTCCTAAAGCACGGTGACACTTTATATCGTATATCATCAGTTTTCAGTTTCAAAGATATAATATTTTTTATGAACTAGTTTTTGAAAATTTTAATTTGATGTTAAGATCTTATACAATGTTTATATATTTTCTGTTCTTGGTCTATATGTTCTAAGAATTATTTTTAATATTTTAGCTGGAACACTTTGAGTTTTGTCTTTAATGTTGCCTAATTCATACAGTGGAGCTGTGATAATTCAGTGGCTAACTCATTAGCCTTCTGGTTTTCTGTTCAGATCCCTTTCAAGGTGGGAAAGTGTTTTAGGGATCACATGGGTACCATACAGGTCCTTCAAGAAACAAACGAAGATTGTAAACTGATTAGAGACATTAGACGCAGACAGTCAAAATTTTTTGGGCATGTTATGAGAAGAAATGGATTGGAGAACTTGGTGACAACTGGCAAGATCGAAGGGAACAGACCAAGAGGAAGACCTAGAAGCAAATACCTGGATGGCTTGGCCACATGGCATGGTCAAAACAGGAACACGGAGCTGATCCACGACTCTGGTGATTGAGTGAGATGGCAAAACATGACCACCCATGCTTACCGGCATGGCACATGATGGATGGATGGGGTACCATAAAATTTTAAGGGAAGCTAAAGGTAGCTGGTGAGTGGCCATTGATCTAAAAATATGCACCCACTACCATATCTCTAATATGTCACTTGGTATGGAAACAGGGTCTTAACATTTTACTTCAAGGCACACCAGATATGTTCAGTAGTTTTATAAGCAAAGTAATTGCATGGTTTCAAGAAACATTGGCATACGATGTAAAATTTTATTTGCTATAGAATGTGTTCAATAAGTTCAGAAGCCATGCAGTTGTAGTGAGTGTTGGTTGGCCTACCAACACAGTGAAATGGATTCAAGTCTGGTTGAGGATGGATTTATTCAACTACATATGGCTCTGGCTCTTACCCAGCCCTGTGAAATGGGTATTACAGATTTCTCTAGGAAGGAAAATGGTTGGCAAGGAAGGGAACTGGTTGGCAAACTTCAAATTATGGGCAGCCTTTGCCATTATATTATTTACCATGGGATTGCTGTATCTTTTGTTTTCAGTGAGCTCGTAGAGCATGCTATGTAAGATAGAAACTGGTATTTTGTGGCTTGCATCACTCAAAAAAAGACTAAGATCAAGAGCACATCATGGACTTCTGCCCAAGAAATGCTGGTGTGCGAGAAAATAAATAGGCTGATAGAATGGCTACTGCCACCCCTTCAGGTGGTGGGCTACATTATGATAAGGTTAATGTGGTGAAGGCAGCCTGCCATGGAATAGAAAGTGCAGCAAATTAAACAAGAGGACTCACAACTAGACAGGCTGATTCAGCAGGGGGAAAGCAGAGGGTCTGGATGACACTGAACTCACAGAGGGAAAACAGCTGATTTTCAATCCGACTGCCACTGGTACCTTCAGCATGGGAACTCTTCATTGGCTCCTGATGATGGGGACAGTATTGTGCAGAAATGTTCTGAATGCAGTGATGTTGATTTTTGATTTCATATCATCCATAATGCCAGAAGACTAGCTTATGTCATTTCACATAAAAGGAATTAAATAAGTAAGGTGGGAACCAATAAGTAATCAGTAGTTGCACAGTGACACAGCAGAATATGAAGCAATGGATCTAGAGTTTGCTGGATTCTAAAAACAAAGTAACAATAGCATAGGACAGCCTGCACAACATAAACAAGGAAGTATTACACTGGAAACGAAGACATTTATACAAATTGTTGAATGCTTCAACAAGAATATGCCAAGTAACAAATGAATTAAACATCCCTTGTAATGAAAAAAAAAAACTCTGAGACTACAACTAGGAATAACGTATATTGCTATAGAAAAACGTATGCAGAATGTCAGAAGCATAAAACAGTGCAGACCTGATAAGGAGAACTCACCTTGCATTCCAAGAAATAGTTCTTCTTATCAGAAATTCCTCTTATAAGAGACAAGATTGTTGGGGATAAACAAATTGTTCTTCACAATAGAAATTCGCCACATCCGAGATCGCGTTAAGCAGTTTGCAATGTACTGCACAGGAATATACATTATCTACTAGAGTGCAAGAAATGAAAACTAAAGGACAAAGAATACCACTAACATAATATAGGAACCAACACAATGAATCTCAGACAATAGAAAACATGTTAAAGAGTGACAGCCCTTGACTACTGCACAGCAACATTAAGCAATAAAACAAAAGAACAAACATTTCTGTACATGGGATCTGTTCTATAAAGGACAATACTAATAATATGAAGTTAATAAGAGCACAAAGTAAACGACCCTCTTCCATGGCTTGAAGTGTGTTGGGTATCTGGTGGTAGCCATGTATTTGTATAGAACAATCAGTATCATGCTGGCTGCCTCTACTTTCCAGAACATTGCTTGATGCCCATTTTGGGTGCCCAGATGACCACCGGTTTGGCAGGCAGGTGTGCTACCACAGCTCCTAAGTCACTTAATGAAAGGCTGAACATATTAAAGCTGAAAACAAAAGGATTATAACACACCATAATATTAAAAGCAAAATACACCACATCTATGAATAATAACCATGAATATCATAACTGCTCAAAAGGCATTATTAATCAAATAACAAAATCCAGAATCAGAAATAAAGGTAGACACTATATGTCCTAATTATAATTGACAAGGGTTAAGTACGTTATTATTTTTTTTTTTTTGCATTCACTTGATTTGAACTCAAGCATAGTCCATACACGTACTACAACTTCTAGTGCACTGAACGGATTTTTGTGTGTGGATTAGCTTTCCCTATTACCAGTATCCCTCGCCATCAGGCGAACCCACTCCGACTTTTGAGGTACTTGTAATTTATGTCCCCAAGCCAAGGGTGAGAAGCCAACATTTTAATCCAGTGGACTGGTGTAGGGGTTGAACATGCTACCACAGCATCTGCGCACCAGATGTTTAAGGATGAGCGTTCTTATCCATTCAGCCATGCTGACCTCCAAATATGTTATGACCTTTTAAAAATGGTGGCTTTGAGGGAAGTCTTAGTTTCTGAGATGGTCTTGAGACAGTTATCAGACAGACATTTCAGTTTCTGAGACATTTCTCAGTCAGCTAAGTTTATATGACACATTTCTCAAGCATCAGTGTATGAGACAGTCACAGACAGACAACTCAATTTCTGCAGCAGTGCACAGACAGACCACTCAGTTCTTAGATAAGCAGCTCAGATTCTAAGCTTTTACTGACAGACAGGTCAGTTTCCGAGACAGTTCTCAGTCAGCCCAGTTTATGAAACAGTTCTCAGTCAGCCCAGTTTATGAAACAGTTCTGTCAGCCCAGTTTATGAAACAGTTCTCAGACAGTTAAGTTTCTAAGACAGCACTAGTCAATAGTCTGCACATGTAAATGTATGACGGGAATCAAAGTGAAATGTTTTTATTTTGTTCTGCACCAACTGTTCAGAGATGATGTGCCTAAAAGTGTGGCAGATGCAACTCCAAGTTTCAAAGACAATCAAGAATTTAGGGACATTATTTTTTTTTAAAGGTTTATTACTAGGCAAATTCAATTTTCATATTCATTTTATGCAGTTTTATTATTTAAAAAAATTATGTTATCTGTTTTTCTAACTTTACTTGTTTATATTCTTAAATGTTGTTTCTGAATTTGGTTCATGCACTGTTGCGAACTTTTTGGATATCTCATCATAAAAAAAATAGATGTGTTATGCCAGAAGTTGATTTCTGTTTTAATTTTTATGGTGTATTGTTTTAAAACACTGGTGTGGCATTAGCAAATATTTATTCTAGAAGTGCAGGCAGCTCAGAGAAAGACAGAATTAGGGTACGACTGATTTCTACACCGACAATCCAAATTTCAGTTATTTTATTTTATATATTACTTTTTTAAAACTAATTTTCTGAGAAATAAAATCTTTTTAATAAATTATTTTAATTTGCTTTCTTCTGCGTTATTGTACAGCCATATTTGAGTCTCATGAATGGATATCATTTTAGCCTCTGTTGTAATTAGAGCAGCTGCATAATAATGTGGAAATATTTATAAAGGAAGCAGAGACCAAACTAAGCCAAAATCACCAAAAGAAATACCAGCATGCAAAGGGCAAATTCCAATAGGATAAGTTGCAAGTTTAGATGGAAAGGCTGGAAGAAGAAATTAAGTCTCTGTTCTTTAAAAGAGACACAAGGAAGTTGTGGAAGGAACAGTGAGGGCACGGGGAGAAACATAAAGATTGCATTGCGTAAAGGCGGAAACATTTAACAGCAAAATAAGCAGCTGACCATTCTGTGGGCTCATTCGCTCAGGACAACAACATTGAAATCAGCCCAGAGAAACAGCAGGAGATTTGAGAAATGACAGCATACAGGACAGAAGAACAAAATAGCACTAGAGGCATCTATCACACGTGGTGAATTGGAGACAGCAATATTAAAACTGAAAATGAGAAAGTCACCAGACGTTGACAAAATATCCAGTTTGAAATGATCAAGAACTATTGCCTCCAGCTACATACCAATTAGACTTACCAGCTGTCTTTGCAAATCAATGGAGTGCACCATCAATCTCAGACTACAGTAGTGCATTGAAAGTGAAAATGTGCCACAGAAGGCAGGCTTTATACAGTGCTGCTCTACAGAAGGTCAGACAACCTACCTCTCTCTATAAATTGAGCTACCTCTCTCAATAAATTGAGGATGTTTCCAAGATATCCACTGGATAGTTCTAAAAATAGCTTACGTCAAAGTCTGAAAATAATGTCCGATGAAGAAACAGAAACTATAAAGTGAATGGAAGAATGTACAAATGGGTGAAGGCATGAATGCACAGCAGAAGAGCCCGAGTACAGATAGAAGATTCAAGAGCAATACAATTCTACTGCTTCAGGGCGTTCCCTCAAGGTGGAGTCCAAATCCCCCCTCCCCACTTTTCCTAATCTATATCAGTGACCTAGTTGCCGAACTATCACATGAAATTAAAGTGGCGATGTGAGCTGATGACCTGGTCCTAAGAAGCACAAATGAACATGCAACAGAGGCCACCAGACTGCTATAAAGCATTAGCTGTATGAGCAAATAGATGGTGTGTCAGTATAAACACAGACAAGTGCAGCACCACCCTATTTACCCTCCAAATCAAAAGGTAGGCATCATCTAGATAAATGCAATACCCATAAGAGAAGATAAAGAACCCATATACTTCAGTCACAATCGATGACAGGCTGACAATGGAGAAGGCACATTAACAAAGCAACAAAAAGCCAGAAGGAAGATAAACCTTCCTGAAAAAGAAAAACAAAATGAACTGCAAGGTGAGCCAGCGGGTAGATACTTAGCAAAGTTTACCAATGGAGCAAGCGACTACACCTGGAATATGGATCACTTGCACTTGTGTTCAGCATCAAATATCAACTACAAGAGCTGGACGAGGTACAAAATGAAGACAAATTGGAAGGGATGAGATCGACCTCTATAGTAGAGATGGGAAGGATACAAGCACTGAGAGAGCGAAGATGCTAATACAAGCAGAAAAGTTCCTTAAGAGTTCCATGCCACACTATGAAGAACAGATTTGAAAACTTAGCTATGGGGCTGTTGAAAGAAGCAGTTTTATCCTCTAGGCCAAACGACTCTTCAGACGTGTCTACAGTTGGTATCCCCCTAGAAACTATTCCTGAACTCCATGGAGAGAGGAGCATAGACTACCAGTGCAAATCCAGACAAAAGTGAAAGGAATATTCGACAAAGAAGAACAGAATATGGTACAACGCAGAACATCTACTCTTGAGTTTTCTTGATGATAAATACCCACAGGAACTCTAGGTCCAAGTCTAGACAGATGGGTCAGCACAAGAAGCTGTTCGAAATGGAAACAGAATTATATATATATATCGAATATAGTGACCAGCAGAATATTGTGTTTGTAATCAGGAAAAGGCTTTCGATAGAGTAGACAGATACAAATTATGGACCATTCTTGAAGACTATGGGATACAAGGGCAACTGCTAGAAAACATCATAGCCATGTACCACTCGAGCCGAAGTGCAGTAAGAACACAAGAAGGTATATCGGATATGTTCACAGTCAATACAGGAGTGAGGCAGGGATGTGTGCTCTCTCCCCTGCTATTTAATATCTACATGGACAGAATTTCCAAAGAAGCAAGTCTCGACAGAACAGATTCAGAAAATTTAGAACTCTTTACTCCATATGAAACAACTGATCCACAGGAAATAAATGAACTTCTATTTGCAGACGATCAGTGGCTGTTTTATAGTGACGAGGGCAGACTGCAAAATCATATTAATAATCAGAGTTCAACATGCAGGAGATACAATATGAGTATAAATACAGCCAAAACCGAAGGAATGCAAGTTAGCAGATCGCCTGGCCCACTAAGCATACAGATAAATAGCACAACTCTGAAACAAGTTAAAGAATTCAAATATCTTGGAAGTATGATCACAGAAGATGGCAGACTGGACAGAGAAATCGAAATCAGATGTTAAAAAAGCTAGTGCACTTACATATCAACTTTCACCCTTACTGAAACACCCAAATATACCCATGTCTGCAAAACAACAGATAATAAACAGCATATTCACACCAACCCTATGCAGCCAATCTCAAACTTGGACATTATCCAAATCACACTTTTGCAAAATCAACATCTGTGAGATGAGGTGTTTGAGGAGAGCTGCCAACTTAACAATACGAAACAGAGTAAGAAATGTTATCAGACCAACACCTTGTGCCACATTTATTGAAAGACAAGATCAAATGGTTTGGCCATCTCGTTAGAATGCAACATCATCAACTACCAGCACTGGCCCAACATCAAAGATCATCTGTGACGAGATAAAGAAGATGCCTGAGAAGAAAATGGATTGACAACATCAAAGACATTGTACAATCACATGGAATGACACTATCCAATGCCACCCAATGGGTGTTGGAGCGCCAATTATTCCTCTCCATGTCGCTTCACTGCAAAAATGGAAGATGATGATGATGATGAACAAATATTTATCAAAGACCAGTTCTGTTTTCACATGACTCTGTGTAGTCACATTAAGAAAAACAATTACACGAGACATCTTTTTATAAGATTGATTATTGTTTAATTTTCCTCTGAGTAGATTATAAATAATACCCAAAAATAATTTTGTAAATTCATGTAAATGAACAAGCTTAGCACACATTAAAAAAAATATGAATAATACATGTATTTAAACACAATGTAAAGGATATAATCATTACTGCCAACAGGAATAAGGCTTTAACTGTCCATTTAATTAACATATAATTATGTATGATACCATACCCTGGAAGCATTTTTGTCACTTATTTCCTACAAATACTGCAATGGCAGTATGAAGCAAGCCTGCTACAAGCAATCTATAATCAACATTCTACCTCCATCAGATTCTTCTGCCTCACTTTCCTCTTCAGTAAAGAAAACAAAAACAGAACATTCACTGTAAAGTTTATCATATACAATGCAAACTGCTTAAGACAATCTCGGATGTGGCATATTTTTGTTGTGAAGAACAATATTGTATTGTGCATTTTAAATGCTTTACTATATGTTTGAACTCTTATAAGAGGAATTTCTGATAAGAAGAACTATTTCTTGGGTCCCAGGTGAGATTGCCTTATCAAGTCTGCACTGTATTTTGTTGTTGATCCGAAAGCTGTTGAGTTGTCTATTCTTGTCTACTTAGGAAACCATACCCTGGAAACATTTTTGTCAGATGCTGTTTTCATACAAATACTGCAATTACATGATAAAGATTGCTGCAGTCATGCTGTACCAACATTCTATCTCATTCATATGTTTCTCCCTCACTTTCCTCTTCATTCGCATTCACTCTGAAGTTTATAAAAGAATGTTGTTGTTGATTCCAAAGCTGCTGCATTCTCTACTCTTGCTGCATTCTCTACTCTTGCTGCATTCTCTACTCTTGCTGCATTGTCTTACTCTTAGTAGACTTTCTTTCTTATTACCCCATTCTGATACTTTATACTTTTTTTTTTTTTTTACCCCACTCTGATACTTTATACTTAATTTAAGAATTGAAATCACTGAAATTGGGACATTCCCAAACATCCTCCACTGCCCTTTTCAAAAGCCACCAAAGTTTTTTTTATGCTAATTATTCCAGTAGCAATTTGATTAAAAGTATGCCCAGTTTTTCCTCTATGCTTTGAGTATCATGCAAACCATCTACATACTCCATTCTGAGCCAGAATTTTCAGATATGGATACTCTGTTCTGCTACATTCTCCTCCACTGACCCCTGAGTGCCTTCACCACATCATCTATACCATAGAGTGACACCTGCATGTCCTGGACAGAAAACCCATGATATGCTCACAGTGATACCTACATGTCCTGGACAGAAAACCCATGATATGCTCACAGCGATACCTACATGTCCTGGACAGAAAACCCATGGTATGCTCACAGTGATACCTGCATGTCCTGGACAGAAAACCCATGATATGCTCACAGTGATACCTACATGTCCTGGACAGAAAACCCATGATATGCTCACAGCAACACCTCCATGTCCTGGACAGAAAACCCATGATATGCTCACAGTGATACCTGCATGTCCTGGATAGAAAACCCATGATATGCTTACAGCGACACCTTCATGTCCTAGACAGAAAACCCATGATATGCTTACAGCAACACCTGCATGTCCTGGACAGAAAACCCATGATATGCTTACAGCAACACCTGCATGTCCTGGACAGAAAACCCATGATATGCTCACAGTGATACCTACATGTCCTGGACAGAAAACTAATATGCTCACAGCGACACCTCCATGTCCTGGACAGAAAACCCATGATATGCTCACAGCAACACCTGCATGTCCTTGACAGAAAACCAATGATATGCTCACAGTGACACCTACATGTCCTGGACAGAAAACCCATGATATGCTCACAGCGACACCTCCATGTCCTGGACAGAAAACCCATGATATGCTCACAGCAACACCTGCATGTCCTGGACAGAAAACCCATGATATGCTCACAGTGATACCCGCACGTCCTGGACAGAAAACCCATGATATGCTCACAGTGATACCTGCACGTCCTGGACAGAAAACCCATGATATGCTCACAGTGATACCTGCATGTCCTGTACAGAAAACCCATGGTATGCTCACAGTGATACCTGCATGTCCTGGACAGAAAACCCATGATATGCTCACAGTGATACCCGCACGTCCTGGACAGAAAACCCATGATATGCTCACAGTGATACCTGCACGTCCTGGACAGAAAACCCATGATATGCTCACAGTGATACCTGCATGTCCTGTACAGAAAACCCATGGTATGCTCACAGTGATACCTGCATGTCCTGGACAGAAAACCCATGATATGCTCACAGTGATACCTGCATGTCCTGGACAGAAAACCCATGATATGCTCACAGTGATACCCGCACGTCCTGGACAGAAAACCCATGATATGCTCACAGTGATACCTGCATGTCCTGTACAGAAAACCCATGATATGCTCACAGTGACACCTGCATGTCCTGGACAGAAAACCCATGATATGCTCACAATCTCCAGCCTGCTGGTTGATGCTAGGCACTCCATCTGGAACATGCCCACTTCCACAAACATATTCTGTAGCAACTCGTTCAGATGGGTCTAAACATTCACCTCCGAACCGTGTCTGGGACTGACGGGTTACCATGTGATACTAATTTAGCTATGATGGACAAACAACTCATTCAGCAAGCAATATCTAGCATCTTCTTCTTCTGCCCCACATCCCCCATTGGAGCAAGGGTATTCAACCAACTCACTCCACGTACATTGATGAATGTTAACTTATTCTGTAGCAAACAACTCTACAAATGAGGTGTAGACCCTTAACCAACTCTTATCTTTAGCTATCTTGTGTAGCTCCATCCATTTCCTCTGTCATGAACAGACAAGGGTTAATGTAGATCTAATTTAGCAGACTAGTAAACACACACTACAACTCGAGAGATAGGAACAGCAAGGATTAACTTTGGGAAAACACTAGGACAAACAAGGGTCAGCGATACTCAGTGAGCTCAACGTTTCACAGGAAATGCAGGGGGTCACAGGAAACAAGTCAAAGGGAAGACTGACTGGACTCGGCATTCGGCACAGAACAGCTTAGTGACCACACACACGCAGACTTCAGTTGACAATTCTACACAAGTTTTACACCTGAGATACTCCTTTTCAACATCAAGATTGACATAGGCTTGACTAACATCTAGAACCAACACAACGTTACAATAAAGTACAGCAAGTTCTATGTACACTGGTTGCAAGAAGAGCAGCATTTCACAGCTGGCCTTGTATAAGTGTGCGATAGCAGACTGAGTGAGTGTGTTAATTGACAGCATCACAGGCATGACAGTGAGGTATAACCAAATGTATTGTCTGCAGTGGACAGTGTATGAGTGCCGGACCATAAAGGTGTGAGTGTCTCAGCTGGCTACAGAAGTGCTGTTTTGTGTGCACCATCATAAAATAAAGTTGTTGGGCTGCCGCTGTGCGTTGTGTCTACTCCATTGAGCACATCTGCAAGAAGAAGTTAGTAAGCGAGCCAAGTGACCGGAATAGCCACAGTTAAACAACTGCCACACTGATACACCTAGACAACATTATTCATCATTTACAACCGAAGCAATATAATGGCAGGCTCGATATTATTTATCACTGTCTCTACTTCTCTTCTCCATATGTATTTAGGTCTCCCTCTATTTTGTTTGCCGTATGGGTTCTAGACAAAGCACTCTCTAGGTATACTATTCTCAGGTTTTCTCACTGAGTATTCTATCCAGCACCATGGTCTTTCCTCACCTCTTGATTCACCAGTGTTTGTCTAGTTCTCTCCATGTGCTCCATGCTGGTGATTCTCTCCTACCATGTTAGTCCTATTCTGTGCAAGCACCAATTATTGAATGTTTTTAGTTTATTGGTAACTGTTTTAGTTGTTCTTCATGTTTCTGATCCATACAGTGGTATTGATTTAACAGTACAGTTAAATATTAGAAGTTTGGTGCTCAGTTTAACTTCTTTTAACTTCCACAAATTTCCTAACGGTATAAAAGCTTTTGTGGTCTTTTGCATTCTTATTTTAATATCTGTTTCTCCATCTTTGTCTACAGTGCCACCTAAATAGGTGCATGATTCCACCTCTTGCATTGAGGTTTCACCAAAGGAAATGAGGATACTATCTTTGATGTCTTGTCTATCCTTACTTATGCTTGTCATATGTTTCAAGACATGTTAATTTGGTGTTACTTATTTTCTTGTTCAAGATCCCCTGAAGGTTATTACAAATTATTTTATTTTTGCAGCTTTCATCTGTTTCCTAAAAACTGCCTCATTCATATTTCCATCCATTCGTTGAATTCATTGTAATGTTTTCGGAAACCACATTTCTGCTGCCATTAGATGTTTCTCGGCATGTCTGCTCATTGTCCATGTTTCACATGCATACAACAATATAGACTATAGCACTGCTACAAGTCTCATCTTCCAGAATGTCCATTTTCTATTTTCTGGTTGTGACATTTTATCTACATGCAACAACAAAAGATCTAACCCGACACTTTTCGACATCTATAATTTGTTCACGTCCATAATTGATTAGGCTGTTATTTATCATGTTATAATTACAAAAAATACATCTTTAATTTGTTCATGTCCATATTTGATTAGGCTGTCATTTATCATGTTATGATTACAAAAAATACAATTCTTCTTGATGTCGGGTCCATGGGAGATTATCACATTAATGTTTATGGAAAATGTCCCCATGAATTTTCATCTGTGGCTTGTAAATACTATAATACAGAAAGATCAAGATATGTTTAAAACATAAGCTAGAAAGCAACATGACATAAAAATATCAATACTGTATTTCTATTTCCTGATAGTGGATAACATAGCAATACTGAGATCTGATTACAAGCAGCTGATCTTCAACATGCATGTATCATTTGTTTGATTTGTTACACCTATAAATGTATTACAAGTGTGTGTGTGTGTGTGTGTGTGTGCACACGCGCACAAATGTGTGCAAAAGAGAGGGTGTGTGTGTGAGCGTGTGCGCATATATAAGAGAAAGAAAGAGAAAAGACATTAAATTCAACACTTGATTACCACTGCTGATGTATGGCGGCAGGGATTTGTAAGGGCCGAGCAAATAAAACCACTTACTTTCCCAGTCACCATGCTGTGTTCACAAGTGAGTGCATTAGTGTAACTGTCAGCAAATTGCACTGACAATGTCAAAAGTGTAGTCAGTTGAGAGGTCGATGCCTGGGCTCGTTGCTTGCAACAGGAGAGAAAGACCAACCACCTATTCCTCCGTGCACTCAGGCCTTAAAAATGTGATGGTCCCAACACTTCACACAGCCTCAACGTGTATACGGTGCCGATCACTGAACAACAGTTGGATGGGAGGGGTAGGACTCTATCATTCGTTGACGACATCCTCGTGTATCGACAGGGTCGAGATAGACAGGCGGTTGCCAACTATATGCAGGGCGAACTAGATCGAATTTCCTCATGGTGTGCTGATGCCGATGCCCTTGTCAACCCTGCAAAGGCAACGGTTACATGGTTCTCACTAAACAACCATATTGTGAAAACAGACCTGCCGGCAGTTAGAATGGATGGGAGCATTCTGAGTAGAACCCAGTCAATGACATATCTTGGCGTGAGGCTTGATCGTAGCCTGTCCTTCAAAGATCATGTCGACTATGTCATAACGAAGGCTCGAAAAGGTTTGGCAGCAATGAGAGTCATGGCGACTGCCAATATCGAGCAAAGACTGCTATTACTTCTGTTCCAAGGACTTGTGCTTTCACGCATCGAGTATGCCCTGGCCATCCTCACTGTCAGCCCTACACAGATTGGAAGACTTGAAAAGGTACAAAACGAAGCCATGCGCATCATTTTGGGCTGCACGAGAGACACCAGCTGTGTAGCAATGAGATACCTCCTTGACTTCCCGACAATGGAACACAGGATCAAGATCTGGAGAGCTCGTGCATACTTAAAAATAAGTGCAGATGAGCAGCACCCTCTGCATGACGCTGTATTCAGAGAAAAGGGTGACAGGCTAAAGAGGGGCAAATCATGGATGGGTCGGGCGGAAGATGTCGTCGGACAGGTCTGCAGTCTTACCAGTATCAACCCCGGCAAGGAATGGGTGCCGGTGCCTCCAGCTTTTAAGTGTACCTTCTCCTGCATTATCACACTCGACAGACGGTGCAGAGAGCAGAACCCTGCCGCTGTCAATGCAGAGGTTAACGCGCTCATCTATGATCACTCAGATAGCCCCGAAGTGCTCATCTATACAGATGGATCTGTTGTAAAGCAGCAGAGAAGTGCGTGGGCATTTACAGCCCGTTCAGCGGGCCGAACCGTTCAAGAATCCAGTGGTGCCCACTCTATGACCACGAGCAGCATGACGATGGAGGTGATGGCAGTTACACAGGCTTTCATATGGCTGGAATCACAGCATTATACCAACGTGTGTGTACTAAGTGATTCAATGAGCATGATTCAGAAGGTCGAAGCTGGATCTGTACGTAGACAGTGGACTGAGTCGCTGCGGAAGTCTGTTGTCCGCAAAGTCACCTTCATCTTCGTCCCGGGACATGCGGGAGTCGAGGGAAATGAACGAGCTGATAAATTGGCTGGCTCTGCACCCCCTGTAGATGGCCAGCCCATGGATCGTGCCGATGTCATTAACGCCCTTAAAGATATGGCGAGAACAGAGGATTTTGACGCCAGTGATTCCACATCGCTTTCCAGGATGAAAGACCTGGGAGTAAGAATCGGCACAGCCAGACGCGAGAAGTACATCGGGAAAACAAAGCGCCTCGTCAACCAACACAGAACTGGCACTATTAGCCACCGGACGCTGATGCATATGCTGGGGGGAGGATCTGAGCACCTATGGACATGTCCGGAGTGCAACGAAGATACCCCAACTGATAACTGATAACTGATAACTTCACACAGCCACAGCTATGGGACTTGTTGAGTTTGTTTTACAACAGCATCCACAATTAGGTTTTTGTACGAACAATTAGGATATTGTAATGTCACATCTGATAGATAAACACTCCTCGTCTTGCTGGAGATTAGAACCCAGGTCACCTGACACCTGAAAGCTAGTGTCGTCACCCTTCGGCTATTTGCTCCGCAAGGACCAATGAAAATCTGCCTATGTTCACTGAGGTTACAAGGCCATTTGTCTCTGTTGGGGTTCATCTGCAAACTGATTTACGTGAATAACCATGAATGTAACTAGCTCTCCATGCTGTCCTTGGAACATTTGCAATCCTACACTGATCACATTTTAACACATACATAACAGTTATCAGTAAAGACACAAACACAACAAGACTGATTATAACTGTTAAATTTAGCCCTGCAATCTGATATAAAACAGGGAAGTGTGTAAATACACACATATTTCAAATACTGAAATCTGATTAATGGCAGCTGGTGTTCAATATATATGTATATGTGACGTAAGTAAAAATGAATATGCATTTCCATTCTAAATGCTGGTTGTAAAATATAAATAAACATTGTATCTGCAATCACATGGTATTGCTTATATATGAGTGTGTATGTATATACGTATATAAGGCATCACTATTATATATGTAACATAATGGAAATACACTTTTGTAAGTATTATGAATACATCTATAATATATATATCATCACATGTCAAGTAAAATCATTATGGTTTTCATAATTTCACTTATTTTCTCAGCAGTATAACAAGGGTGTAAATGCTTTCACCGTACATCAAACTTTGACAGAAATGTTGGCAATTCTGAAAAAGTGAACAAGCCCTGTGTTATAGGCATTGTGTATGCATGCAAGCTTACATGTTTTCGCAAACCAAATAGATTATGTAAGATGTGAACAATTCTCTCCTTTCATTCATCCCACATAGTGAAGCTTCTTCAAGGTCAAGAGAGGCGATATCATAACCAACTCCTCATGAGAACAGTGAGCAGAATTACTCTGGGATAGCTTCTTCATCAGAGGACAGAGCACTCTAGGGAATGCCCAATTTGCAGTGATATCGTTCAACATAACAATCATTAGGACCTTTATCATAACCATGAAACACTAAACTCAATCTATAAACATCAAAAACAATATGAAGTATTGGTACCAAATTACAGTAGACAAAAGTCCTTCATGTTCATTACCATGTAACAACAAACCCGCAAATCTCCAACAAATATATCTCCATCAAATCAATACCAACATAAAATTATAGACAATACTATCCAAATATTATAAAATTACATACATTTTCACAAACACTGACTTATGAAGTACATCCCACTGGAAGTTTGTGCTAAATCATACAACTGTTATAAGTGGAACTGCTTTTCCACTCTGTCAGAAATCATTTCTCCTATGGCAAGTGAAGACGTTGCACCTGGGGAAGGGGCATTGCGGACATGCAGCAATCGTTTTGCTAGCTCACCAGAGCCGCTGTCGAAGATAAAGTCATCCACAAGATTGCCATCCCGATCCAACGCTTGGGCCCGTACCCCAGCTGGCCCCCTATGTACAAAGATAAATGTCTATGATCATTTATGTCTGTTTAATATATCATTTATCGTTGGCATAATTATCAATTATACCTGGCTAAATATGGTTATTAGTAATATAGCTAGCCGAATGAGGTGATAATCATAACTGGACTGGAGATAGCAACAGATGTAGGACTGCAGATAGCAACAGATGAAGGACTGCAGATAGCAACAGATTAAGGACTGCAGATAGCAACAGATGTAGGACTGCAGATAGCAACAGATTCAGGACTGCAGATAGCAACAAATTAAGGACTGCAGATAGCAACAGATTCAGGACTGCAGATAGCAACAGATGTAGGACTGCAGATAGCACCAGATTAAGGACTGCAGATAGCAACAGATTAAGGACTGCAGATAGCAACAGATTAAGGACTTCAGATAGCAACAGATTAAGGACTGCAGATAGCAACAGATTAAGGACTGCAGATAGCAACAGATTAAGGACTGCAGATAGCAACAGATTAAGGACTGCAGATAGCAACAGATTAAGGACTTCAGATAGCAACAGATTCAGGACTGCAGATAGCAATAGATTAAGGACTGCAGATAGCAACTGATTTAGGACTGCAGATAGCAACTGATTCAGGACTGCAGATAGCAACAGATTTAGGACTGTAGATAGCAACAGATTAAGGACTGCAGATAGCAACAGATTTAGGACTGCAGATAGCAACAGATGTAGGACTGCAGATAGCAACAGATTAAGGACTGCAGATAGCAACAGATTTAGGACTGCAGATAGCAACAGATTTAGGACTGCATTAAGAAAAGTGCTACAAGATGTCAGACATCATCATCATCGTCATTCAGTGCCTTGCCGGCTGGCGTGGGCAATCATGCCTCTCCACAAATTATGATCTCTGACGTCATGGATCAATTTGTGTGTTGACTCCCTTCCGTGCCATGACACAAGTCTGTCAAGAATCTTCTCACACTGTCTTCCTCTCTCTTTCTACAAATCTTTCCGGTTGTCACAACATGTTCCAGTTTCTTGTCTTCTCATAATGTGACTAAAAAACGAGGACTGCCTCTTTCTGATGTTTGTGATAAGTTGTCTTTGCGACTCAGCTTCCCTTGAAACGTCCTGATTGCTCTTTTTCGCTGTCCAATGAATTTTCAGGATTCTTCTATTAAATTACATCTCCAAGGCTTCCAGGCATTTTTTTTGCCTCCTGTTTACTAATTGTCCAGGATTCACAACTGTATGTTAAAACTGGTTCTATGTAACATGTAACTCTTTTTCTGACTTTCAAGAACGGTGACTTATTGCACAAAACGTTCTTCATTTGATAGAATGCAGTTTTTGCTTGTCCTATTCTGCTCCTTATCTCAGTGATGCCATCTTCCATCTGATGTTATCCATGTGCCTAGATATCTGAATGTCTGCACTTGCCCCAAAATAATGTCCTGTACTTTAATTACACATTTAGGCACACTCTGTTTCTTTGATATCACCATGATTTCTGTTTTTCTATTATTCAAAGTAAGACCCATTTTTTTTCACTTTCTACAACCACTGTATCTATCACTTCTAGTAGATCGTTCTGACTTGTTGCAATCAAGATTGTGTTATTAGCATAAGGTAAGTTATTTCTATTATGTCCACCAACATGTATCCCTGGCATATTTTCTGTAGATCTCATTATATGTTCACTGTACAATGAAAACAAATCATGAAACAATACACAACCTTGTCTGATGCCCTTCTTTTTACAGTGAAATTTCCTACAAGGTTGTTGCTTCTTATAACTGCTGTTTGCTGCCAATATATGTTCTTTATTATTCTCAGATCTTTGCCGTCAATGTTCAGTTGCTTTGTAATTGTATTATTTTGTCATGTTTTACATTGTCAAATGCTTTTGTGTAGTCTATGAAACATAAGTACAGATCTGTTTTTACTTCTATAGCTCTTTCTAATAGTGTCCTGAGAATATATATAGAGCGTTGTTTGTGCCTTTTCCCTCCACAAATCCACTGTTCATCGCTAATTTCTAGTTTAATCTTGTTTTTTATTCTTTTCATAATTATTTTGAGTAGCAGCTTTGTCATATGACTCATAAGACTTATTGTGTGATGCTGTCTGCATTCTAAAGGACCTGGTTTCTTTGGCAGAGCTATAAAGATGGATTTTAATAGGTCCCTAGGAATGTACCCACTAGTGTAGATGTCGTTTAGAAATGTTATCAATATTTTGATTCCAAAATTACCCAGAGCCTTAATTTCCTTTACAGTAATGTAGTCTGAACTGGGTGCCTTTCCTTTCTTTGTGCAATGTAGTGCTTGTTGAACTTCCACTGCAAGTATTGGTAGATCCCCAACATGGTTTTGAATATTTACATCTGGTCTCCTATCATCATACAGCTCTTCCGGACATTCCGTCCATCTATTGAATATATCATCCTGTCCCATCAATATTGCACGGTGTTTAGATTTTAAACATCCAGTGGTATTTTTTGTTTTCCTACCTGTTATTGTATTTATTTGTTGATACATGGAATGTGGGTCTGTTCCATAGTTTGTCCCAATTTCCATGCACTGTTGATTCAGCCATACTTCTTTAGCCACTTTGAATTTATTTACTGTTTCTTTATGTATTCTATTATATTCTTTTTTATCTTTTTTCTTCTTTCATATATTTATGAATACATATATAATCATTTTTGTTTAAATGTCATAACCACAACTCACTAATCCCTACCTTGTAACATCGGCAGGTCTGAGCGAAGGCACAAATTTCTGTAGCTGTTTCACTTGAGCTCGAATATAAATACCCTTATACATCTCCATGATGCCATAGCCCAGGTTCTTATATGCCAGCTTGCGCAAACCTCTGAAACCGTCAACATTAATTTACAACAGAAGTACTCTGGCTGACATATTGTTAACCGATTCTACACAAAATTATTTTATACTATGACCGCAATTATTTATCAAACACAAAATAAATCGATACACATGCAATTCACATCTGAGATACTGTTGCACCTAATCATAAGTAAAGCACAACATTATATACCAATTAATGGGAATTGGATGGACATTGTAGAACTATTCACTGTTTTCTTTTTGTTTGCTCGACTGGAACCCAAACATAGTCCAAACACGTGCTACTACTTCTAGTGCACTGGACTGATTATTGCATGTGGATTAGTGTCCCTCGCCAATCAGGCAAACCTACACCGACTTCAGAGGAACTTGTATGTCTCCAAGAGAAATCATTATTTTAGCCCAACTGACCGTTGTAGGGGTTCAACCCACTACCCTGGCATCAGTACACTGGATGTTTAAGAAAGAACACTTTTATCCATTCGTCAATGCTAACCTCCCACTGTTGTGTAATCATTTATGTTTAATGAGTATTTCTTTCAGAAATGTGGGCATGCTAAAAATAAGCTGGACATTTGAAAACAAATTATCCACTTACCCATGGCATGTTTAATCTCGCTGCTATGATTTCATAGCTAATCCATTTATGAATATACACAAAGTAATAAAACAATGATTGGACAGATAGTTTGGTGGAATGGCACTGCACAAGAATGTTATTAAAAGAAGTCCAGGAACGCACATGGTATAGTGGAAACTGACACAAGTGAAAAGTTAAACGTGGACACAAAGCTCCTGAAGTTGTAGGCACAGCTAAAAGACTAGGATACAGTCATCAAAATCATAATGGAATGGAGTGAAAAGTAATGATGGAACAGACAACTATACATGCGGAGGAAAGGTATTTAGGAGCCTGAATTGAACTCCCAAAGCCAAGTCTGTCATTTAAACTGTCATTTACTGCCAATACAGTACCTTACGGTGTTTGGCAGAGGGGTCTTTGAGCCTGAGGAATTAAGGCCACCTGGCTAGTGCAGTCGCTGTGAACTGTGACAAAATAACACAAGAAGAGAAAATCTTCCCACAAAGAGTTCCTGCTTGGTGATCTTGTGGCTATCTTTATGTAATATGAATTACTGTTAACATTCATACAGCTATTACCCCTATGGATGACAATTCTTTTCAGAGTAAATGTTTAAGTGCCATAGGATGATTAAACATTTTAAGTGACTTCCCATATCTGCCATGGGCTTATATATCGCTGAAATGTTGGCATTGCAAATTGTTCTCTCAATAAAAATACCAATACAGTAGGTTTCCCTAAGCAACCTCCTTTAATGGTATATGTAATACAACATGTCTTCTACCATATTAACAACTTTTAAGTCACAACAGTGACACACTCTTACTTTCTATTTTCCACCATCCATTTTTGTCTGGTCCAAACCTACTTTTTGCTTGGCACTGAATCTGTTAATATTCTACATGTGGCTAATTTGGTCGCAGGATTATTAATCCGAGGCTGGGATGGTCCCTAATAAACTTCTCTTCTGAGGTTGAATGGGGTATGGGTAATGAAAAATCAATGGATAGTCAAAGGCTAGGGAGGGCAGATATGACACAAATGCAGTGCCCTAAGTCTGTCAAAATAGCACAACATATTTTGCTTTGTGATGAAAGGTTCATGCTCCCGAAGGAGTGAATAAATAACAATATCTTCTGGGAGTTTCACAGAGAAGAATCAACTAGTTCAGTAGAACTATGCTGAAAGTGTGGCAAAAACATGTTTTGCTGTACACTATTTACAGTTTATTCAATTTTGTATTTACTACTTAATGTTCCAATTCTTTTTATTTATATGCTCTACTTCTATATACTTTAAAAAAAGAACAAGCGTCAATTACAAATTAATCATAATAACAGACTGCATTGATGATTTTATGCAATATTAAATATGATATCAGACTTGCATACATTGTACACAGAAAGACAGTTTCCATACTTTATTTACAGCATGACACAGCAAATACCATACACAATATAAAACATAACAACAGAATGTATACAATTATTCATCCTATAATTTATACATTACAATGCACAGTATAAAACAAGGTAACAGATTTCAAACAACATTAAATACATTATTTACTGACTGGCATCTTGCCGTCTTGACAGACGATAGTTTGTAAAATGGGGTTATCTCTCCATAACACAAAGCCTGGGCTGAATTTAGAGACATGTGTTGCCCATGCAGCATGATCCCTCTCAGCCTGTCTAGTTTACTCCAGAGGAAAGGTGACACCAATATGTCTGGAACAAGACAAGCTGCCGGATCAGCAAAGCAATGCTCTAACTTTCCGCCTGTCGGAGCTTCGATCCTAGACCAGTTACCAACCAAGGCTTAGGGCCTGGTCTGCCCTGCCATGACATTAAGTCTTTAGGTTGCATTTCCTCACACCAGGATAAGGCTTTACCCAATTCCTCTCTTCTGCCCGAAGCCATTGGCACAATGTGGGGTGTCGGGTTTGGTGAGTGCCGCCCACATTCGGTGCTTACAGAAGCAGGTAGTACCGTCTACTGTCATACGGCAGCTCAGTCATATCTAACATTATTACATATAACATATACTAAACAAATCTATAAAACATAATACACAGTATAAATTACCTGAAGCTGAGGGCATCATACAGGTCAGACAGGCTAACCTGAGTGTAACCATAACCTTCCCGTTTGAATGCCAGCACAGCATTAGGTCCCAGCCAGACACTGCCATCCATCCGAGGGGTGAAGTGGACACCAAGGAATGGAAATCTGGGATCTGGAACCTGAGAAACAAGTTAAATAAAGTCAAGGATCCATTTTACCCACCTTGAGGTGTACTGGGCATATGGGTCTAGCCCCATATTTGTATAGATTAATAAGAGGTTGACAGGTAATGTGATTATCGCACCTGCTACCACTGTTTTCCAGGACATTTCCTGATACCCATGGCAGTGGAAATGTGGTTTCTGTGGAAAATGCAAAGAATACCATGGACAGACAGAAAAACCAATGAGCAAGTGCTGGAAGAGGCAAATGAAAACTAGAAACTGATTAGAGAGATTATAAGTAGACAGTCACAGTTTTTGGACACATTAAGAGAAGAAATAAATTAGAGAACTTGATGACAATTGACAGGATTGAGAGGAAAAGAACAAGGGGAAGGCAGAGAAGTAAATATCTGGATAGCTTGACCACGTGGTATGTTCGTGACAAGAACACAGAGTTGATCCACGACTCTGGTGATCAAGTGAGATGACAAAACCTGACAACCCAAGCTTATTGGTATGGCACATGAGGATGGTGATTTTAGACTGGGAGCCAGGGTTAATGTTTGCATCCACCTCGATGCAAATTCAAACCATGACCACTGGGCCTGCAGGCAAGTGTGCTAGCCACTGGAGCTCCCAGGCCCACCCAGTCTAAGCTGGGCACCGGTAGATGTTGTGGGAAGTATATGATACTGACCACATCATCCACTGAAACCCAGTTGGTCTATACAAATATGGGACAAATATCATATGCCCAAAGCACCTCAAGGCATGGAAATGTGTACTTTACTTAAGTTACATGCACTGATAAGTTAAAACACACAATGCCTTGAGTTATGATGATTCTCAATGTAAGACAGACGTTTGAAGCCTACCATGCTTGGGTCAGGTGTGTCAGTGTGTGGAACACCCCTATAGCAGCGTCTACAATAGGATTACCCTTACTTATTATTTTTGCCTTCTCCCACATTGGGGTAACATAGTCTCATTCACTCTGTATTGCCTGTTTGTCAGCGTTTTTATGAACATTATCTGTCTGATACATTTGTGGCGTTCCTCTTGTTTATTTATCCTGGGATTGTTTCAGTAAGTATATCATTAGACAATCTAATTGATTTTGACAAAGGACTATTAAGTCTCCTATCTCATTTATTTTCTATATCATTTTTACAAACAGATGCTTGCCCACCGGCCCAGTGCTCATGGGTTCGAATTCACATGGACGCAGAGTTATAAAACTGACCTGGATTGCCAGGCTGACCCAGCCTACAATGGCTACCAGGCAATGTCTGGGGAAGTGAAGGCGGCAGGGACGACACTGACCACGTCACCCGTCAAGTGCCGACTGGCCTATACAACTATGGGTCTACCACCATTTACCCAATACCCCTTATGGCATGGGACAGCCATCTTAACTTGCTTGCTTTCATGTATTCACCGGCTGTGTGGTGAAGGGGTTACGGATGCAATTCGTAATCCTGCATTTGAAACACAGCTGCTGGCGATTTGGCAGCAGACCACCTTGCGTTGGTCTTCATACATTGTCATGTGTGCCTGTCTTAGTGAAAGCAATGGCAAACTACTGAATGTAAACTTACCAAGAAATCATGAACAGTCAAAAAATGCTGGGGTTGACAGTGACATCCTGTAGAGGATATTGCAACTAACTTTTACTTGTATTAATGTTATCAGTAAAACCAGAGTTTCTTCTTCTTCTTCTGCATTTGTAATTACATTTCACCTTTTGGCCGACACATCCAACTTCTTCAGGCATTTGTTGGCCGGGTTACCTTCCCCAGAAACCAGAGTTTGAAAGACAGAAAAGAAACACCTTAAAGAAATTTTTTTTTTTTTTTTTGCATATCCCTTACAGGACGTTGCAGTCAACATCAGCATTTTTCAGCTGCTGTTGATATACTAGGCAAGATTACGTTCAGTAGTTTGCCATTGCTTTCTGAGCGACCGGCTCACATACCCTGTAAGTTACCAATGCGACGAGAACCGCTACCGATTCTCATGCAGGTTATGTTACTCATGAGAATATACAGGATTACGGAGAAAGATGTTAACCTCTAGGCCAGGGAGACCGGCAGAACTTACTGGATAAATATTTCCATTCACTAGATTGCTCTTCTCACGTTTCAACAGCAGGTATTCTCCTCTGAATGGGACGATTCTAGGCTCTCTGTTACAACCAGACTTTTCTGCCAGCCGGTCTGAATGCAACCCACCACAGGTTACTACGTAGCGGCAGTTGACTACTTGCTTCTGAAAACATGGAGGTGAATGTTCTTCATAACATACAAGAGGATATCCTACTCTATGATTATGTTTCACTGCAGATTAGAGTGTGTGTGTGCTTGTGTATGTGTGTGCTTGTGTATGTCTGGTTGTGTGTATGGATATATGTATGTACGCACACATGTATTATGTACCTGTGTATGTGTGTTTGTAGGTAGGTATGTGTGTAGGTTCAAGACCTACTGAATAGCTTGGCCATATCCAATCATAAAAGTTTGTTCAAATCCATATGTCATTATCTGAATGTATTGCCTGCATACAACTCTTAATATAATTCTCTATTTTAGTATGATGTAAGAGGGTGAGCCAATAAGTAAGTCACACACTTCTGTGGGATGGCAGGTAAATGTAGTTGGTGTTTTCTACAGGTGTCATTAGGTGACAGCAACATCAAACTTTATGTTCCCATTCGTCAGGTGGCGCTAGGTGTCTCATGTGCATGTGCAGAGCATAAATGAAATGGCGACTGTACTTATGGAGTGTACAACCAAAAAGCAACATGCTGTTGTGCATTTTTTGTGGGCAAAAAACCTGCCTCCAAAGGACATTCACAAGGAAATGCTTCCTGTATATTCTGACAAATGTTTATCCCGTAAAGCGGTACATAGCTGGGTAGAACAATTTTCTCAATGACGCTTTAAAATTGTTGATGAAATCCTATCTGGTCGTCCTGTTGAGATTGCAACAGATGCATCCGTGCAGCGGGTGGAGGAGATGATTAGAGGTGACAGGAGAGTAACGATAGACTCTGTAGCATCTGCAATAGGGTGCTCACATGGTTCAGCATACAGCATCATGCATGATCGATTGACATTTCGCAAATGACACCGAAGTTGAATGTGAAGTGAAAACGTTGTTTAGAAAACAGAGCAAGCAGTTCTATGCAGCCGGTTTGGGAAGACTGATAAAACGATGGGATAAGTGCATCAATTAGTTGAGAAATAGAGGGACAATGTATGTATAAAATTAAACTGGTTTCAAGTTGTTATCATATTTAGGTATTTATAAAAATTACGTAATTGCAATATCTTATTAGCATTACGTTGGCATAATTAGTGACATCTTTTCCAGCACTGGCAAGATTTTTTCCCCTGACCAAACTGGCTCTTTGGTCAAATCAGCCTCATATGGTGAGAAGTGGAAAATTTTCAAAATGCTTTTGGAAATGTATGGGAGGGGAAAATGTCAAGGAAGTGTACTAGTCATCACATCTCATGACATCATGGCTTAGAATATATGAAGGCTAAACAGTTCCAACACCAAAGGCAGTATATTCCATGGGACTTCCTTTACCTTTACAGTCAAATAAACTAGGTTTAAAGAGATGAAATAAATAAACAACACTTTGCTACAACTGACATCTTACCTTTTCATTCAAATGAACAACAAAACTAGGTTTAAAAAGATGAAATAAATATATGACACTGCTACAATTGACATTTTACCTTCTCATCTTGCCCATGTATCGTCACTACATGATTTAGGCCGGATGTACTGCCCTCTGGACTCTCAGAGTTTATGCTAAATGTATTCACATTAAAATGTGTATAAATTGTCCCTCCTCGTTTCTCAAACTCTTTGCCGTAGTATTTTGTCACTAGTTCCCAGTCAACTATGCCAGTATGAGGAGAGTGGATGGCCTTCAGACCCTGGAGAGGTAAAACAAAAATAATACTAATGATATAATACTGGCAGAGCTTGTTTATTACAGAGCATGACTGCTGTTACAGTCAAGTATGCCCATTTTATTTGCTTCTCCTTTCATGCTTTATCCTACTGAGGCATAAGCCCTCAAGCAACTCACTCCAAGTTATCCGACATTTTGCTATCTTATGCATGTCTTCCCAAATTACTCATTTCTAATTCTCTTCTCTGTGTGTTTTTAGGTCTTGCTTTATTTTGTTGGTTGCAGACAAAAAACTTTCTAGTTACTATACTCAGGTTTTCTCAATGAAAAGCAAGCACATTTACTACCATTTTAGCTTCTCCAGTAAGGGACTCTTTATCTTAACACAACATGCACCCAAAAAATGGGGGTGGGGGGAGACTGTGTGCGCAGTCATGTCAGAATAATTAATATTCTGCACAAACTAAGTGGGAGCCATGGTAGGTAGTGGCCTCCCAGCCTGGTGGGTGTGAATTAGCAACAAGAAGGATTCTTAAAATCCAGGTCAATGTAGCTTACAATGGATACCAAAACATAATGTGGGGGTATAGCTGGCTGGAGGGATACTGACCACATGACCCACTGTGAGCTGACTGGTCTATACAAATGTGTGTCTAGCACCATATCTCCAGTGTGACTTCAGGCATGTAATTGGGTCTTTTATTTTATTTTTGTAAACAAAGTAAGTGAGCACATGATTCACAATGTTCATGGGATTGTAGGAAATTAGATACAGGACAGAACAAAAGATCTATAAATAACACAGTGATTAAACTAAATTAGTTGCGTGTCCTTTATAGGACATCGCAGTCAACACCAGCATTTTTTGCTGTTGTGATCTCTTGGCAAGTTTACATTCAGTATCTTACCATTGCTTTCTGAATGACCGGTACCCATACCATTTCATAAAAAACTAACGCAAGGCGGTCTGCTGACACATCTCCCTCTGCTGTGTTTTCAACGCAAGTATACGGTATTACGAACTGTGTCCATAACCTATTTGCCACAGAGCCTTAATACAGTGATTAGATTATGAAAAAATGACAAAATGAGCAAAGGTGACAAGACAGTGACAAATATTACCTTGCTGCCCTAACTGAACGATAACAGTTAAAATATTTATTCAAAATAATTTGTCGTCTGTAATAATCTCAATTCATGCTTACAGATATCTGGTAAATTTGGCTGAGATCTCTTCATGATTGAATGATTTACCATTGTTTATTTTCTGCAACAATTTTATGAGCCTAGGACAATTCTAGGGCTACTGGGTAGGAAAACAGTTCCACTTTGCTTCTACTTGAAAATAAATCCATAATCAGGTGTTAGTAGGTGAGTGGGCTAACCACCACACTCCTGTCTGCTGTTGGATGGTGAATCCTCTTGAAGACTTTAAGTCTGATGTATCAGGTGTTCATGTTATTTGAGCTCTGAAAGGGCCTGCATCTATTGCAGTGAGGCTGGTGTAGGTAACTGGAATTACGCCCCTTGATACCTTCTGTAGGACTTGTCATGTGTGTCTGCCAGTTGCAGCATTGTTATTCTGGAAGTTTTTGATGTTGATTTCCCATTTCCTAAGATACAGTGAATTATCAGTCTTCTGAAGGTCAGCATGGTTGAATAGATAAGAATGTGTGTTCATAAACACCCGGTGTGCTGATGCCAAGGTAAGGGATTCAACCCCCAACACCAGTCAGTTGGACTAAAATGTTGGCTTTTCGTCCTTGACTTTGGGATGTGAATTACAAGTACCTCTGAAGTCAGAATTGGTTAGCCTGATGATGAGGGACTCTGGTAAAAGGAAAAGCTAATCCACAAAATTCAGTCCAGTGCTACTAGAAGTAGTGTGTATAGTATTTCAGGATCCTCGCCGGTGCTACGGAGTTCATGCACTGAGCTGAGTTTCTCCAGACTCAGGTTTGAGTTAGGAGGAGAACGGAGCACTTATGGGTTGCACCAGTGTGCCGTGATGTTGATCCATCGACTTAACTAAACTAAACTAGACTACACTTGAGTTCAAAGTGAGCGAGTGCAAAAAAGAATAAGTCTTCCGTGTTTTCTGTTTTCCTGGAACTGTTGCACTAATTTAACACATTGGTTCTAATTCTGCTATATTTATTGACTCACCCATACATGATTCTGTTCACTCTGACCTATGTATATTTCCTGAACAAATGTCACCATCAAATGAACACTGTCATAGCCCTGCATGAAATCAAAGACACACAAACCTGTACCTACCACACAGTTTGGCTCTATTTCCTTGATCACATCTGGTCCTACCATCTTCAAATCTTTAACCCCGTTCTTCAGACCTCGTTCCATCAACGTTTCAAGTCTAGGCACCTCTTCCGGGCTTGTTGCCACAATCAGCTTTACAAACATGACAAAAATAATATTGCTAAACAATGAAACAAACTATGTACTTTGCATGTATTCATGAACCCTTTGTTTCTTTGTTTTGATAAATGAACACCTTCATTGTACAATGATGCCTGCATATGCCCTCCAGTTTCCCTTTCATAGATCACAGGAAGAGAATCTCAGTACAGTGAACAAACTGTGACACCACGTGGATTAAAATGTCCACTTACCAGAATCACATATGCCTTAACTGATGCAGTGCCAAATAACAAGAAGGTTTGGACCAAACATGGTGCACAGTCAAATGAACCAGTATTGTAATACATATTTCCGTTCACTGAGCATTGAAATTGCAGAAGATACAATAAAACTAAAATAATATGATGACCCTTTTATGGTGAAAATCTTTCCAATATGAGAGGTCATATTTGACAATATATTATCCGTTGCCACTGAAGCAGTTAAATATTCTATTTGTTAGTATATTTTTATCTTCATTTTCTAAATTTAACTTGATATGTGGCTTATCTGGTGTAGACATTTTAACTTCCAATTACCATTAGGATTTTTATTGTTTGCAAATGCACACAGGTCCTCCTAGTTGTTCATCTTTATCCATGATTAGGTGTTCAATCTACTGGTCCAGGATCAGGGGTGGAGCAGACTATCCAAGAGTTCCTTATCTTGATAAATCCACCTCTAAGCATCGACAACCCCCTCACTAAACCATAATCCCTGGCATATTTTCTACAGATCTCACAGTATAAAGTAGAATAGGACCCTTTTACAGGCCTGAATGGGTATTAGGCATATGGTGCCAGACCCATGTTTATATAGACCGACTGGCCTCACCGGGTGATGTGGTATCACACTAGCCACCCTTACTTCACAAGACATTTCCTGGCACCCATTTCAGACTGGGTCAATCCTCGGGGCCCAGATTAGACATCATGATATGCTCAATGTATGATGAAAACAAACCAGAGGACAGTAAACATTCTTGTCTGACATCCTTCTTCATACACTGAAATGTTCCTAAATGGTTGTTGGTTCTTACGGCTGCTGTTTGCTGTCAATATATGTTCTTAATTATTCACAGATCTTTGCCGTCAATGTTTAGTTGTTCTAATAATTTGATTATTTCGACATGTTCCACACTTTCAAATGCTGTTGTGTAGTCTATGAAGCATATTTACAGATCTGTTTTTAATTCTGTAGCTCTTTTCAATAGTGCCCTGAGAATGTATGAAGACAAAGCATGTACTGGAATGCCCCAAGAGCTGTGTAGTTCTGAACTCAACTACATATGACAATGTTTGTGCCCTTTACTTCTACAAATCTACACTGTTCATCACTAATGTCTGGTTTAATCTTGTTTCTTACTTTTCTCATAATTATTCTCAGTAACAGCTTTGCCATATGACTCATATGTCTTAGCAAGAAATGACCTTCGTTTAGTTTAGTTTAGTTTAGCCAATGGATCAACATCACGGCACACAGGTGCAACCTATAAGTGCTCCAATCTTCTAACTCAAGCCCGAGTCTGGAGAAACTCAGCTCAGTGCACGAACTCCGTAGCACCAGCGAGGATACTGAAATACTTTGGGTAGATTGTTAACTCCAAATTTTGCCCGGGATTTTTTATGTGCGCAACAATACACACGGGCGTCCGATCTCACTTCCCAGAGACCAGGGGAAATTTTATTACTATAAGTCCACTTGAAAAAATCCTGGTCCTCAACGGGGCTTGAACCCTGGACCTCCAGTACTCGAGGTGGACACCTTATCTCGAGACCACTCAGCTCCCCTCTTCTGAAATGACCTGAAATTACCTTCATATTTTAAAGCACATGGTTTGCTTGGTTAAAAAGGTAAGTTGCATATCCTTCACAGGACGCTGCAGTCAACCTCAGCATTTATTCACTGTTTTTTTATTTCTTGGCAAGTTTATGTTTTAGTAGTTTGCCATTGCTTTCTGAACGACCGACACTCCAGCACATTGTATGAAAACCAACACAAGGCAGTCTACTACCAAATCGCCCACAGCTGTGTTTTGAGCGTGTTGTGCAGAATTACGAATTATGTCCATAACCCCTTCACTATGAAGCCGGCAGGTTTCCTTGGTAGAAATATAAATATGGATTTTGATTGGTCATTTGGAATGTAAAAACTATTATAGATGTAATTTTGACATTTTGCTATTGCTGCGATTCCAAAAAAAATAATCCCAAGGTCTCAATTTCCTCCAACATAATGTTGTCTTGTCCAGGTGTCTTCACTTTCTTTAGGCCATATAGTGCATCCTAAACCCCTGCAGGAAATAATGCTGTACATTACCTTGAGTATTTGCATTCAGTATCATATCTAGCTCTTCCGTGTATTCTGTTATACTGATTATATTGTTTTATCTCAATATTGTACCATCCTTCTATTTTAAATATTAACATTTTCTACCTGTTAAGGTATTTATTGTTGGCTAACCACCACACTCCTGTCTGCTGTTGGATGGTGAATCCTCTTGAAGACTTTAAGTCTGATGTATCAGGTGTTCATGTTATTTGAGCTCTGAAAGGGCCTGCATCTATTGCAGTGAGGCTGGTGTAGGTAACTGGAATTACGCCCCTTGATACATTCTGTAGGACTTGTCATGTGTGTCTGCCAGTTGCAGCATTTTTATTCTGGCAGTTTTTGATGTTGATTTCCCATTTCCTAAGATACAGTGAATTATCAGTCTTCTGAAGGTCAGCATGGTTGAATAGATAAGAATGTGTGTTCATAAACACCCGGTGTGCTGATGCCAAGGTAAGGGATTCAACCCCAACACCAGTCAGTTGGACTAAAATGTTGGCTTTTCGTCCTGACTTTGGGATGTGAATACAAGTACCTCTGAAGTCAGAATGGGTTAGCCTGATGATGAGGGACTCTGGTAAAAGGAAAAGCTAATCCACAAAATTCAGTCCAGTGCTACTAGAAGTGTGTATAGTATTTCAGGATCCTCGCCGGTGCTACAGAGTTCATGCACTGAGCTGAGTTTCTCCAGACTCAGGTTTGAGTTAGGAGGAGAACGGAGCACTTATGGGTTGCACCAGTGTGCCGTGATGTTGATCCATCGACTAAACTAAACTAAACTAGACTACACTTGAGTTCAAAGTGAGCGAGTGCAAAAAAGAATAAGTCTTCCGTGTTTTCTTTTTTCCTGGAACTGTTGCACTAATTTAACACATTGGTTCTAATTCTGCTATATTTATTGACTCACCCATATATGATTCTGTTCACTCTGACCTATGTATATTTCCTGAACAAATGTCACCATCAAATGAACACTGTCATAGCCCTGCACGAAATCAAAGACACACAAACCTGTACCTACCACACAGTTTGGCTCTATTTCCTTGATCACATCTGGTCCTACCATCTTCAAATCTTTAACCCCGTTCTTCAGACCTCGTTCCATCAACGTTTCAAGTCTAGGCACCTCTTCCGGGCTTGTTGCCACAATCAGCTTTACAAACATGACAAAAATAATATTGTTAAACAATGAAACAAACTATGTACTTTGCATGTATTCATGAACCCTTTGTTTCTTTGTTTTGATAAAGGAAGACCTTCATTGTACAATGATGCCTGCATGTCCTCCAATTTCTCCTCCCATAGATCACAGGAAGAGAATCTCAGTACAGTGAACAAACTGTGACACCATGTGGATTAAAATGTCCACTTACCAGAATCACATATGCCTTAACTGATTCAGTACCAAATAAAAAGTAAATTTGGACCAAACATGGTACACAGTCAAATGAACCAGTATTGTAATACATATTTCCGTTCACTGAGCATTGAAATTTCAGAAGATACAATAAAACTAAAATAATATGATGACCCTATTATGGCGATTATCTGTCCAATAAGGGAGGTCATATTCGATCATATATTATCCGTTGCCACTGAAGCAGTTAAATATTCTATTTATTAGTATATTTTTATCTTCATTTTCTAAATTCAACTTGATATGTGGCTTATCTGGTGTAGACATTTTAACTTCCAATTACCATTAGGATTTTTATTGTTTGCAAATGCACACACCTCAATGTTGTTCATCCTTATCCATGATTAGGTGGTCAATCTACTAGTCCAGGATCAGGGATGGAGCAGACTATACAAGAGTTCATTATATTGACAAATCCACCTCTAAGCATCGACACCCACCTCCCTAAACCATAATCCCTGGCATATTTTCTACAGATCTCACAGTATGAAGTGGAATAGGACCCTTTTACATGCCTGAATGGGTATTGGGCATATGGTGCCAGACCCATGTTTGTATAGACCGACTGGCCTCACTGGGTGATGTGGTAAGTATCACACTAGCCACCCTTACTTCACAAGACATTTCCTGGCACCCATTTCAGACTGGGTCAATCCTCGGGGCCCAGATCAGACATCATGATATGCTCAATGTATGATGAAAACAAACCAGAGGACAGTAAACATTCTTGTCTGACATCCTTCTTAATACACTGAAATGTTCCTAAATGGTTGTTGGTTCTTACGGCTGCTGTTTGCTGTCAAAATATGTTCTTAATTATTCACAGATCTTTGCCGTCAATGTTTAGTTGTTATAGTAAGTTGATTATTTTGACATGTTCCTCACTTTCAAATGCCTTTGTGTAGTTTATGAAGCACGATGAAAGATCTGTTTTTAATTCTATAACTCTTTTTAATAGTGCCCTGAGAATGTATGAAGACAAAGCATGTACTGGAATGTCCCAAGAGCTGTGTAGTTCTGAACTCAAGAACATTGTTTGTGCCCTTTCCCTCTACAAATCTACACTGTTCATCACTAATGTCTGGTTTAATCTTGTTTCTTACTATTCTCATAATTATTCTTAGTAACAGCTTTGTCACATGACTCATACATCTTAGCATGAAATGACCTTCATATTCTAAAGCACATGGTTTACTTGGTTAAAAATGTTAGTTGCATATACTTTACAGGACGACGCAGCCAGCCCCAACATTCATTCGCTGTTTGTTATTTCTTGGCAAGTTTATGTTTTAGTAGTTTACCATTGCCAGCTCCATAGTGAAGGGGTTACTGACGTGATTCGTGATCCTGCATACCCATGTACGAAACGCTGCTGCGGGCAATTTGGCAGCAGACCGTGTTGCGTTGTTTTTTTGCAAAATGGTATGGGTGCCAGTCATTCAGAAAGAAATGGAGGAAACTACTGAACGTAAACTTGCCAAGAGATCACAACAGAAAACAATGCTGATGTTGACCGCAGCATCCTATAAAGGATATGCAACTAACTTAGATGCTTTCTGAATGACCGGCACTCACACCATTGTACGAAAACCAACACATGCTGCCAAATGCCCACAGTTGTGTTTCGAACACAGTGTGCAGAATGACAAATTACATCTATAGTCACTTCACCTTGAAGCCGGCAGGTTTCCTTTCTAGAGATATAAATATGGATTTTAATTGGTCATTTGGAATACACAAACTATTATATATGTAATTCTGATATTTTGATAATGTTACTTTTCTAAAAAGTAATCCCAGGATCTCAATTTCCTCCAAAATAATGTTGTCTTGTCCAGGTGTCTTCACTTTCTTCATGTCATGTAGTACATCCTAAACCCCTGCAGCAAATATTGCTGTACATTAATCATTATCTTGAATATTTGCATTCAGTCTCTTATCTAGCTATTTTGTGTATTCTGTTTACCTACTGATTATATTGTTTTATCTCATTAATATTGTACCATCCATTCATTTTAAATATTAATATTTTCTACTTGTTAAGGTATTTATTGTTGCACTGGAATGTGAGTCTTTCCCATGATTTGTTCTAATCTCTATGCACTTCTGATTCAGCCAAATGTCTCTGGTCTCTCTGTATTTGTTTATTATTTCTTTATGTAGTCTGTTTGCATTAGTTTACTATTTCTTTACATATTCTTTATGTAGTCTATTTGCATTAGTTTACTATTTCTTTATGCATGGTGTTTGTAAAGTCTCACTACACTTTGCATGTAGAACAGCTGTTTCTTGGAGAGTATGTTTTCCGTTTGCAAGATGGAAAACATACTCTCCAACAAACAGCTGTTCTACATACAATGTGTAGTTAGACTTTACAAACACCCTGTAGTATCACCCATGCCAATCAACAATGCACTTGATGATGATGTTTTCATGTAAATGTATCTAACTGCCCTGAGACACCTAATCTATGTGACAAGGAATGATGCCTCATCAGTAACAAGATAGACTGTTTCTGCTCTCACAATATTCTGAGGTGGAGAGTCTGTCTGCCTGGCAATGCTGTGGTTCACAAGGTATATGTCCATCTCCAGGAAATTAAAGGAAACAATGCTGCTCTGCATATTTTTCCAGGGATCATACTCTGCCTCAATATAATGCTCTGCCTCAATATAATGCTCTGCCTCAATATAATGCTCTTCATGAACAAACACCAAGCAGACATCATTGACTAAGACTCTGACTCTGGAAATAAACAGTACATTCTACGATGTGGACTGTTGGAACAATACTAAAGCTAAATACTAACCTCAGCATTTATTCACTGCTCTTTGTATGGAAGTTATTAGAGTACAACCTAGTCCACAGACCTACTAGTCTTTAAAGGCAAAGCCCTTAAGAAACAGGAGGACCTCCTTACAGAAGTGTGGCTAAGCAGCCATGTGCAGGCAGCAACGATTCCTTGAACAAGCCCTGAACGAGAGCATCATGTGTTGATTCTGTATTAATGGAAGCTCCCTTGAATGCTGGGGAATGTCCTGTATGCTTTTCCTATCGTGCCATAATGGCCAAATGGCTTGCATGCAGCTGTTCAGGATGGGATTTGTGGAGTGTATTCATGTGAATGTAATGAATGTGGATGATGACACCACACTGTAACTGTGCACTGTACCTCAAAACTACCCAGGAAGGCTAATCCATTCAACACGAAGTAAGATGTGTTGGCAAATACTGAATGAACACAGCAGAACTGTTGCTGCATACCTCTTATTTAACTGCATTCAACGTTTCCTTCTACCATATCTTTGTTTTTCTTAATAGTGTCATGTCTTTTAACTCTGCCAAAATATTTAATTGGATTGTTTCTTGATGTCTTCTATCACTTCTCTTCCATCCCCAGCATTTCTAGGACCTCATGTGCTTGCTTCTGTTTCCATGCAACGCAACACATTCTATATAATATATACACTGAGTACCCAAAGCTACAGGGAGTTATGGCAGCACAGTGGCTAGTTTGCTTGCCTTTTATAAGCTAAGAAACGATATCACTGCACTCAGGACAATCCCACATGCGCTCCGTCCCCTCATTCAACAGCCAGTGAAGAGTCATACAGCTAACTGTTCCAACTGCCATCTGATTTAAAGTTCTCCTGATCTTCCCTCTCAGTTTTGAGATTCGTCCAGAAACCCCTGCCGATCCCCCGCCTTATCATTATCTCCACATACAGGTTCTCAGTCTGTTACCATTGCTTTCTCCACATGTCTGATGGCTCAAGTAGCCATGTGTTTAAATCCACGTCAAGACGGGGAGTTGTTTTCAATGACCCTGACTCTCAGGTTGACCCAGCCTAAAATGGGTACCAGGACATTTTCTAGTGAGTAAAGGTGGCTGTCGTTACACTGACCACATCACCCATTGAGTACCAGCAGGACTCAACATATGGGGCCAGCACCATATACCCAACACACCTCAAGGTGATGAATGGTGGTCCTTTATTGTCTGTTACCAATAAGTAATATGTGTTTGCTGTACGTTTGTACGGGTGTGAAGCTTGGACAATGAGCAGACAAGCTGAAACACATCAATTGGCTGTGGGAATGTGTTTTCTAAGGACAATGCAAAGAATACCATGGACAGACAGAAAAACCAATACCAAATCTTACAAGAAACAGATGAAAACCATAAACTGATTAGAGAAATTAGACATAGACAATCACTAATTTTTGGACAAGTTATGAGAAGAAATAAATTGGAGAACTTGGAGACAACTGACAAGATTGAGGGGAAAACAACAAGGGGAAGGCAGAGAAGTAAATACTCGAATGGCTTGACCATGTGATATGACTGAGACGAGAACACAGAGCTGATCCACAACTCTGGTGATTGTGTGAGATAGCGTACATGGCCACCCACGCTTATCGGCATGGCACATGATGATGAGCAATATGTGTTGACACTAAGCACAGCACCCACCTTGCCACACTTCTTGTATGGTATATTGTGCTTGTCACAGTAGTTGTACGTCATCTCTTGTCCCTTGACACACAGTTTGGCTTTCAGGGAGCCTGGCACATAGTAAATACCTGCATGGATCACACCACTGTTGTGTCCACTCTGGTGAGCAGCTGCAAGGCAAGTGTATACAGGAGACATTTCACATGAGCTGTATGAGGTATACCTTTAACTGTCATTTATAAATATTACATACTGGTTACTACTGGCACCTTGCCGTCTTGACAAACGATAGTTTGTTACATTGTGCTTCAAATAAAGGCATAATAACTGCAACCCATGGCACTAGCGAATGTGACTGATCAGACCAATTCACGCTGTAAATGTTCATCCACATTGGATGCATGTGAACACATGGTCATTTCCACCACCACACACCATCATGACTGTCTCACACGTAATCTGCACACTGCAATCATTTTCTCCTTTGTCTTTATTCCATTTCTGATCTTTACCCTCCGCGCAACACGATCAGCAGCGACTTGCTCCCAAGGTGCAGTATTAATGCCTGTAACATGCTGGTTACTAGCAACTAATTAACAGACACTCAGGACATGCTTAATATTGATCAATCAATCTATTTCAGCAAATACAAGAGTCCACAATGAAAGCAAAATGACACTGTACTCTACCATGCATGTCATAGGAGGCAACTAAGGAGGGTTGGCCTGATACTGTCTACCTATTACTGTAGATAAGAGTAGCTGCAAAATCCAACCAGTCATGAGCAAGCTTACTAAAGGCCTGGTATCAGTTGGTTAATGACCTATACTCCATTGGAAGATGAAAGGCAGAAGGAGAAGAAGAAATATCAAACTACATGAATGTTGACTACCATCGTTGCTCGCTGTACAATCATACACCTAACAAGTGAATGTAATCAACATGTTGTACTATTTTCAATTGTATTTTATACTCATTTAGTCTGCATGTTAGGGAGCTGCGGTTGTATGTAGTGGCTAGCAAGCTTGCTCACCAGCCCAGTATCATGTGTTCAAATCCATACCGAGGCGGGCATGTTTTTTTGTTAGCTCCCAGGTCAAACAGGCCTAGAACAAACACCAGGACATATCCTGGGAAGTAAAGGTGGCTGACATGAGACTGAGCACATCAGCCATTGAGAGCTGACTGGTCTCAATATAGAGGGCTAGCCCCCATACACACAATATACCTCTTAGTGGGAATAGGGGTCCTGTGTGAGTGTGTATGTGTGTACATTGGGTGGGAGAGGGAGGGAGGTCAGCCATCTTCTAGAAACTTCATACAGTCGACATGCCATTAAAAACTCAGTCTCACCCAACTGCCAAATCTATTAAATTGCAGCAATGTTGTCAACAAAGAAAAGGTGTTCCACATATTGTATTCGGTAAACATCCATTGGCACCTTGCCGTCTTGACAGACGATAGTTTGTGCTTTAAAAAGGCATAATAACTTTTAACTATGGCGGTAGCGAGTGTGACTGATAAGGCCAATTTGCGCTGTAAATGTCCGTTCACAGTGGGTGCATGTGAACCCGTGGTCATTTCCACCATCATGCACGTAACAGTTGCCTCTCGCTTTGATTCCGAGACCAGTTAAGACCAGGGATGGAGTTATTGCCTCTCCATAGCACAAAGCCTGGGCTAAAATATAGAGATCATGTGTTGCCCATGCAGCATGATCCCTCTCTCGGCCCGCCTAGTTCACTCCAGAGGAAAGGTAACACCCCTACATCTGGAACAAGACAAGCTGCAGAAGCTGCCGGATCAGCAAAGCAATGCTCTAACTGTCCGCCTGTCGGAGCTTCGATCCTAGACCAGTCGCCAACCAAGGCTTAGGGCCTGGTCTGCCCTGCCATGACAATTTTGTCTTTAGCTTGCATTTCCTCGCACCAGGGTAAGGCTTGTACCCTCCCAATTGCGCTCTTCCGCCCGAAGCCGTTGGCACAATGTGGGGTGTCGGGTTTGGTAAGCGCCACCCAACGTTCGGCGCTAACAGAGACCAGGTAGTACCGTCTACTGTTATACGGTAGCTCAGTCATATCTGACTAAGACCTGACAGACAATTCGGTAAACAACAAACAAATAATATGCTGAAGCTGATGCCCTCATGAATTGCCTCTTACTACATGCATGGTAGGTTACAGTGTTACTATTCTTTGCTTCCCTTATGGGCAGCGTGAAACATAGACAACTCCAGTTATTACAAACACAAATTATGCAAACTGATAAATATATCAAGGAGCTGAAATATGCAGTCCAGAGAAAATCACCGCTCACCAAATTCAATTCACATGACCTACCAAGTGTTGGCTCTTTCTCCAGAACAGCCATTTTCAAATGTGGATGCCTAGATATGAGTTCCTGAGCTGTTGCCATGCCAACAATTCCCCCTCCAACAATGACAAGGTCATAGTGGTGCTGCTTTTCATCACTGAAAATGCATGGGGGAAAGGGGGGGGGGGGGGAGAAACATAATAAGTTCCAAAAAAACTAATCAGAAAATACTTTTGATATTTTGTTGTCACTTTACGTAAAAACAAGACAAAAAAGTATGTACATATTGGTGTACAATGTTTCTTTTCTCTAAATCTTCTCCTAAGTTCAGGAACAGTTTGAGTAAATCAACAAAAACAGAAAGAGGAAGGGGTTAGCTTTATGCAAACATAATCACAAATGACATAATAGATATTGAGGCTAGAAAACCTTCATCAGCACACAAAAACAAGAAAAACACTGATATAACTACATTAAAAAATTAATAAAATGTCACTCAGGTTTAAGGGTTGGCTCATTCTGATTTCACAGGACACAAAAACACAAATCAAACTGTGAAGTTTGTAGGTCAGCTGACAGGAAGTGACACAGTGAGCGGAGTGTCAGTGAAGGTGAAATAAGTGTGGGGGGGGGGGGGGGGGGGGGGGAGAGAGGAACAGAAAGGTTGGAACTATAGACTATAGGGAAGACAAGTGTGGTAAGGGCACAGAGCAAAGAGAGGGGAGGGTATACAAAGAGAGAAATGCAGATGACAGACGTGTAAGGCGAGAAATACAAGTGTGTTCAACCTAAAGGACATATGGTGAAAGAGACAATAGCTCAAAATTGAGGTTTTCTGGAGCTTTAAGATCTCTTTCATGAAAGGTGCAAGATTTAGCTGCAGTGACCAGGATACCAGACATGTCACTATGATCCACAACTTAAGTATGTAAGCGCCAGTTTAGGGGCGCAACTGTTAATATCCAAGAGATGCTTAAATCTGTCAGCTAAGCATAAGCCTGTTTCACGGATGCATTTTATGCCACATTGTTTGCAGCTGATAGCTAAAACAGCATTACGGTTCATGCAGGAGAACCCCTCAAGGATGCAGAAAGCGATATTAGAAAATGCCACCCTCGGAATCTGAAGCATTCTCCAATGCTAAATGCCACCCTCAGAATCTGAAGCATTCTCCAATGCTAAATGCCACCCTCTCAGACTGAAGCACATACAGTCAGTCTTACACCAAGTCTCTGACAAGCCATGGTTCTTGAATGAGACTTGGAAAATGATGTAATCTACTCTTGACTAGTACATCCCGGAGGTTACGATTATGCCTGCATGTCAGTAGGAGACCTTTAAGAAAACAATGCAGGTACTTGGGTCAATGCAGAGGATACAGAGATTATTACAATAATCTTGTGGGGGTAAGATAAGTAAGAAAGAGTAGGGTCTGTTGTTCTGTTGTTTTTTCATAGAAGAAAGAGCCACAATCCGGCTAACAGACTAGGATAACTCTTCTTATATGGAAGGTTAAATAATTTCAAACATTTCCATTATGGCTAAACAATTTTAATATTCCTATTATTGCTAAACAATTTCAAATATGTCCATCACTGTTAAACAATTTCAAATATTTCCATTGATAAACTATTTCAAATGTTTCCAACATTACCAAACGCAATTATCACCATTATACTTTAGCAAGTCCTTTGCAGAAGATTGCTCACATCACAAACAGGCAGAAAGAAGTATTCTCGACCCTTTGGCAGATGTTTTGCTTTATGCGTTTTCATGCCCAGGGTGTAATTAATGTTCCGTGCCCACCTCCGCATTATTTTAGCCCTGCCTTTTCTTTCAGGAACCATGCCTTCCATTATTGTTGTCTAAACCTCTGTGGCATTTAACAGATTTGGTGCCAAACAAAACGTAGGTTTGGACCAAACAAACGTGGATGGTGGAAAATGAGAAGTAGGTGTGTGTCACAGTTATGACTTAAAGTTGTTAATATGGTAGCAAACATGTTGCATTATAACACAATGGAACATTTCAGCAACATAAAATCTCTTGGCAGATACTTGAAGCTGCTTAGGATGATTACATCCCATGGCACTTAATCAGTCAATATGGTTAAAGTAATTCAGTTTCTGGGATATGGTGCTGTTAAGGAGCCAGTTTTCTTCAGTGTTAGATCTTGTAAAATGTCAGTACTTTTCTTCTTCTTGAGCCACAGGATTCTAATAATTTGTCTGTAACATTTAAGCTCAAGTGCCTAGAGTTTTTCCCTTAATGATTGTGACATGGGCCAGGGTGAACCCATCCTATACTGCCACAGGCAAGATGCATGTTATCAAAATACATTTTTACTTCTATCTTCTTCGCTGATGTGCTGTAGGCTCTTAATGCTGTTGACCCTATGTATTGCTAGGGTCAGTCTCCTTCTCATTTCTATTTGAACAGGCCCCATTGCTGTTAATTATAGGGAAGCCATGGTAGTGCAGTGGCTTGCACACTTGCTTGCTGGTCCAGTGGGCATATGTTCAAATTCTCTCCGAGAGGCAGGGATTTTTAATAATAAAGTGCACTAGAAGCACATGTATGGACTACGCTTGAGTTCAAAGCTAGCAAATGCAACAACAACAACAACAAACTTAGGCTCCCAGGTGGAACCAGGAGAACTTCTATGAAAACTGTCACAGGCTTCATAATTTTTGAAATGTTTCATTATATTTTCTATGTAAATGTTGAACAGGTGTTAAAAGAGAATGCAATCCTATATTATTCTCCATTGCATCTGAAACCAATTGACTGATTCACCAGCTTCTCTGACAGCTGCTTGTTGTTTGTGATAGCATGTTACAATTAAGTGAATCAAAAGTATTGGAAACTCATTGTCTCTCTTAATGTTCCCCAATTCCTTATGCTGAACATAGTCATAAGCCTTATTGTAGTTTATGAAACAAATATGAAGATCTACTCTGTACTCTGCATTTCTGAAATAGCTCATATGTTGAAAATATTACCCCTGATACCTCTGCTATGTCTAAAACCTGTCTGTGCTTCTTACAACTCAAATTTCTCATTTTCTTTCTATCATTTTCATAATAATTTGCAAGAAGATTTTACTGGTGTATTTACTATTAGTGAGATAACCAGGTAGGTGTTCTCCTCCATGCTTTGGACCAAACAGCACTGTTCTAGATCTTCATACTTTGTGCATAACAGAGAAGGACAATGGCTTCTCCCCTTGCCTGGATTAGTTCTACTGGCATAACATTAGAGTCTTGTGACTTCTCTTTCTTCACAATTTCTACTGGTGATATACTCTTGAACATTAACAAAGGTTCTGGCTCTCTCGCCTCACCTTCAGTTATCAGTTATCAGTTGGGGTATCTTCATTGCACTCCGGACAGGTCCATAGGTGCTCAGATCCTCCCCCCAGCATATGCATCAGTGTCCGGTGGCTAATAGTGCCAGTTCTGTGTTGGTTGACGAGGCACCTCGTTTTCCCAATGAACCTCTCGCGCTTGGCCGTGCCGATTCTTACTCCCAAGTCTTTCATCCTGGACAGCGATGTGGATTCACTGACGTCAAAGTCCTCTGTTCTCGCCATATCTTTAAGGGTGTTAATAACATCGGCACGATCCATGGGCTGGCCATCTACAGGGGGTGCAGAGCCAGCTAGTTTATCAGCTCGTTCATTTCCCTCGACTCCCGCATGTCCCGGAACGAAGATGAAGGTGACTTTACGGACAACAGACTTCTGCAGCGACTCAGTCCACTGTCTGCGTACAGCTCCAGCTTCGACCTTCTGAATCATGCTCATTGAGTCACTTAGAACACACACATTGGTATAATGTTGTGATTCATATATGAAAGCCTGTGTAACTGCCATCACCTCCATCATCATGCTGCTCGTGGTCATAAAGTGAGCACCACTGGATTTTTGAACGGTTTGGCCCGCTGAACGGGCTGTAAATGCCCACGCACTTCTCTGCTGCTTTACAACAAATCCATCTGTATAGATGAGCACTTTGGGGCTATCTGAGTGTTCATTGATGAGCGCGTTGATCTCTGCATTGACAGCGGCAGGGTTCTGCTCTCTGCACCGTCTGTCGAGTATGATAATGCAGGAAAAAGTGCACTTAAAAGCTGGAGGCTCCGGCACCCATTACTTGCTGGGGTTGATACTGGTAAGACTGCAGACCTGTCTGACGACATCTTCCGTCCAACCCATCCATGATTTGCCCCTCTTTAGCCTGTTACCCTTTTCTCTGAATATAGCATCATGCAGAGGGTGCTGCTCATCTGCACTTATTTTTAAGTATGCACGAGCTCTCCAGATCTTGATCCTGTGTTCCATTGTCGGGAAGTCAAGGAGGTATCTCATTGCTACACAGCTGGTGTCTCTCGTGCAGCCCAAAATGATGCGCATACCTTTTCAAGTCTTCCAATCTGTGTAGAGCTGACAGTGAGGATGGCCAGGGCATACTCAATGCGTGAAAGCACCAGTCCTCACCTTCAATTGTATTATCTGGGTTCTTTATCACATATGTATACAATATCTTCCCAGCACTACTTTCATCTTTCTTATTCTGCTAAACAATTTCAAACATTTTCTATATTCAAAACAATGTTTATTCCCTTAGTAAATTTAAACAAAGATGCCACGAACAATATATTGCACGATTTCTTGCCTGGCATAATTTGCTGCATCTCATCAGATGCATACTGCAGAGATATATATCGAATGAAGTGAATAAATGAAGAACACTTCGGCAGAAATTCTCAGTGTGTAGTCACTAATATTGTTTGAAGGTGGAGAGTTATCCCCATAGAAGTCTAAGATTTACTAAGACATACTTTTATTTACATAGCAATGGCTGGAATTGCTTACTCGATAATGCTTGAATATATTGGAGCAATTGATTATTGTACATGGAATACAGTATATGAAATCTCATCTCATCGTTTTCCTCTTTTACCTTGTAGTGTTGAGGTGAAGCATAAACAGCGGGACAGTGCCCTTATTTGGGCTTCATATATTGAGATTCTCATGGACTGTTATTCCCTCTGTCCATCATTTACATGGTCGGCCTCTTCCTCTTATTACATTTGATCTGTACATCATTGCTTGTTGTGGTAAACTGTTAGTTGGTAGCCTTGTTATATGGCCAAACCATTTAACTTGCTGTTTTCTAATGACATCTAGCTCTTCTATGACCCCCACTTTAGTCTATTTTTTGAATTGCTGATCTGTCTCATTATCATTTAGCATTGCCAGATCTGTTTCCATTTGAGTCAGTCCGGTTATGCTTTTCTTTTTCTTTGAGCAATAAGAACAATCCCCTGCCAATTTCCTAGGCCAGTCACAGGTTTAGGACAGAAAAATCTGACCAAGGGGACTCCATTCCTCCCTGGCGAGCCAGAGTCCCATTGGCTCATGACCTTGCGGTCATGGTTTCCCAGTCTACATCATGGCAAGGTGAGGTTGACTTGAGTAGTCTGCGGGTCATCGACAGGTTTACTAATTGTTACCCCTCCTGAGAGAGACTAACCAATCCTAACCCTACTGGCTGCAGGGTCAGGCGCAGTCCACACCTTGAATATGAAATGTTATGTTTATTAACTCTATGATTGCTAATTTTAATGAATGCTTTGGTTATTTCACAACCCACTATTTTACTATATGCATTTGATTGCTTAAAACATGTGGCAAGAGGTATTATGCCAATACTGATTGTAAAACTCGTCTGTCCTGTTTATTAGCACTATACTGTATACCTGCGCCTACATGCCGATATCTAAATATAATTTTGAATTGTTGCTGTTTCCAATGAGACATGCACACAAAATTCATTAGTGGTGTTAGGTATAGGTTGTATTAGTATTTTTAAAAGAAGTTAATATTTAATTATCAAAATGTATGCAACATATTGGTCCCCATGGCCTAAAGGCTTGTGAACGCGATTCATGAGCCGCTTACCATGCGTTCAAAACGCGGTAGCGACCTATTTGGCAGCAGACCATGTCACGCTGGGGTTTTACCTTGTTGGTATAGGAGCTGGTCATTCAGAAAGCAATGGCAAACTACTGAACGTAAAACTTGCCAAGACATCAACATCAGCAGTAAAATGCTGGTGTTGACTGCAATGTCCTGTAAATAGGATATGCAAAAAAATGCAACATATTAATACAACAGAAGAGGTTTTTTTTCTGCAATCAATTCATATTTCCAAATATTTTTGCAGCGAGTAGACTACTGATTACGATATGTGTTAAAATGCCCTTTCGATGCAGGCTGTACAGTGCATGACCACCTGTTTTTCCAGCTGCCTGTACAATACAACCTGATGCATCAAACCACCCGTTTTTACAGCTGCTCCTACGAAACATATGAATGTGGCAATACACACATTTCGATTTGTATTTGATAAGTCTGTTTGTATTTGTCTCTCAATAAGTGATATTGAATGGGCAATGAATTCACACACAAATAATATCTTTGCTTTTAACTTTAAGTTTCTACTGGATGTCATTTTGTTACCTCTTCTATCCAGTAGAACGCTTCTAATTTTTGTTCTCTCTCGAAATATTTCATTGCAATATCTAAATGTTCAAAATTTCAACCCCATTGAACTTTAAAATTTGATACTTTGCTCAGAAGAACAGAATGACGGCGTTAGAAACAACAGTAACTAATTCAAAATGTAACCTGCCCATTTAGTCTCTGTGCATAAAAGGTGGCAAACGTGTCACTCTTAGGGGGCGTGATGATAGCTCCAGTGCTGCGTGCAACCACCCACCTCAGAAGCAAGCTGTATCAGTTCTGTATTTATTAACTTAAGTTAAATAATAATTAATATGCAAGACACGGGTAACAAAATGTATCATATCTGCCAACAGCTGCACTAAAGTCTTACTTTGCAGCAGTCGTAAAGTGTCGTGTGTTTAGCAGACTTGCTACTAATCTTGATTCCCGACTTATGCATTGTAACACTGTTGTGTTCTGTAAGAGATAAAAACACCGACCGCTATACGCAGCCATTTCGTGTCCAGCATAGATAATTTACAGTAGTGTCCCCTTCCACCCAGGGACAAAGTTCAAGTCTGCGGCTACGCTATATTGCTTCTGTGTGTCTTCTTATCAATGAATCATTCAATGGTATTTCATCTTTAATGGGGTAATGGATGGGTGTCGCCAATTAAATTAAAATTAAGACACCCCTTCATCTCATGGTCTACAGGGACCCTGTGGTCAGGCCGTAAGGTTTATCACCCCCCCCCTCCCCCATCTTTTCCTCCCATTCCCCCAAAGGGTAACTTGTAAACATAGGATCATGTGACGGATTGAGCTGGAGAGTAGCCGATATGAAGTTGTTGGTATATGGTGCTGGCCCCATAATTTTATTGACCAAATAACATTATATGGGTGATGTGGTCAATATTATGCCGGCAGTTTTCACTCTCAATTAATATTTTAAAAATACGTAGTTTGGGCAATAAAATAAGTTTTCATTGCGAAGGTCTTCAATGTTGTTAAGTTAGTCCATTCACACTATCTCTCAATGCTTCTCTCTCTCTCTTTCTCTCTCTCTCTCTCTCTCTCTCTCTCTCTCTCTCTCTCTCTCTCTCTCTCTCTCTCTCTCTCTGACCTTTCTGTTCTGTTATGTCTGTTCTGTTATGTCTGTCTGTCTGTTCTGCCTGTCTGATCTGATCTGTTTGATCTGTCTTACCTGTCTGACCTGTCTGATCTTATCTGTCCTTCGTCCCTCCATCTTTCCGTCCGTCCCTCCATCTGTCCGTCCCATCTGTCCGTCCGTCCCTCTATCTGTCCGTCCGTCCCTCCATCTGTCCGTCTGTCTGTCTGTGTCTGTCTGTCTGTCTGCTGTCTGTTTCTTGCTCTTTCTTTCTCTCTCATTCTCTCTTTCTCTCTCCATCTCTCACTTTCCCTCTCCCCATCTGTCTCTGCCTCACTCTCCTTCTCTCTTTTTCTCTCTTTACCGCCTCACTCTCTATTTTGCCATCCCCCTCCCCCTTTTCTCTCTTTTCATCCTCACTCTCTTTATATGTCTTATTCGTTATCTCCTCCCCGTCTCCCTCCCTCCCTCCTTCTCCCTCCCTCACTCCCTCTCTATCCCTCTCTCTCTCTTTCTCTCTCTCTCTCTCTCTCTCTCTCTCTCTCTCTCTCTCTCGCGCGCGCGCGCGCGCACGTCTAAAACTGAGATTTAAGGGCCAGATGTAGCGTGGGTAAAAACGTCAGTCTAGGAAACTGTCAAGTTAAATAGACCATGCTGACCCGACACGACAGCCGTGACCAAGGCTGGGCGAGAGACAACGTCAGCGTGTTAGCGCTAGACTGTTCTATCTGACCATGCTACAAATTGGGCATTCAGCTACTTTCGTCTTAGTAACCAGAAAGTAATTTCAAGTGGCTAATAAAACTAGGCCACTGTTTGACGATTTAACTCTTAAAGAACAAGGGTTATTGTTATTGGGACTCATATTTCGAAGCTTTCGTGATTGGATCCTTGTGTGTGGGTGATTTCCACCATATGTGTTTCATTGAATACTGGTTGTTGTTGTTGTTGTTGTTGTTGTTGCTGCTGCTGATGTCGTTGCTGTTGTTGTCGTCGTCCTTCTTCTTCTTCTTCTTCTTCTTCTTCTTCTTCTTCTTCTTCTTCTTCTTCTTCTTCTTCTTCTTCTTCTTCTTCTTCTGCTCCTCCTCCTCCTCCTCCTCCACCACCTCCTCCTCCGTCTTCTTCTTCTTCTTCTTCTTCTTCTTCTTCTTCTTCTTCTTCTTCTTCTTCTTCTTCTTCTTCTTCTTTTTCTTGTAGCCGAGGGGAAAGACAATGGAAAGACAATGGAAAGACTGATGTTTCATTTGCTACGGTGCTAAGAGGTAGAGGGTAACTCTGACTTCGTTGAGGCCAAAAAAAGAGAGGTAGTAAAAGAGAGGGAACCTCACACCGCCCTCTATTGACAAAAAAAAAAGATGATAGTAATTAGGTAAGAATATACGAGATCTTGGACAGGGGCCTCAACTCTGGACAATAACTGTCATATTTGAGGTCCAGACAGTGAATTAAGGTGTTAGACTGTGGTAGAAATTGTGGTTGTAAAAACTAAAAGAGACTAAACAAGCAAATCAAGAACAGTACAAAAATAGCTCTTTATTTATCAACTGCAACAAATTTTGGTGACAATTTGTGTTCGAACACATTGAATAATACATTCAATAACAGATGTTCAATTACAGATACAACAGACAACTGCATATATCAATCATCAACCAAGGGTGACCCCTTTCAGTCATCAGAACTTAAGGTTAACTTACACACACACACACACACACACACACACACACACACACACACACACACACACACACACACACATTATAATTCTGAGTAAAAGCTTAGTGACATGGTTTATGAGGTTAATTGTGCGAAAATCTTCGCATTCAGTTGCTTCTGGTCGTTTTGGTATAGCGATACATACAGATTTCACAATATCACCAGGTAAATATCAATTGTTGTAAATATCATTCAACATTTTGGTTGATATTTCTACTTCAAATTCTTCAAGTACTTCTAATTCTTCTATTGTTATGCCATCTGGCCCTGCTGTTTCCCCTTTGTTCGAATAATTGATAGCTTCAGCAACTCCTGTTTTTAGAATAGGAGGACCTTCTTAGTTACTTGCTTCTGTTAATTCGTCTTTGTCTACATCATATAATTACAATATATACTCATTCCAAGTCTTCATTATAGCACATTCCTCCAATAATATCTTTTCTGTTTCCTCCACTCCTCCTCTTCCTCCAGACCCGCCCCCCCCCCCCAAATAGGCCACAGGGCCACCCAAGGACAAGTAACAAGGGCCCCACATCATGAATAATCATCCTCCTTAATCCTCCGCCTCAGGAGTAATCCTCCTCCTCAATCCTCCCCCTCACTCCTCCTTTTCTTCCAGATCCCCAGTGGGCTACAGGGACACCCATAACAACCGACATTGTCTACCCTTCACACAACAACAATTTTTCTGTGGCTCACTCAACCCACAATCCTCTTCCGCAGGAGTAATCCTCCTCCTCAATCCAGCGTCGCAGGAGTAATCTGCCTCCTCAATCCACACTCCTGAAATGCGACCAAAAAACAACATTATACAATACTCATGCATGTAAATTCTGATATTTTTCTATTATGATTTTTCCACCTTTTGTTTTCATGCAGCCTGTTGATGTGCATGTACTTTTATTAGTAAGCTCTTAAATTGTTTTGTGCATCAATTTTGTATTTTTTCTGTTGTGTTGTTTTTCAACTGCTATGCAATTTTTCTCAAGTCTCTTTGCATAATATTCTGACTTTTCTGTGAATCTCTTCATATTTGACAGGATTATATTTGTTGTGTCTTCTTGTTTCCATTAGTCGCACAATTTCTTCAGTCATCCATTTCTTACGATCTACTTTCTTTAATTTTAGGATATTTGCTTCTGCAGCCAAACTGATTGAATTCTTCAAATTTTACAATTGATCATCCACATCTTTAAATAAGATCTCTAGATCAGACTTCTTCTTCTTCTTTCGTTCGCCTGAAATATGTTTATAACTGCAATGTTGTCTCTTGTATGAATCTAACAGTCTTTTTAGTTCACTCAGCGGTCCATAGAGTTTATCTTCCACTGTTGTCTCTCTAGGCCAGAAGGTTCGCCTGGATCTGTTGTAGTTTGGGCAATCCTGGAGTATGTGCTCTGCTGTCTGCGACGCCAAACCACATGTGCACATGGCTGAGTCACCAATCTTGAATTGGTGGTTGCATAATCTATTGTGTCCTGTTCTGAGGCGCAGAAGAATGACCTGTTCTGGTCTGTCCATAACGTCGTAGTCGTCTTGAGTAAGGTTTGGTGGCCTTCTGACTGATTTGATCATTCTTATCTTTTGGTGGTATGTATGTCAGATCTGTTCTTTACTTCTATGTTAAAATTGTTTGTATTTCCTTGTAATTTTTCCAATGTACACAGATCATATTTAGTGTTTCCTGGTGTATACTTGGCTTTCTTTAACTTTACCTTCAATGTGTCTGTAATCAATCTGTGATCACTGTACCAGTCTTATTTGGAAATGATTTTGCGACTGTTAACGCATTTCGAAACCTTCTGCTAATCAGGATCTAATCAATCTGGTTTCTAATCCTGCTATCAAGACTTCTCCATGTCCATAATATTCTTGGATGTTGCTTAAAACGGGTGTTTCCAACAATCAGTTCATGCTCTTTTGCCCATTCTAGAAGTCTGTATCTTCTCTCGTTTCGTTCTGCCAAACCATGTTTACCTACTATGCACCAGTATGAGTTATGGAGGTCTATTGCAGAAAACATTGAAGGGGTAAATCCCGGGCAAGAAAAACGACATCTCACAAACATAAGAATTGCTTGCTTGTGTTCGTTGGCTTGAGCTCCAACGCGAAGTCCTGTATGTCGGATGAAGGCATCCTGTTGTCCAACATCAGTGTGATGTCATACAGGACCTGAGGTTTGCGTGAGTATCCGTTGTCCCATTTCTGGCTTATTGGTTTGCAGACTGGTGGTTCCTCGCCGTACAGGCAGACACTCTCCGACTTCGGAGGAATCGGCGATCCTTCGGACTTTAGCCAGGACCCCGAAGGGACCTTTTGCCCAGGACGCTCGATGAGGACGCGTCAATAGGTCTTGGTCAGTATATAACCCGGCTAAGGTGCCTTGGAGACACCTCTGCATCCCAAACATAAGGATGTTTGGGCACGGCCTATGCTGAGGTGAAGAGAGTTGCGAAAACAGAAGACATTGAAGGGACATGATCAGTGGACTTCAAAACTAGTCTTTAAACTTACTGACTGACTTACTGAATGAATGAATTGATGAATGCAACGTTCATTGACACTAAAGAAGAGTACGAATGAAGTAAATAGGACAATCTGACACAAAAACCCTCGTTTCCCAATTATAGTCCAATATACGAGTATAACACAAGAGATGACACTGAACATGGCGTGAGTGCGTCGGACGAGCCAGTACAATGTCAGCTATCGACGTTCCCTCCGGGAGAGAAAGGCTGCCACTATTCCTTCGCTCACTCAGGCCTCGAAAATATGATGGCCCTGGCACGTCACATACGCACAGCAGGTTCATACTACGGGACTTGCTATTTATTAATTTATTTTACTTTTTATTATACAAGAGGTGTCTGTGTAGCGCAGTGTCTAATTCGCTTCGCCCGCCGGCACAGTGGTCAAGTGTTCAAATCGCCATCGAGACGGATGTTTAAACATTGACAATGGGTCGACCCAGCCTATAACGGGTACCAGAAAATGTAATGGGAAGCAATTGCGGTCGGTGTAATATTGACCCACATCACCCACTGACTGCCGACTGGTCTATAAATACATGTCTAGCACCATATACCCAACACGCTTCAAGGCGTGTACAATGGTCCTGTGTAGGTCAGCATGGCCGAATGGATAAGAGCGCGTGTTCTTGAACATCCGTTGTGCTGATGCCGAGGTAAGGTGTTCAACTCCTACACCGGACAGTTGGACTACAATGTTAACCTGTCGTCCTTGACTTAGGGACGTAGATTACAAGTACCTCTGAAGTCGGAGTGGGTTCGCCTGATGGCGAGGGACACTGTAAATAGGGAAAGCTAATCCACACGCAAAATTCAGTCCATCACTACTGCAAATAGTGTGTATGGACTAGGCTTGAGTTCAAAGCGAGAGAGCGTAAAATAAATAAATAAATAAATAAATTAATTAATAAAAATGGTCCTATAGTTTGTGTTTCTCATGTTACACAGGATAGGAGACGTGTAATCGTCGAACTAGACATGACATCGCCACTTGGCGCTCTAAACGATCAGTCAGAAGTATCATTCCGCATTGAATTTTGCACATTCAAGATTAAAAGTGGGTTCACTGCAAGCTCCACCACAGATTCACTTAACACAACAAACGTAATTCACAGAAATAGAAATTCCTAGAAAACCCTTGTGGAAAGTGGAAAGGTTATCAAAATATCCTGCTAATATTATTCTACAAACGATATAATATCCATAGAGCGCAGGTATAATGTCGGCTAACACAAAACATTACACAGCAAATAAATAATGAAATTGATTTAATGTTCCCTGTAGTGGCACAACAAATAAACATTTTTGTGCCGACATTTCGTACTATTTAATGTTTTAAACTCCCTGCAATTTTATGGGCTCGTGCACTCAACATCTAAAGCTCTGCCGGAAAATAACAATAAATCAATCATCCAGGGGAAATAATCCTGGCATTTCTATGGAAAACTATTAGATCATCGCAGATAACTAATTAATAACTGACAAAATCATAGTTTGCAAAACTGATTTTTGTCTTTAAAAAGAAAAAAAAAAAACAGTGTTAGCTAATGTGCATCAGTTATCACAGTTTGGCTCTGCACTTGTATTCTCGTGTAACAGGCTGGCTTGTCGCAATCCAATGGAAATTGAGACGCCGGGGAACGTGTTGCTTAATTTACAAGGGCCCTTTCTCGTGACAGGAATACACAAACTTGTTAATGAACTGACTCACTGAATTAGACCCTCATGCTATCGAACGGAGAGGGAACGAAAAAAAAAAACAAAGATACAGACAGACAAAAGCTACTTTTGTAGTAACTTCCTTCTTCATCTGCTTGTCAACTCCCAATAGATCATAGACAATGAACCAAATCATAGCAGGCCCTCTGTAAACTTGTTCATAATTCGTTGGATACTGCAGCTAAAGTTTTCTGTGGGATGCCTCCTTAGTCACCCCCTACGGCATGCATGGCAGGTTACAGTGCTAGTACTCTTTGCTACCCTTGCAGCCCCCGGTCATGCACGGGCGTTGTGTAGAATCAGGATTCCCGCGTTATTGTGTAGTCTGGGAATTTAGTCCATTTCTACTTTCTTTATAGTTTTCTGCTCTTTCTTTTCCTGGTACCCAGTTTAGGCTTGGTCGGCTTTGAGGCCCAGGTAAATGTAAAAGAAAACATGGTCTCGCTTGAGAATCGAACACATGATAACGGGACAGCACAGCAGCCAAGGCTGCCAAGCTAACCGAGGCTACCAACTGTCTATAACAGTAAGGAAGAGTTTTAAACACACTAAGGCAGATTATCATGTGGTATTAGACACAAATGAAGATCGTAAACAGATTAGAGACATTAGACGTAAACAGTCAAAATTTTTTGGGCATATTATGAGAAGAAATTACTTGGAGAACTTGTTGACAACTGGCAAGATCGAAGGGAAGAGACCAAGGGGAAGACCGAGAAGTAAATACCTGAATGGTTTGGCCTCGTGGCATGGTCGACTCAGAAACACAGAGCTGATTCACGACTCTGGTGATCGAGTGAGATGGTAGAACATGACCGCCCACGCTTACCGGCATGGCACATGATGGATGGATTAGACCCGTATATGCAGAGACCACTCGGTGGCTGATGTGGTCAGTATAACGTTGATCGCCTTGACTTCCCAATAACTTTATTGGTGCTTATTTTAAGCTGGGTATCCCCCGGGCGCCCAGGTCAATTCTAACAATCGGAATTCGCCCTGGTGCGAATCGAATACAAGACCACTGGGTCGTCAGGTGAGGGTCTAGCCACTACGCTATCGCGGCTCCCTTAAGGGCTAAGTGTTGCATCATAATTATATATGCATGCATGTGTGTGTATGTATGTGTTTGGGTCTGGGTGCGTGTGTGCATGCGTCTGAGCGTATGTGTATGTATGTACACATGTCGCCACAGTTACTTGTGAACCACCTGTCTATATAATGCAACATCATGTATGCAGTGATCGCGCGCTGTTGTTATCTTGCGCTGTTGTCTGAGAACCTCGTCTATTCGAATAGTCTACTCTTGCACGATTGAAAGAATGCAGGTCTGATGCTGATTTGGTTTCACCCAGATAAGAAAGCAACACATTCTTTCCGAGCATGCTGGCGAGCTCTCTGTGTTGTGAGTGTGAGTCTTGGGTGTTGACTGTCCACCATCACCGTGGGGTGGATTCCTGCCACTCTCTGGCCGTCTCCTAGCTTGCACAGTGTGTTTGTCCTTGACATCCTTTACCACAAGGGAGCCAATTGTCGACCCAAAATTCCTTAGCGAATCTAGTGTCTGATCTGTAGGCTCCACGTGGAGTGAAAGAGACGTCTTAGGCAGCATACAAGCCTCGGCGTGATCAGTAAACATGTGACGAGCTGCTTGCTCGCCAATGTGTTACCGGGGCCCTTAAGGGTAGAATGGTGACGATGTAACGTACTATACATTTTTTAAAAAAGTACTAAAAAGGAATGTACTATACATGTCGTAAGAGACAACCAGGAGGGTTGGAGTGGGACTGACTTCCGCAAACAGTAGGAAACTTTAGCTGCAAAATCCAGTCAACTGTGACCAAGTCTCAAAATATGGAAATAAATTCAACCAACGAAAATAAAAGGTGGCTCTTCTAAACGAGTAAGAGGCGTTGCGAAAACACCCCTAAGGGTTTGGATTGTGGACTTAAAACCTCTCACCCAGGGAGATACCCAGAAATAATACACGGAACGTTAGACCCATGTATGAAATGGAAAAAAAATGTGGTGGAATAATTGAAATATTATGATAATGTATAAACAGAAAGTCTTTTCTATCGAACCCACAGAGCAAATTAGTCAGAGGCTTACTCCAAAACACGTGGAGAAGATAATTAGAGAAAGAACTGTATAACATGGGGAGGACATGAAGGAAGCTGCAGGAGGAAGCAAAACATTAGGGTTTGTTTGAGTGACTGCATTTCATTGGCGGATAAAGGACAGAAGATAGAGTATGGTTTGTTGTAGAATGAGTTCACATTCGTTAATGTACAGGTCATCTGTAATAATATTGTTTGTTTGTCTCTCATCTGCTATGAAACATTAATGTGGGCAATGAGAGAGTCGATTCCTTGGCGTCAGTAGCATCTATGACATGTCAATTCTGACTATACATAAGCAAGAATTTTAACGTTATGAATACCGTAACAATACAAACGCCATGAAGGAAATAACAATTGAGTCACATACATAATGCATCAGAGGAAAAATAGAAAGCTGTAAATGTCAGCTTGATAAAGAACACAAACACAACAAATAACTGAGTGAACATCGCGGTTATAAACCTGTCAAAAGAGGGCAAAACAAATAAAGACGGGCGCATATTAATATAGCTATATTACGATATAATGATGTGTAAACATGAGCATTTGTTTTGTTCATTTTGGCAGTTATGCATCTGTGAATGTTACTTCGCTTTCAACATAGAAAACAAGGGACCACTTTCACCATTGAAAGGCAAAGGTTGGTCGTATATTTTGCGGCGTAATAGCCATTAATATACGCATCTAGACAATCAATGCAATGTATTGCACTAGCTGTATTGAGTAAAGTACACATTAGGTAGAGAACAGTGGTGTGTGACTTTGACCGCAGTGAGTAGCTTAAACTTAGTACAAAACAGTGCCATGTGACCATGGAAGTATTGAGTAACGAAAATACCCAGTATAAAACAGTGGGTTATGACCTTGGAAATTGTTAGTATCGTACATACTCAGTATAAAACAGTGGCTTATGACCTTGGAAATTGTTAGTATCGTATTTACTCAGTATAAAACAGTGGCTTATGACCTTGGAAATTGTTAGTATCGTACTTACTCAGTATAAAACAGTGGCTTATGACCTTGGAAATTGTTAGTATCGTACTTACTCAGTATAAAACAGTGGCTTATGACCTTGGACACGCTGAGTAACGTATATACTCAGTATAAAACAGTGGCTTATGACCTTGGAAATGTTGAGTAACGTACACACCCAGGATACAGCAGTGACTTGCGACTTTGAAAGCATTGAGCAAAGTAGGCACTCTTTACGAAGCAGTGACTTGTGATCTTGATACTATTGAATAACACACACACACGCATTACACAGCGCCACATTGTGTTCTTGGCAACATTGAGTAATTTATACACGCAGTCTTGTGTGATTGTCAATCCGAAGATTTAATACAAAGGCTATACTATTATTCCATTATGTAAGCATTAGCCTGTGCCATGACGGATGAGGCAGACGGATCTGTCTCTTCACAACCATCTGTTTTCTTTGTTCTTAGTTAGCTGAGACTCAGAACAGGACATTGTGGACCCAGAGCAGACCTCTACCGAATGGGTCTGATTGACTTTGTCTCTGGCCCATGTGGTGCACTCAGCCAAACCCCACAGCATGTCCTACACGACTGTAATAACTTCGCTGAACCGAGGGAAGAAATCTGGCCAGCTGGAAACGGCCCTGCGAGACAAACTCTGGAGAAGCGGTGAAGACCTCAAGAGGACCGTCCTGTTTGTGACCCGTGCTAGAATAGAGCCATAACAAATTTTGTTCAACACCCTGTGGTAATTCCCTTATTTAGACAGCACTACTGACATTGGAATTTGCAAATCCCGAAACAACCAAATAATCAATTGGAGTTTACATTTGTTCTCCCCTGTAAAAGTCTATGCTTGGTAGGAAAAAATAACGGAGATAACAAACAGGGTTGATGAAGCGCATAAACCACGGAGGGGGAAAATCCATCTACGTGAAGGGCACACCGAATGCCAAACCACCACTGCCTTGTGTAAGTTCTTGCAAGAATAAAGACAAAGCCCGAGAGAAAATGAGAACAGGCAGCGTGTCTTATTCTATCTATTGATATTTGTCTTTGCAGTATAGCGTGCATTCTTCAATGTTGTTTCTATATCTAATCTTCCTTCGCATTTCTACTTCTTCGCCCCGCTCTACGTTGTAATTTGGCAGTGAAACACATAACAATCGTTCGGTGATGTCCCCCAATGTTTCGGAGAAACCTAAAATAGTACGCAAATGTTTGTTAGAAGCGAATCAACAACACATCAGTCAAGCGTGCGCTCGTTCGTCTGTCAAAACATTTTAAATTCATTCTTTGTCGTCATGGCTCAGATGCCATTCTTAAATCAACTGCACAAACGGAACGACGACCGCTGCAAATTGCATTAACAAAACTACTTTAGGCATCGCAGCCAGCCTGGTTAACTGCCGCCACCCCACTTGTGGGCTGATCAAATTATCGAATCGTCCCGTGAGTCATAACAAATTGTATGCCAGTCACTAATCAACCGTAAACACCGGATCCACGAATTGTCTATGCGCATAGTCTGAGCATTTCACCATGCTGGCCACAGTGTAGGTTCGGATCTGCATGGCTGGCTTCCTCTTGACGATGGCACGTGCTAGAACTTTGTAGTGGTACCAATTTGATTAGTCACCTCCTAATAATGGCAGCTTGAATCTCTACGGTCGGCAATTGGCTGGGGAGCTTTTAATGACACATTCAGTTTGGAGTACTTTGTCTAGAAAATGCATTGCATGTCTGTCAAAACTTGAGGTTATGTGTAAAGTATACAAGAACATATGGTACCGTCTTCAATATGAATTCACGTGTATTACAACCGTTAAATAATATGCCTAATAGCCTATATATGGGGAGACATTGAGGTCAAGGAAACGAAGTGATGAACAAATACAGAGATATGTTTGGCACTCCCAGAAGTCAATGATAAGTAGAAATCAGAAAACGTAACAGACAAAGAAAGACTGACAACCACATACACACCTGGAATGTACTCTCTAGTTACAGAAATTTGAGTAGTGACCTCGCTTTGTTGAAAGCGAGTCTCATTTTCCGGTGATTGCTGGTGAGCATGTTCTGTGTGCCCATTTTCTGTTGTCTACCGTGTCTGTGGCCAAGGGGTTATGGTCATAGTTCGTAATCCGCATACCGCGTTCGATATACAGCTGCAGGCGATTTGGCAGCAGACCGTCTTGCGTTGGTTTTTATAAAACAATGGTATGCGCACCGGACGTTCAGAACGCAATAGCAAACTACTGAACGTATATTTGCCAAGAAATCAGAAACATCCAAAAAATGCTGGGGTTGACTGCCACTAACTTTTAACCGTGTCTTCTTATTTCTGGTGCGTTGCTCTGTGTTCTGTGCAAGTTCAGTCAATGTCCACGCATTCACTCTCGTGTTAGCTTACACATGCTTGCTCACTAACCATGTAGTCCGGTTGAGATCATTGTAGTTAAACAGTTTTCTTCGCCCTGACAGGTTCTGAACTCGATACAGTCCCTTAACAATGTCATGGGGTAAGTTTCCGGGAAATTATCAATGTAGGAAGGGTAAGGAGCGAGCCATGGCATCCCGCTATGCTGCCACACAGTTTATGCGAACCTAAAACTAGTCATACATACAACAGTGCCTCCTGGTGCATTACCCCAATCTGTGTAACCTCCATGCTGGGACGGCAGACCAGTGTGTTGTCGGTAACATGCATTCAGCTGTGTTGATTTGATGTTGTCATGGCTATAGGTGGGAGCGTAGTGGCTAGACGCTTGCCTGCCGGACAGGTGATCATCGGTTCGAATTCTATTTTATTTACCTTGTGGATTACAAAGGCCATTCTAGTTACACTATTTACAGGTCTTTTCAAGATATATCCTATATCTTTGTTTATTGACTACATAAAGGCTTTCGATAAAGTAAGACTGTCAACATGATAAAGATGCTTGCAGATCTACAAATTGATGGGAAAGACCTTAAACATGTAAAAAAAAAATAAACATGTGTTGGAAACAATAAGCTGCCCATTATTGATAATGAAGTAGGCCACTATCAGCCTATTAAGAGTGGTGTCAAAAGGGGTGTAATGACTCCAGAACTGCATCCCATGTTAATTCATTCATTCATTCATTCATTCATTCATTCATTCATTCATTCATTCAGTAGTATGTCCCGCTCCGATACACCCATCTGAAGATCATCCACCATATCCTGCACCCAACTTCTCTTTGGCCTTCCTCTTCCTCTCTTCCCAGGTATATACCCATCCATTATGGTTCTCTCCAAAATTTAATGACGTTTAAAGTGACGAAAATATTTCAATTTTCTTTGTTTTATCGTCTTTAATAGCCAAACTTCTTCAATATTCAATTCTTGAAGTATGGATGCATTTGTTCTTTTCTTTATCCAATATATTCTTAGAACCTGTCTATACCATTTATATTCAAAAGCATTTATGCGCTGTTCAGCTTGTTTAGTAAGTGTCCAGGTCTCACATGCGTATGTTGCAATGGGAAAGATGCATGCTCTTAAAAATCTCATTTTTGTAGTTCTGTCTGTCCCATTTCATAATGTATTCAGTTGATTTAGTCTTTTAAGAGCAATAGATAGTCGTCGTTCAATTTCTTTCCTTGTGTCACCATCGTTGGTAATCAATGACCCAAGATATTCAAAATTGTCCACCACCTCCGATCTTTCCTCATTAACATAAATTTCTTTCTCCATAGTAGTTTTATCTGCAAGCATTATCTTTGTTTTTGCTATGTTAAGATATAAGTTGTGATTTTCACTATTCCTTTGGGTTGAGGTTATTAGGTTTTCTATACCATTCTGTGATGTGGATAGTAATACTGTATCATCAGCATATCGAATCTCTGGTATGTCATGACCACCAATATTTAGGGCATCATATTGCTCTCTGGTTATATCATCTCTGACATTTCTCATTATATTTTCGTAGTACAGGTTAAACAAATATGGGGACAGCACACAGCCCTGATGGACTCCCTGCTTAGATGTCAAATCAATCTGATATCTCACCATCTATTCTAACCGCTGCTTGTTGGTCTAGATCAGGGGTGTCAAACTCAATCGCTCAGAGGGCCAAAACTCAAATCACACGTAAAGTTGCGGGCCGAACAGGATAAACACCATAAACTGAAAATTAAACCCTTTTTAAACATTAATAATAATTTAAAAAATCATTGAAATACACATTTTAACTCTTATACCAATTTGTCAGAGCACGATGTTTTGGCATCTTTTCTTGGCTACAAGTTCGTTTATGTTGGGAGTAATGTTTTGTGTCATTGAAACAGCCACATTATCTCCAAAAATTTGTCACACAGGTTTATCGCCAATATCAGTAAACATATATTCAGCCTCCCAGTGGCTTTGAAAGGCTCTGTTGTCAGAATCAACGCTTGGCCATTTTAAAGGCTAGCTTTGATTTAAAAAAAAAAAAAAGATTGTGCTCTACCGACAGACGCTTGATTGATATCAGGTTAGCCGTAGCGGGAAAAGGTGATGTAATATCCAGGTACTACATTACTTTCATTTCTTATGCGCCAATCCAAAACGAGCAACTGAAGATTGCTAGGTCACTATAACGACGAACATCCACTCACTACACAGCTTTTATTTTCACTTATTCTGATCGAAGCGAGAACGCTCTCATGTAGCCCATCATTCGGTCAGGCTGCTAATTAGGGAATTTGATTTGCACTTTATAACGTGGCCATTAAGAAATATTTTTGCCTAAAATTCTCTCTCGGGCCAAATATATTTGTACGTCGGTTGAGACCTCCCGGGCCTGTTATGATTGTACGCCGGGTCTGATGTGGCCCGCGGGCCTTGAGTTTGACACATGTGGTCTAGATAGAGCATTTTAATGAGTTATACTACATGTGACGTAAAGCCCGTATTCCTTTCCCTGTACAGTGAAAATATTTTCAGAAATGTAGAAGATATGAGAAGAATCATTATTGGGGGACGTAACATCAATAACTACACAGCGCGGATGATACATTAGTGATTGCAGACAATGAGCAGGATCTGCAACATTTAGTAGATGCGGTTGTTTGCACACAGTGAACAACTATGGTTAGAATTACATTGTAAGAAGACACAGATTATGGTCGTTACTGGGAAGCAGGAAACACCACAATGTAATATACAAGTAAATGGGAATATTCTTAAACAAGTGAATCGGTACAATTGTCTCGAAACAGCCATAACATCTGATGGGAGATGCCTTGAAGCGATTAGAACAAGAATCGCCATGACGAAGGTAGCTTTTTGCAAGATGGAAAAAATACTGACCAATAAAAAGATGTCATTTGCAACGAGAAAAAGAGTGTTGAGGTGCTACATAGAACCTGTACTTTTGTATGGATGTGAAGCGTGGACAATGAGCAGGCAAGCTAAAAAACACCTGATGCTGTGGAAATGTGGAGAGAAGTAAATATCTTGATGGTTTGGCCTAGTGGTAGGGTCGAGACAAGAATACTGAGGTGATCCACGACTCTGGTGATCGAGTGAGAGGGCGAAACACGACGGCCCTCGCTTATCGGCATGGCACATGATGAATGAATTCTATGTACAATAAAACCTCGGTTTTCGTCGATAATCCGTCCGAAAACAATCGACGAAATCCGAAACCGACGTCAACCGAGGCAATTATTTCCATATGAATTAATGTAAATCTAATTAATTCGTTCTGGAAACTCAGAAATTCAAACAAAAAACACATTTTATAGAGAATAAACATAGTGTTTATTACTATTTTTCGGCCCCAGACTTGTCCGAACTCGCACCTTCGCCGTGCCTAGTAACACTGTGTATACCAGTACACCTCTTGATTTGTTGAAACCATCCTTTACTGGGCCGGCTCCCAGGCCGAGGGGTTAGCAGCTTTCTCCGTTAACCCCGAACACTCTCGTGGTTGACGTGAGCGCACGAGAATTAGAAGTGGTTCGAGTCGCGCCAGTGACTTATGAGAGTATGGAGCCGGTCGCTCAGAAAGTCGTGGCGTGCTGATGGGCGTAATCTAGCCTAGGAATCAACATACAGCTGAAAGATGTTGGTGTCGACCGCCAATATCATGAAACAGGATGGAAACGCGGGGGGGGGGGGGGGGGGAATCATTTACTGGCCTTAACATTACTTAGTAGACTAGCACTCGTTCCAGGCATTTTCTTAATGAGATCATTTTCTTTTCACATATGATTGCCTCCAAAACATAATCGCCATCTAACTGATTTTGATTTATCAAAATTAATAATAACTTTTCAACATCTTCAATTGTGTGCGATCTCTGTTTCGTTAGCACACGCATCCCTCTAGCTACATTAGCCTCCTTTATTTCTTCCCTTTCCACCACAGTGGAACTCATCGTGGATGGCAACTTCCCTACATGCGGCCGATTTCAGCAATGTTAATGCCGCTTTCATATTTTATTATTAGCAAGTGATGCTCACACCACAAAAAACAACACCAAACTGAGCAGAAGAACCCGTGGATCCCTTTGTTTCCGCAAAATTAGTAACGAGATCTTGTGGGCACGCCGAAGAAATCCGAGGCAACCGACGAAAACTGAGACACATTTTTCGTAAAAAACTTGACGAAAACCGAAATATACGATAACCGAAGGCAACGAAAACCGAGATTTTACTGTACTGTATTTGATCATGAAAATTGTTTCCGGGATTGTTCCATGTCCAATGACGTCTAGGATGTTGATGAAAAATGTTCTTTCCGATTATCTTATTATGTTTTCTTGCCAAAGCAACCAGCTTTTACCCTCTCTCATTTCTCCCTCCAAGACCATATTCCCAACATCTTCATATTTTTATTCTCCAACTATTGCATTGAAATCTCCCAGTACAATAATTGTTTCACAGTTTTTACAATGAGCTATAGCCATGTTTAGTTCTTCATAAAGGATATCGCTTTATTTTTTCTATATTGTCTGCAGTCGGTGCACAGACTTGTATGATATTAATAGCTACTACTTTGTCCTTTAATCTGACAAAGAGATCACGATCTGATATGAGCATATGTCTGTTACTGTCTTCACACTTTCTCTATCCAAGACTATACTCACATCCCTTTCATGTTTATGCCTTTCTGAGTAAATTACGTTTTATTCGCCTGACTACATTTCTCCAGCTCCTATCTGTCTTGTCTCACATAATCCCAAGTTATTAACATTCATTCTTTTCATTTCTCACTTCATGTTTTCCAGCTTACCAACTTGCATCAGTGTTCTCACATTCCATGTATGTACGACAACAGCATTAGTTCTTGATTTACATGCAGTCGCAGGATAACGGTCTGGAAACACCTTTGCGTACTGACATGATATATGAGGTATCTGTAAAGAAGGTAATTTCTCGTTGATTTTCTTCTGTCACGCACGTGTAAGTAACATAACTCACGAAAGTATTATACAGCAACTTCATGCACTGATCAATTCATCACGTGCCATGCCGGTAAGGTTGGGCGGTCATGTTCTGCCATCTCAATCGATCACCAGAGTCGTGGATCAGCTCCGTGTTTCTGTCTCGACCATGCCACAAGGCCAAGCAATCCAGGTACTTGCTTCTAGGTCTTCCTCTTGGTCTGTTCCCCTCGATCTTACCAGTTGTCACCAAGTTCTCCAGATCTTTTCATCTCATAACATGCCCAAAAAAGTGTGACTGTCTACGTCTAATGTCTCTAATCAGTTTACGATCTTCATTTGTCTCTTGAAGAACTTGTTCATTTGTCTTTCTGGCTGTCCATGGTATTCTTTGCATTTTCCTCAGAAACCACATTTCTACAGCCATCAGATGTTTTTCAGCCTGACTGCTCATTGTCCAAGCTTCACATCCATATAAGAGTACAGGTTCTATGTAGCATCTCAACACTCTTTTTTCTCGTTTCAATTGACATCTTTTTATTGGTCAGTATGTTTTTCATCTTGCTAAAGGCTACTTTTGCCATGGCGATTCTTGTTCTAATCTCTTCAAGGCATCTCCCATCAGATGTTATTACTGTTCCGAGATAATTGTACCTATTCACTTGTTGAAGAATATTCCCATTTACTTGTATATTACATTGTGGTATTTCTTTCTTCCTAGTGACGGCCATAATCTGTGTCTTTTTACAATTGAATTCTAATCCTAGTAACAACGCATCTACTAAATGTTGCAGGTCCTGTTCATTGTCTGCAATCAAGACTGTATCATCTGCATATCTAATGTTATTGATGCATTGTCCCCCAATGTTGATTCCTTCCATATCTTCAATATTTTTGAAAATACTTTCACTGTACAGGGAAAACAGATCTGGAGACATTACACATCCCTGTCTCACACCTCTCTTAATAGGCTGATATTGGCTTACCTCATTATCAACTCTTATGGCGGCTTGTTGTCTCCAATATATGTTTTTTTACAAGTCTAAGGTCTTTTCCATCAATCTGTAGATCCTAAAGCATCCTTATCATGTCGACATGTCTCACTTTATCGAAAGCTTTTGTGTAGTCAATAAAGCAAAGATGTAGATCTTTGTTTACTTGTATAGAACGTTCGATTACAGTTCTCAGTATATACTCAGCATTTACTGTACACTTGCCTTTTACAAAGCCACATTGTTCTTCTCCTATTTCAGGTTGTATTATCCTCCTAACATGATAACTCTTAGCAAAATCTTCGTGATGTGACTCATTATACTAATTGTTCGATGTTGATCACATTCCAAGGCTCCGGATTTCTTTGGGATTGCAATAAATACAGAATTACATTACTCCTGAGGTATATTTCCAGTATCATATATTGTATCTATTCCATATTCTTCTAAAGCATTAGTCATTTCTGTTGTGACGCTGTCTGAACCGGGGATCTTGCCAGATTTCAAATGTTTAAGAGCATTCTGAACCTCCATCTTCAAAATTGCTGGTCCTTCATTATTAATTTGAACATCATACTGTTCGTCTCTGTTATAGTCATAAAGGTTTTTCACGTAATCTAACCATACACGTAAGATCTGATCTTTTTTCTTTTATGACTCTTCCATCTTTTGTCTTTAGGCAGCCTGCTGATGTACTTGTTCTTTGATTAGTAAGCTCCTGAATTCTTTTGTGCATTAGTTTTGCATTTTTACTGTTGTGTTGTTCTTCAGTTTCTCTGCAATTTTTCTCAAGCCATGTTTGTTTTGCCTCCTTACATAAGGTTCTGACTTTTCTGTGAATTTCTTCATATTTGGCAGAATTATTTTTGTTCTGTCTTCTTGTTTCCATTAGTTGTAAAATTCTTTCAGTCATCCATGTCTTACGACCCACTTTCTTTACTCTTGGAATAGTTTTTTCTGCTGCACAACTGATTGAATTCTTCGGCATTTCCCATTGATCATCTACATCTTGAAATAGGATCTCTAGATCAGACAATAAATCAAATTTGTTCTTTACTTGTATGTTAAAATTATCTTGTATTTCTTTGTCAGTTTTCAATTTGCACAAGTCATATTTAGGGTTTCCTGCTGTATACTTGACTTTCTTTAACTTTACCCTCAATGTGCCTGTAATTAATCTGTGATCACTGTAACAGTCTGCATTTGGAACTGTTTTTACGACTGTTAACGCATTTAAACCTTTTGCTAATCAGGATGTAATCTATCTGGTTTTTAATCCTGCTGTCTAGACTCCTCCATGTCCATAATCTTCTTGGATGCTGTTTAAATCAGGTGTTTCCTACAACCATTTCTTGTTCTTTTGCCCATTCTACAAGTCTGTATCCTCTTTCATTTCTCTTTCCCAAACCATGGTTGCCTACACTGCATCCATCGCTTTGCTTTCCTATTTTTGCGTTGAAATCACCCATTATGATATTTATTTCTGATTTTTTACAGTTCTTCAAAGCAGACTCCATGTCATTATAAAAATCCTCTATACTTTCTTCACTGCATTCACATGTTGGGACATATACTTGAATGACATTTATTTTAAAAGGTCTTCCATTTAATTTTACTAATAGATCTCTGTCTGACACAGCCCGATATCCTTTGACAGAATTTGATGTTTGCTTATCTAATATAATGGCTACACCTCTTTGCTGTTCTTCTCCCCCAGAGTAAATAATCTTACAATCCTCTTCTGTCCTTATCCCTGCTCCTTTCCATCTCGTTTCCGATATTCCTAATATGTTAATCTTCTCTTTCTCTCTCTCCATTTCTTTTTTGATGTGTTCTAATTTTCCATCTGCATTCATTGTTCTAACTTCTTAGAGTATTGCTTTGCTGGCTCGGCAGTTTCAGCAGCTTGTCTTGTTCCAGACGTTTGGTGTTACCTTACCTCTGGAATAAACTAGGCAGACGAAGATAGGGATAATGCTGCAGGGGCAACACATGGTCTCTAAATTCAGCCTGGGCTTGGTATTATGGAGAGGTCTCCAAACGTCTGGAACAAGACAAGCTGCTGAAACTGCCGAGTCAGCACTGATAGCAGCAAAGAAATACTGAAATCATAAAAATTATCAAAGTAAATCAATAAAAAGTCAGCTTTGTCGGTATGAAACAACGGAAATATATTGATGTAAACATCCTATTAATATTCGCATGAGAGAATGTGCTGGTGTAGTGTGTCTTGACAGTTGACTGGCACCTTGCCGTCTTGATAGACGAAACTTCGTAAAACAGAGTTATATCTCTCCATAATACCAAGCCCAGGCTGAATTTAGAGACCATGTGTTGCCCCTGCAGCATTATCCCTATCTTCGTCTGCCTAGTTTATTCCAGAGGTAAGGTAACACCAAACGTCTGGAACAGGACAAGCTGCTGAAGCTGCCGAGTCAGCAAAGCAATACTCTAACTGTTTAGTTTAGTTTAGTTTAGTTTAGTCGTTGGATCAACATCATGGCACACGGTTTAACCCATAAGTGCTCCGTTTTCCTCCTAACTCAAACCTGAGTCTGGAGAAACTCAGCTCAATGCACGAACTCCGTTGCATCGGCGAGGTTCCTGAAATACTTTGGGTAGATTTTTAACTCGAAATTGTGCCCGGGTAGCGCCGTTAGGCTACTCTTTTTCGATTTCCAACTGCCAAGGGAAGTTTTACGTGCGCAACAATACACACAGGCGTCCGATCTCACTACCCAGAGACCAAGGGACATTTTATTACTGGAAGTCCAGGTGGATTTTTTAAATAAATCTCTAACTCTAACTGTAACTGTCAGCCTGTCGGAGCTTCCATCCTAGACCAGTTGCCGACCGAGGCTTTGGGCCTGGTATACTCTGCGATGACATTTAGTATTTAGCTTGCATTTCCTCGCACTAGGAAATGGTTTGTACCATCCCAATTGCGCGCCTCCGCCCGAAGCCGTTGGCACAATGTGGGGTGTCGGGTTTGGTGAGCGCCCAACATTCGGCTCTAACAGAAAGCAGGTAGTACCGTCTATAGCATACGGTAGTTCAATTATATCTGGCTTAGACCTGACTTACAATTTTGACAATTAATATTATAAAAATTCAGTATGTGAAATAAGTTCATTAGTATTGCTGGACATTCATAGAAACAAAGAAAGGAAGTAGAGATCAGAGGACACAGCAACAGTATAACATGTAAATCTACAGGCACACTGTTATTCGAACATGCAGCCCTCAAATGACGACAGCGCTTCACCGAAGGAGCAAAAGTACTCCTACACAAGGCCTACTAGTACACCAATACACAATTAAACAAACAGGTATATATAGCTCTTGTCAGAGGGAGAGGGAGAGAGAGAGAGAGAGAGAGAGGAGAGAGAGAGAGAGAGAGAGAGAGAGAGAGAGAGAGAGAGAGAGCGATAGAAGAGAGAGATAAAAGAAACAAATACAGGCATATTATGCAAACCCCACAATGAAATCAGACCAGGTGTGCAGAAACCAAAGTGGGAAATTGAATAGGAAGATTAACAATAATTAAAAAATATTAAACATAGTTAAATGAATTAACCAAATCTGTATAAATAATCGTTTAGATACATAACGCAACGAAACAGTGAGTAGGTCTATAAATGGGGTCATCATAAACCTTGTCTATGGTACTTTTTTTTTTTTTTGGCCCCAATATAAACATCCATATCTCAGTAACCAACTGAGGGAAAATTATGAGATTTAGTATATAACCTTATCATTATGTCCACCCAACAAAAAAAAATTTTGTTCTGGAGATTTTACAGCAGATTTCAAAGTTTGTTTATATGCGGTATATAATTTACGGGTCTGAGATGAAATTCATAATTTTAAATGTATTACAGCGTAGCCAGACAATAAGCGCTCAGTGTTGGATATTGTTCGTTTTTTCACGGGATTGGCCTTATGCCAACTACCCGCGTTGTTTAAATTAGGACTTTTCATTCAGAGGTGTCTCAAAATGTGGGTTATTTCATGAAAACTGATTAATATGTGTTTTTTAAAAATCTTACCACTTATCGATAACATTGAAATGTGTGAATATTTTTCAATGGGATTGAATGCGAAATTATACACTATGAAGTACTACACATATTTTTGTCAAGGAGATAATCCCAGGAAACTGTTTTATACTATTGCAAATTCCGAAAAAAGAACAATGCATGCATTGGGTTTGAGTAAACGGTCATTTCGTCGACAGCTTTTACAAAGATGTCATAAGGCGAGCTATTATAAAAAATGCTTTAAAAAGTCGCTTGATATACGACAGGGTCGACTTCATTGCAACTGGTTCTATTCCATATGACTTGGTCTCTTTCCGCAGCGCGGAAAGCATCCCACAAAGCACGAACTCCGCAGCTCTAGCGACGATCCACAGAAGTCTCCGAAAAATTTAACTAGTGAACCGAAGGATGCGGCCCGGAATCGAACCCACGACCTTTGGAGCCCGAGTCAAAAGGCTTGACTACTTCGCCACGGAGACTCCTAAAATTATAAAACTTTTGGATTTTATATCCAGGATTATCCAGCATTATAAAAATGCTGGATGCCAAAGAAACAGTGACTGTAAGAAAACTTAGGGTTTGGTTCAGAAAGAACAATAACATAGAGCTATCCAAAACAACTTTGTGGAAAATTATACGGATATAATTTTCACTATTTGAAAGTACAAGGGCGGTAGGAATAATCTTTCCGAGCAACCGCATTTAGGAGCCATGAGAAGCAGATACCTACGTGAAATAAGGGAAATGCGAAAAGAAAATTATGGCATAGTGTGTTTGGATGAAATGTGGATCAATGCGCACCACACAAGTGATAAGGAATGGCAATCAGTGGATGGACAGATAAAGCGATATGTGCCCAGTGGTATAGGACAGCTTTTGGTCATGGCCTATGCTGGTAATACGCTTAATGTCTTACAACAGAATGCTAGGCTCGTGTTCGTACCAAAGCATACAGACAATAGGGATTATCATAATAAGATGAATGGTAATGTTTTTAGAGATTACTGTGCTTCCATCCCTAGATAGACCGTCGTGTCCAATTATGGACAATGCATGATATCAATGTTGTTGCCCAAGAAGACAAAATATCTACAGCATCGAGCACAAAAGGAGCAATAAAGATATGACTCCGAATGGAAAACATACCATTTCCAGAAACGTATTTCTAGCTAGAATTGTTGTCCCTTGTAAAACAGACGCCAAAAAGCAAGAAATATCAAATCGACAAGTTGATAGAAGAGCATCGTCATGAGTGCTTGAGACTTGCGCCGTACCATTCTCATTTTAACCCTATAGAACTTGTGTGGGCTAAAATTAAAGGACAGGTGGCAGCTGACAATACTATATTCAAATTGTCTGACGTCAGGATACTAATCCAGTCCGCGCTATTAAATATTGATAAAAGTTACTGGAAAAATGTGAGGACCATGTGTTAAAGAGGAAGAGGATTATTGGAGAAAGGATGAATTGAATTTTATGCAACCGAGAGCATTCATCAACCTACTGGAATCGTCCGACACAGATTAAGGTCTGAGCAGATCGCAGACTTTAATCCACGTGCACACCAACTGGGATATTTTGCTACAAATATTCAGAAGAATTGCAGGCCCTAAACATTACAGCATCAGCATAATATAAATGGCAACAGTTTGTATTCCACAGTGATGAATTTTCAATCCCGCAAGCCCTCAGCGGTGACAAACAACTGTATTGAAAACACACACACACACACACACACACACACACACACACACACACACTAAACGCATTGAATACCAACAGAAGAGTAATATTGCGATGGAAACTGACATATTGTGTCATAACAAGAATCGTGAGAGCAAACACGTTAAATTAGGGGACAACACAAGTGTATACGAATCAATCTATAAACTTCAATGAAAAGAGGACCAACATCTTGGTCATTAAGAAGAAAGCCCACTACCAGACACTGACAACTATTTTCATAGTGCAAAACAGGTAATCATGTTCCGTCTCTGAACGGTAAACAGCAGAGTAGACAATCTTTCACGAAGACTCAAAGCGGGTCTGTCACCCAGGTGTACGTGTGAACAAACTACACAGACAGCTGAACAGATCCTTAATAATGGAAACATGATGACTAAATTGCGGTATCATTTCTGGTCACTCCATACGCACATTAACGCACAGCTATTTGGAAGCTTTCACGAACTCGATATAAAAAGCTAACACGAATACTTGTGTACACATTATTAACCAGCAGCTGAAGAAACAAGAAGGAAATGAAAAATAAGGTAAGAAATATATTCCTTCTACTTTCCTGTCAATTTACAAATTATTTACCCCATGCCTCTGTAAATTCTCTGTCTTTACTAATATTACACATTGCACCCCTCTCGGGATTCTCCTTGGTGAAGTGGTCAAGCCGTCTGACTCGGGCTCCGAATGTTGTATGTTCGATTATGGGCCGCGTCCTTCATTTCACGAGTGCATATTTTCGGAGACTCCAGAGGGTCGTCGCTGGAGGTACGGAGTTCGCGCTTTGTGCTACGCTTTCCGCGCTGCGGAAAGAAACTGAGCCATATGGGATAAAAACCCGGTGCAATGCAGCCGACCCTGTCGATTTTAAGCTACTTCTTTCATTGCACCCACTCCCATTCGAATCCGGATACGCCTTGTGTGTCATCTGAATTGGCTGGGTTTTCATTACAGTAAACATAAATTTGTTAGCGAGAAATCACCAGTTTTTCAGCAAAACATCAAAGAAATGTCGCCGCTATCGATGATTTAAGTTGTTTTTGGACCTATAAAAGACATATTCCTTGGGTGGGGGTAAATATAAGACGGCTGGAAAAATTTCATAACGATGCAACAGACAGTTTTCAAAATAATTGATCGTGAATGACGGCATTCTTTGCGGGACATACTATAGCATCCAGTCGAACCCACAAGTATGGCACAAGGACAGTTCTCTTGCACGAAGGCAATGTCAGACAGATCCATATTAACGGATCAGCTGGTCACATATTTCACGAAATTTAAAATGGCGCTTAGCTTTTCCAAGAAAAATAAGCTTTGGTTCACTTTTTATATGTTTGTTTCTTTCTAGTTGTGATATCTTTGCGTCTTTGTTATCAAAACATTGTATTACGCTGAAAATGTAGAGATAAACAATACACCTCTAAAGCAAGTTAAATAATTTAAATATCTAGAAATTATGATCACAGAAGATGGCAGAATAGACAGAGAAATTAAACTCAGATGTCAAAATGCAAATGCGCTTATATATCAACTATAATTCACACTAAAACATCCAAATATACCTATTCTACAAAACTCATTCATTCATTCATTCATTCATTCATTCATTCATTCATTCAGTAGCATGCCCTTTACAGAACCTCGCTCCCGTAACAACTTTCCGGAAAACCTCTCGATCATAAGCAAGATGTCCCGTGTCCGAAACACCCATCTGGAGATCATCCGCCACATCCTGCACCCATCTCCTCTTTGGCCTTCCTCTTCCTCTCTTCTCAGGCATATAACCCTCCAATATTGTTCTCTCCAAACTTTCGTGACGTTTCAAGTGACCAAAATATTTCAATTTTCTTTGTTTTATCGTCTTTAATAGCCAACCTTCTTCAATATTCAGCTCTTGAAGTATGGATGCATTTATTCTTTTCTTAACCCAAGATATTCTTAGAACTCGTCTATAACATTTATATTCAAAGGCATTTACGCGCTGTTCATCTTGTTTAGTAAGTGTCCAGGTCTCACAGGAGTATGTTGCAATAGGAAAGATGCATGCTCTTAAAAATCTAATTTTGAAGAGCAACTGATAGTCGTCGTTTAATTTCTTTCATTGTGTCACCGTTGTTGGTAATCAATGACCCAAGATATTCAAAATTTTCCAACACCTCAAATTTTTCCTCATTAACATATATTTCTTTTTCCATAGTAGTTTTATCTCTATGCATTATCTTTGTTTTTGCTATGTTAAGATATAAGTTGTGATTTTCACTATTCAATTGGGTTGTGGCTATTAGGTTTTCTATTTCAATTTGTATTGTGGATATCAATACTGTATCATCAGCATACCGAATCTCTGGTATGTCATGACCACCGATATATATGTATAGCTACAAAACTACCAAAGAAAAAGAGTGCTGAAGTGCTACATACAACCTGTACTTTTGTTGAATGTGAAAAGTGGACAATGAGCAGATGTCTGAAAAACATCTAAAGGCTGTGGAAATGTGGTTTCTGAGAAAAGTGCAAACAATAGCCTACCGTGGAAATACAGAATAATGAATGAGCAAGTCCTACATAAAGCAAATGAAAACCGTAAACTGATTAGAGAAATTAAAAGAAATAAACTAAAGAATCTGGTGGCAACTGTCAAGATGGCATATGATGCTGATACCAACACTGTGCTGCCGATGCCAAACTCGGACAATATCCAAATCACACATATGGGAAATCAACATCTCTAATATGAAATGCCTGAGAAGAGCTGCCAACTTAACCACCCGAGATGAGTAAGAAATTACGCTACCGGACAGATAGTGGGATCAACACCTTGTGCCACATATACCGAAGACAGAAGATCAAATGATTCGACCATCTCGTTATAAGCGCAACCAAAGAAGATCTGTTACAAGAGCATAATGAAGCCCGAGAAGAAAATGGATTGGGAAAAAAAACACCCTCAAAGACGATGTACAATCACACTATCCAGTACCATCGGGCGCTGGATAGTCAACTATTCCTCCCAACGACGCTTGGCGACAAAAGTGGAAGATCATGATGCTGATTATGATTAAGATGTGTTTCCATGTTGTATGCTTGACAGTGGTATGCTTTTATTTCCCTAAGCGACTGGCAGCAAGCGCCTACTAAATGTATAATATAAGCAACAATGCACCAGTAATACATATAGCCAGTTCTGCTGCATAATTCTAGAAAGTAGACATAAGCTTAAGCCATTTTATGACATGTGTGACCAGTTACGCTCCTCGTTGTTCTATTTCTCTAGAGTAAATTTACATGAAAGGCTCATATAATTCATTCTGAAACACTTCACATACCAACGAAAGCCATACTTCGTGGCAATGTATGTCGTATTTCTACATCTTAGCTGCTTGTAAACTAACACAACATTTTCGCAACCGAACACTCTACTTATATATTCTGTAGCATCCTTCCAGAACACTCTTCGAAGCAACGTGAATTCATTTGACTTGCTAAATCACAACAATTGGCACTGATGCTGTTTAAGCTGCATTTCTACCGTGTGTGGAGCCCTTATGTTGCGTGTAGTTTCATGTACTGGACATTGTCAATGGGTGCCGCGCTGGCACACTAGTTTCATGTAGTGACATTGTAAATAGGGTGCCGCGCTGGCATATTAGTTTCGTGCACTGGGCATTGTCAATGGGATGCCGTGTAGTTTCATGTACTGACATTGTAAATGCGGTGCCGCACTGGCACATGAGTTTCATGTACTGGACATTGTCAATTGGGGTACGGCGCTGGCACATTAGTTTCATGTACTGGACATTGTAAATAGGGTGCCGCGCTGGCACATTAGTTTCTTCATGTACTGGACATTGTAAATAGGGTGCCGCGCTGGCACATTAGTTTCATGTACTGGACATTGTAAATAGGGTGCCGCCCTGGCACATTAGTTTCGTGTACTGGACATTGTAAATAGGGTGTCGCGCTGGCATATTAGTTTCATGTACTGGACATTGTAAATAGGGTGCCGCGCTGGCACATTAGTTTCATGTACTGGACATTGTAAATAGGGTGCCGCCCTGGCACATTAGTTTCGTGTACTGGACATTGTAAATAGGGTGTCGCGCTGGCATATTAGTTTCATGTACTGGACATTGTAAATAGGGTGCCGCGCTGGCACATTAGTTTCGTGTACTGGACATTGTAAATAGGGTGCCGCGCTGGCACATTAGTGTCGTGTACTGGACATTGTAAATAGGGTGCCGCGCTGGCACATTAGTTTCGTGTACTGGACATTGTCAATTGGGGTACGGCGCTGGCACATTAGTTTCGTGTACTGGACATTGTAAATAGGGTGCCGCGCTGGCACATTAGTTTCGTGTACTGGACATTGTCAGTTGGGGTACGGCGCTGGCTCAGTGGCTAGCATGCTCGCCTGCCGACCAGGTGGGCGTGGGTTACAATTCACATCGAGTTGAATTGTAAACATGGACCTGGACTCCCACGTCGACCCAGTAATCGACCACCTGCTAGATGGACCTGGGCTCCCACGTCGACCCAGCAATCGACCACCTGCTAGATGGACCTGGGCTCCCACGTCGACCCAGCAATTGACCACCTGCTAGATGAGTACCAGGAGATGTGTTGGAAGGCAAAGGCGACCGGCGGAATATTGACCATATCACCGCTCGAGTGTCCAATGGTTTATATAAAAATGGAGCTGGCGCCACATACCCTATAGCCTCAAGGAGTGTGAAATGGGCTCTTTAATCTTATCATTGGTACTTGTAGTATCCGCTACTGGAAGCTGTCACTAATGCTTATTGAAATGTTTGCTTAATGTCCTCCATCAAGCGTTTTAATGAACCCCAGCATGCATTGACTGTTGAGATCTTTTAGGCAATGTTTTGTCCAGTAGTTTCCCCTTGTTTTCTCAACGGTCGACGCTCATACCAGTGTGAAAATCAACACATAACGATTTGCTCCCCAAGCGCTTGCGGCTGACTCCGAACCCGGTACATAGGGATTACGAAAGTATTTCTGTGCATCCATATGTAAATAGAACACCGATTTTCATAGCACTTTCCACTGGTGTTATGTTGTCTTACCACTGTTGTTGTGCTGTCTAATCATTGTTGTTATGTTGTCTTACCACTGTTGTTGTGCTGTCTAATCATTGTTGTTATGTTGTCTTACCACTGTTGTTGTGCTGTCTATCATTGTTGTTATGTTGTTTTACCACTGTTGTTGTGCTGTCTAATCATTGTTGTTATGTTGTCTTACCACTGTTGTTGTGCTGTCTAATCATTGTTGTTGTGTTGTCTTACCACTGTTGTTGTGCTGTATAATCATTGCTGTTATGTTGTCTTACCATTGTTGTTATGTTGTCTTACCACTGTTATGTTGTCTTACCACTGTTGTTGTTCTGTCTAATCATTGCTGTTACGTTGTCTTACCACTGTTGTTGTGCTGTATAATCATTGCTGTTATGTTGTCTTACCACTGTTGTTATGTTGTCTTAACACTGTTATGTTATCTTACCACCGTTGTTGTGCTGTCTAATCATTGCTGTTATGTTATCTTACCACTGTTGCTGTGCCGTCTAATCATTGCTGTTATGTTGTCTTACCACTGTTATGTTGTCTTACCACTAACGTTATACTGTCTTACCACTGTTGTTGTGATGTCTTACGACTAGTTTTATGTTTGTCTCCGCTTCTTTTAGGTCTGAACTCATTCGAGAAGTAATTATTTGCAGATTTTGACACAATTATTCTTAGCCATCCCAAAATTCGCACTAGTATGCTTTAGTTCTTTATATGTCCGAAATCTACAGCACAACAAACATCTTGCTCAGCTGCGGCATTTTGTAAAGGAGGTGCCAAGAACTGGGAGAAGACAGCACAATCAATTAGTAGGTAATATGAATAAACATAGAATTATGTAAATGTATAAACAGTCTTCAGTTATCGCCGTTATGAAATCCAACTGATTGAGGTCCAGATACATATATATATATACATGTAATTAAGAATCTCGACGAATGGGGAAAAACAACACACAGACACGACTTAACTGTTTATCAGTGGGACAACTAAAAAACAAATAACGTACAGATAACACAAAGAAAGGCTTATATTTTCAAAAGATACGCATTCCTTTGCTTTATCTATGTGTTAGTGTTTTGTATTTGTGGTTCCTATGATAAATACATCAGTCGAATTCGCCTGTATCTGTATCGTTTTTCCATTCGTTGAGCTTCTTTGTTTATTGTTTAATTCGGACTGCAGTAACAGCTCAGCAGCAGCAAATCCCCATTTGCAACAGACGAAATTAGGTAGGCAAAATTGACAGCCCAACTCCGACAGACAGACAAGACAGGCACAGGCAGCAAATCCACGTTACAAGAATAGCCGCCACCCGTAATGGAGTTCACTGGACTCTAATAGAGCAGGTTGATGATCTGGACTGCACTAATGACATTGTACGACACCCTTTCCTTGGTAGCACGCACGAAATCACATGTCAGTTAAATTAAACACACTTGGTGAGAGACCATAATAATTATTTGTAAAAATCCATTTGCAAAGATAATGAGAATAAATCAAGCAAATGATAACGTGATTTCCCTTGGTGAAGCCAGCCTTCAAGAGAGAGAATCATGCACATTTTTATTTTTTTTTTGTAGCATTGCAGACAATGTTGGTGAGAAAGGATAGATATATGAAAATAAAAATACAAAAGGCATGTGTGGGCTGTCATAACACTAGGGAGTTTGTGGAAATCAAAAGAAGAATAGAAGACAACAGACCATAAACTAAATAGAAGAACATTACTCAAACCGTACTTGGATACATGCATGCACAGACAGATCAGTTAAAAACTAGACATAAAATAGAGGTGAACGGATTGTCCGGAATTTTGTTGTTGTTGTTGTTGTTGTTGTTGTTGTTGTTGTTGTTGTTGTTGTTGTTGTTGTTGTTGTCGTCGTTGTTGTTTTATTCGCTTGCTTTGAACTCAAACGTAGTCCATACATGTGCTACCACTTTTAGTGCACTGAACTGCTTTTTGCGTGTGGATTAGCTTTCCCTATTATCAATAGCATTAGATGTGCGGAGATGATACAGTATTGATTGCAGACAATGAGCAACATTTAGTAGATGCAATTGTTGCACACAGTAAGAAGACACAGAATATGGTCGTCACTAAGAAGAAGGAAATACCACAATGCAATATACAAGTAAATGGGAATATTCTCAAAGTGAATTTTTCTAGGAACAGTTATAACATCTGATGGGAGATGCCTTGAAGAGATTAGAACAAGAATCTCCATGGAAAAGGCAGTCTTTTGCAATAAGAAAAACATACTGACCAATAAAAAAAAAATGTCAATTGCTACGAGAAAAAGAGTGTTGAGGTGCTACATAGAATCTGTGCTATTGTATGGATGTGAAGCGTGGACAATGAGCAGATAAGCTGAAAAACATCTGATGGCTGTAGAAATGTGGTTTCTGAGGAGAATGTACAGAATACCATGGACAGACAGAAAAACCAATGACCAAGTCCCACAAGAAACAAATGAAAACCGTAAACTGATTAGAGAAATTAAACGTAGACAGTCACAATGTTTTTGGTCGCGTTACGATAAGAAATAAATTGGAGAACTTGATGAAAACTGGCAAGATCGAGGGGAAGATAACAAGGGGAGGGCAGAGAAGTAAATACCTGGTTGGCTTGGCCACGTGGTATGGTCGAGACAAGAACACGGAGCTGATCCACGATTCTGGTGATCGAGTGAGATGGCAAAACATCACTGCCTAAGCTTAACGTCATGGCACATGATGATGATTACTAGTGTCCTTCGTCATCAGGCGAATCCACCCCCGACTTCAGAGATACGTATGATTTACGTCCTCAAGTTAAGGACGAGAAGTCAAAATTGTATTCCAGCTGAACTATGTAGGAGTTGAACCCGCGACCTCGGCTGCGGCATACCGGATATTCAAGAACGAGAGCTCTTATCCATTCTACCCCCTTCTCCTGAAGTAAATAATACAGAAAACACAGTCACTAGAGATTGGGACATTCTCCAACCAACTTTAGAGCAGAGATAGATGCAGAAAACACAGCCAGTTGAAAGTGGGACATTCTCCAACCAACTTTAGAGCAGAGATAGGTACAGAAAACACAGCCAGTTGAAAGTGGGACATTCTCCAACCAACTTTAGAGCAGAGATAGGTACAGAAAACACAGCCAGTTGAAAGTGGGACATTCTCCAACCAACTTTAGAGCAGAGATAGGTACAGAAAACACAGCCAGTTGAAAGTGGGACATTCTCCAACCAACTTTAGAGCAGAGATAGATGCAGAAAACACAGCCAGTTGAAACTGGGACATTCTCCAACCAACATTAGAGCAGAGATAGGTACAGAAAACACTGTCAGTTGAAACTGGGACATTCTCCAACCAACATTAGAGCCGAGATAAATACAAAAAACACAGTCAGTTGAAACTGGGATATTCTCCAACCAAATTTAGAGCACAGAGAGATGCAGAAAACACAGTCAGTTGAAACTGGGCCATTCTCCAACCAACTTTAGAGCAGAGATAGATGCAGAAAACTGCAGCAGAATTAATTTTGACAGAGAAAAAAATAAAGAACTCTCATTACAGATGAAAAGTCACTTGGTTCAATATTTAAGAGCAAAACGAACGCAGTGCACCGAGCGTCGGTTGATCTATACAAAAATGGCTCTAGACCTACGTGCCCGATGCCCCTAAGGCGTGTCAAGGGCACTTTACTTAAACACGGAAGCCACAAACAACATGTTGTACGATTTATTGTCTGGCGTATTTCGCTGCATCTCGTTAGATGCATACTGAAGGAGTTATATACCATATGAAGTGAATAAATGAGTAATACTTCAGCTGAAACAATTAAAACACATAGTCACAGGTAATGTTCCAATGTGGAATATATGTTATCCCCTCGGTCATTTAAATTTAAAATGATAGCACACACAAAAAACTCTCTCACACACACACACACACACACACACACACAATATGACTAAGAAGCTTGACGCATGCACACACACACACACACACACACCATCCACCCCACCCCCCCCCACACACACACACACACACACACAGTATGACTATGAAGCTCGACGCATGAACAAACAGGCTAAAGTTTCAGTGGTTTGGCGTCGCAGACAGCAGAGCACATACTCCAGGATTGCCCAAACTACAACATATCCAGGCGAACCTTCTGGCCTAGAGAGACAACAGTGGAAGATAAACTCTATGGACCGCTGAATGAACTAAAAAAGACTGTTGGATTCATACAGGAGACAGCATTGCAGTTATAAGCATATTTCAGGCGAACGAAAGAAGAAGAAGAAGAAGAAGCCGAAGTCTTCATCAAAGGAACAACAAGAACGAAACAATAACAATATACATTAATTTAAAAAAAATAAAAATAAAATAACAACAACACAAATTAATACTTCTCTAGACGTTTGTCCAATCCTGGTGTCGGAAAACTGAAAACTGTGCCAAACTAACAACTAACAACCAACAAACGAAATATTGGCAACACGAAACTTGTCCAGATAAGCTAAACTTGCAGGGAACTCTTCTGTGTAAGTTCTGTAATCAGGCATCAGCATGCAGACTTACGGCAGCTACTTTCGTAACAGTGAAATTTAGATGCGGGTCGTCCTGTGTTCCATTTGTCTGATTTGTCATCTCATTTGTCAGAATACACACGACCAGTATGAATTCACCGCTCTTCAGTAGAATCTCTATAATTAGTCATATGAATCATCCACGCTATCGAATGCCCGGAACCTAAGTTGCCCAGTTAGCCGCGCTTTACCCCACTACTAGCAATTCTGCTAATGAGTCGTTGGATGCTTGCACTCAGTAAAAAATAAATCCGTTCACTTACTTTTCTACTGTAGAATTTGATGTATTAATGAGCTTAATTGACAGCGATTGCTGCGGAATTAGGTTTGAGGGGTATGGGAACAAATATAGACATTATGAAATCATTAATCTGTCAGGGACAATTGGCGTATGTCATAATGATGAGAAACAGAAGCACGCGGTCTTTATCATTATTTGAGGCGACTAGTATTTCTATTAAAATAAGACGATTAAACGGTGTAAGCAGTACGCTGATTATATAGATATTATGTGACAGGGATATACGAGGGGAAGTCAATAAGTAAGTCACAAATGGCTGTGGAAAAATAATTAAATGTGATAACAATTTGAAAGCAGTTTATTTTATACATATATTGTCCCTCTATGTCTCAACAAAGACGGGAAGGTCAATAAGTAAGTCACAAATGGCTGTAGTAAAATAACTAACTATGATAATAACTTGAAACCAGTTTATTTTAATACATACATTGTCCACCAACAATAATGCACTTATCCCATCGTTTTATCAGTCCTCCAAAACCGGCTGCATATACCTGTGTGCTCTGTTTTCTAAACCACGTTTTCACTTCACATTCAACTTCGGTGTCATTCGCGGAATGTCTCCCGCCAAGGTCGGTTTTCAGTGATTTTGCTGACAAATGTTTGTCCCGTGAAGCGATGCATAGTTGGATAGAAACCGTTACGAAAGGCGAGTCAATAAGTAAGTCACACAGTTCTGTGGGATGGCCGCTAAATGAAAACAAGTCACGTAGTTCTATGCAGCCGGTTTGGAAATTATGTTGAGAAATAAAGGGACAATGTATGTATACAAATAAATTGGTTTAAAGTTGTTATCATATTTAGTTATTTTTCTACAGCCATTTGTGACTTACTTATTGACTTACCCTCGCAGACGCAGGCTGGCCATAGCAATGCATAGAATAAACAATATTAACACCTGTGGCACAACACCAGCAAACGAGCTCACATAAAAGTTGTTGGGAATACTCAGCTTCCCTGTGACATAAAGTTGTTGAGAATACGCAGCTTCCCTGTGACATAAAGTTGTTGAGAATACGCAGCTTCCCTGTGACATAAAGTTGTTGAGAATACGCAGCTTCCCTGTGACATAAAGTTGTTGAGAATACGCAGCTTCCCTGTGACATAAAGTTGTTGAGAATACGCAGCTTCCCTGTGACATAAAGTTGTTGAGAATACGCAGCTTCCCTGTGACATAAAGTTGGTGAGAATACGCAGCTTCCCTGTGACATAAAGTTGTTGAGAATACGCAGCTTCACTGTGACATAAAGTTGTTGAGAATACGCAGCTTTCCTGTAACATAAAGTTGTTGAGAATACGCAGCATCCATGTGACACAAAAGTTGTTGAGAATACGCAGCTTCCCTGTAACATAAAGTTGTTGAGAATACGCAGCTTCACTGTGACATAAAGTTGTTGAGAATACGCAGCTTCCCTGTGACATAAAAGTTGTTGAGAATACGCAGCTTCCTTGTGACATAAAGTTGTTGAGAATACGCAGCTTCCCTGTGACATAAAGTTGTTGAGAATGCGCAGCTTCCCTGTAACATAAAGTTGTTGAGAATATGCAGCTTCCCTGTAACATAAAGTTGTTGAGAATACGCAGCGTCCCTGTGACATAAAAGTTGTTGAGAATACGTAGCTTCCTTGTAACATAAAGTTGTTGAGAATACGCAGCGTCCCTGTGACATAAAAGTTGTTGAGAATACGCAGCTTCCCTGTAGTTGTTGAGAATACGCAGCTTCCTTGTGACATAAAGTTGTTGAGAATATGCAGCTTCCCTGTGACTTAAAATTGTTGAGAATACGTAGCTTCCTTGTGACATAAAGTTGTTGAGAATACGCAGCTTCCCTGTGACAACATATGGGTGTGAGTCATGGACATTTTCGCAATTACTAAAGAATAAACGTTGGGTGTTTTGATGAGCGGCTGGCCGATTGGCTAGAACGCCGGACTCTCATTCGGGGACCCGGGTTCGATCCCTCGGAAAGGTGTCAGATTTTTTTTCTGTCGGGGGCAAAAAGAAAATTCCAACCTGCACAGTTCGCGGCGACTGCACTTGCCAGGCGGCCTTAATTCCTTATGCTCAAAGACCCCCCTGCCATACACCGCAAGGTACTATATTGGCAGTAAATGACAGTTTTGACAGTTTTAAATCTTCTTCTTCTTTTCGTTCATCCGGAGTGTTTTTTCAGATGTGATTGCGGTGTGTCTGTTATGCGCCCTTGGGCCGAAACCCGTAGGCCAACACATCGACTTTAGCGTGCTTTTTTGACCAGGTAGCATTCCTGGGAGACTCTCACTTTTGTGGTGCCATCTACAGCACAGCTGGCCAAGGTTGAACGGTCGAAGACAACGGTCATCCCTCAAAGGAAGGCAGGGACAGTCCATAGCATTTTCCGCCATCCAAGGTTGCTTCCATAGTTGCAGGGCCGACACATAGCGCCCTGATTCTGGGCTCACCGAGGGAAATCGTCACGTCCTGCTCATGGCTGCTTTAAATCCTCACTTCAATATATTGGTCATTTCGTTTGCCCCGGGCCATTCCTGCACAAACCAGACAAGTTTGCAGACGGTATCCACTCAGCGAGTTTTCGGACATGTGCTTGATGGTGCGCCCGTCAGAGCTGTTCCAGGCACGACAGACATTCGGAAAACTACCTAGTCAGAGCTGTTCCGAACAAGAGCGGCATTAGGAAACTAGGTAGTCAGAGCTGTTCCTAGCACGAGAGACATTCGGACGAGACATTTCACTCGGACGTAATTGCGTAGTGTCAATTTTTAGTTTGCCACCCGTAGGACGACACTTCCGACTTCTGGCGGGCATTTTTTAATGAGGTTAGCCTTCCTCTGGCTTTCGAGGCACGTTAGACTGTTGTGATGTCGCCAAAATCTCAGCTGGTCAAGATAGAACGATCAACGACATCGCGGTCGGCCCTCAAGGGAAGGCAGGGGCAGACCATGGGCATTCCCTCGCTATCCAAGGAGGCTTCCATAATTGCAGAGCCGGCACATGTTGCTCTGAGACTGGGCACACCCGAGGAGTTGCCACGTCCTGCTCATGGCTGCTTTAGTTCCTCACTTCCATGTGTTGGGAGTCTCGCTTGCCACTGATCGCTCAAGCACACACCAGGAGCGGTCAGACTGCGAGCGACATCCACTCGGTAAGCTTTTATCTTTGACTTCGGACAACGCAATAGGTTTGCTCGCCGTGCGTTCCATTTCGCGTCATTGAGACGTTCTTCCACTTTTGTCTACACTCTCTATGAGTTAGATACAGACAGTTTTCGTAACCATTTCCTTCGACTGGGGCACTTTTCTGACTTTTTGTACTCGCTCACAAGGTAGGCTACATGTGCTGCCGGCTCAGCACCTTACCTTCGTGCAGCAGTGAACGAGAAACGGCCTGGCCCTCTCATCCGGGATCTCTCATATCCCCCAGCTGAGAGCCTTCGAACTTGTATCAGACCTGAGCATGTAGCTTGCTCAGTATCACGCCTCTATTTTTCGGTAGGAGGGGATTTGCCCTGCTCTCAGATCCGAGGGTTTGTGGCTTAGAGGCGTTCAGCCACAGCCCTCGACAGAGAGCCTTAAGTGTTTTGTCCGGACCAAGAACTTCTGCCTTCGTGCGCCTGATTTAAACTTCTGACTGTTATCCTCACCTCAGTCTAACCCGCAGAGCAGCAGGTTGTGTCTCTCTTAGTCTGGCCCCTATCCCATATGCCGTCCGATCTGTAGTTTTCATCCACCGGCAAGCACATGGGGTCAGAGGGACACACTAGCTTCCCCACCGCGGCAAGGTGGAGACACATCGGGGGAGGACAGTTTTAAATGACAGTTGGGTGTTTTAGCTCAACTGCTACAGAAGAGTTCTAAGGTTATCATAGACCAAGAAGAAGAGAAAATACTGATATTTGTAGCTAACTGCTAAAGAAGAGTTCGTAAGTTATCATAGACCTAGAAGAAGATAACATACTGATATTTTTAGCTCAACTGCTACAGAAGAGTTCTTATGTTATCATAGACCAAGAAGAAGATAACATTCTCATATTTTTAGTTCAACTGCTACAGAAGAGTTCTTATGTTATCGTAGACCCAAAAAAAGATAACACACTGAAATTTTTAGCTCAACTACTACAGAAGAGTTCTTATGTTATCATAGACCAAGAAGAAGAGAAAATACTGATATTTTTAGCTCAACTGCTACAGAAGAGTTTTAATGTTATCATATGCCAAGAAGAAGATAACATACTGATATTTTTAGCTCAACTGCTACAGAAGAGTTCTTATGTTATGATAGACCAAAAAGAAGAAAAAATACTAATAATTTTAGCTCAGCTGCTACAGAAGAGTTCTAATGTTATCATAGACCAAGAAGAAGAGAAAATACTGATATTTTTTAGCTCAAATGCTACAGAAGAGTTCTAATGTTATCATAAACCAAGAAGAAGATAACATACTGATATTTGAAAACTGGCTCGCCTGCCTCCCGCTCCCAATGTCGTGGGCTCGTTTGTGGACTCCATCGTTCCGTTCAAGATTGCAGTTTTCCGGGGGTCGTCGCTGCAGCTACTGAGTTCGTGCTCTGTGCGACGCTTTCGGCAGGCCGCCCTGCAGAAAGGGACCGGACCATGTGGGATATAACGCGGTGCAAGGAAGTCGATCCTTTAACCTCTAAACCGCTTGTAACTACATTGTTTAATTCTTCACATTACAAGTTCGAGCATTTGTTTCCACAAATTTTATTTTCTGCAAAATAGACAGCAGGCCAACGATAGGTATAAGAAGGTAAGTTATATAACTGGCGAAGAACAAGGAGTGGAGTATAGAACCTTGAAGTATTCCAATGTGTAAAGTGACGGTTTGTGTTCGAAATCAGCTGCGGGATATTTGAAAGTAGACTTTGCGTTGTTTTCGAAAGCAATGGCAAACTACTGAATCAAAATTGCCAAGTGAATCAACAACAACCAACAAATGATGGGGTTTATTGTATTATCCTGTAAAGGACATAATGAGCATTTACATTTGCCATTTACAAGGGGCAAATTAAAGCCGCAAACTGATTAGAGTAATTAGACGTAGACAGTCACAATTTTGTGGGCACGTTATGAAAAATAAAATAAGCAAAAGAACTTCGTAACAACTGGCAAGATTGAGGGGAAAACCACAAGGGGAAGGCAGAGACGTAAATATAGTGTTAGCTTGACCACATGGCATGATCGGGACAAGAACACAGATTAAATCCACGACTCTAGCGATCGTGTAAGATGGCGAAACATGACGGGCCACGCTTACCGGCATGGCACATGATGAATGAATATAAATGACATATAACTATCTTTAACTCAAGAAAATGTGCCAGGCCAGCAGTGTTTTCCTGTGTCCGGTGAATAAGTAGTAGTTAAGTAAATAGTTTTCCTACACATCATACTTTTAATGCTAGAACACCAATGTGCCAGAACGATGCAACTTCCACGGATCGTTTGTAGCAAAAGTCTGCCATTTGGAGGATAGCACAGGAAAGTATTATCAGCAGCAGAAGTATCCTATCATCCACGATCTGCCAGTGAACTGATGAGCTGTAGAGCGTGCACCACTCACTGGTGGTTCTTGACACTACATCCCAGGGGATTTACTGCCAGTTCAGTTCAGGCCCCTCTGTGGGTCGTTTATCCGTGGTGCATGGCGTACAAGTGTGCCATAAAGTTCACACAAGGTTCTATAAAGCCAGCATTTTCCCAAAATTTTAACAGTGAATTTACTGAGAACAGAGGCCTTGAGTTTGCGAAAGCCTCTTTAAAGGAAACACAATGACTTTAACAGATAAGAAAACATTAAGAAATTAGAAAACAAGTCACATGCATCAATACATTATTGTGTTCCAAGATAAGCGGATTCAATAAGAAATACTTGAAAATCATTCGATGGTCTTTGAATCTTCCCGCCGCTTTCGTTTTAATTGTGGCGCGCGGTATCGTCTAGCCGAAGTGAAAAAACGACCTTCAACAAAGTGATTTGGATATTCATACACATCTAGTTACTTCTGTCCATAGCTATCTGGTATATAATTGATAGGGTTCACATACAATCTTCGTTGTACTGAAAACTATATCATCGATGAGGTTTCAAAAATAGTCTTCACCATGCCTGAAATTATAACATTGACGAAGTTCAAAGACAACCTTCGTCGTACTTGAAATTATTTCATTGATGAGGTTCAAACACAATCTTCGTTATACTTGAAATCATTTCATTGATCAGGTTCAAAGACAATCTTCGTCGTTTCATTGATGACGTTCAAAGACAATCTTCGTTATACTTTGAATATTTCATTGATGAGGTTCAAACACAATCTTCGTTATACTTGAAAGTATTTCATTGATGAGGTTCAAACACAATCTTCGTTATACTTGAAAGTATTTCATTGATGAGGTTCAAACACAATCTTCGTTATACTTGAAAGTATTTCATTGATAAGGTTCAAACACAATCTTCGTTATACTTGAAAGTATTTCATTGATGAGGCTCAAAGACAATCTTCGTTATACTTGAAATCATTTCATTGATGAGGTTCAAATACAATCTTCGTCGTTTCATTGATGACGTTCAAACGCAATCTTCGTTATACTTGGAATTATTTCATTGATGAGATTCAAACACAATCTTCGTTATACTTAAAAGTATTTCATTGATGAGGTTCAAACACAATCTTCGTTATCCTTGAAAGTATTTCATTGATGAGGTTCAAACACAATCTTCGTTATACTTGAAATTATTTCATTGATGAGGTTCAAACACAATCTTCGTTATACTTGAAAGTATTTCATTGATGAGGTTCAAACACAATCTTCGTTATACTTGAAAGTATTTCATTGATGAGGTTCAAAGACAATCTTCGTTATACTTGAAATCATTTCATTGATGAGGTTCAAAGACAATCTTCGTCGTTTCATTGATGAGGTTCAAAGACAATCTTCGTTATTCTTGAAATTATTACATTGATGAGGTTCAAAGGCAACCTTCGCAGTACTTGAAATTATTTGACTGATGAGGTTCCAAGATAATCTTTGTCGTACTTAAAATTATCCATAATAGCTCATTTCGCCTGGCTTTCTACGACACACAGGAAGGCTTTTACTACTGGTGCACTTCCGGACTACCGGTCAATACTCCAATGTATCTAGAAGTGAGCAAGCTGTAACTATTTTTGTTATGCGCATTAACACTCTTTTGACAATTGAAAACCACACATAAACTACCGACGTTATCGGTGGCTATTGACGTCGGTAGTTTATGTGTGGTTTTCAATTGTCAAAAGAGTGTTAATGCGCATAACAAAAATAGTTTTAGAATCGACAACATACTTGTCATTCACTACCTAAGATCAATAACATAGATTTATATTCCTACCTAGGATCAATAACATAGATTTATATCGCTACCTAGGCTTAATAATATAGGTTTATTTCATTAACAAGGGTCAATAACCATAGTTTTTTTTTCTTTTATCACTACTTAGGTTTAATCACATATATTTATATCACTACCTAGGTAGTGATATAAATATATGTGATTTTCTTGGCAAGATTACGCTCAGTAGTTTGCCATTGTTTCTGAGCGGCCGGCTCACACACCCCGTAAGTTACCGACGCGATTCGTACCACTGCTGATTCTCACCGTCGTCACGTTACTTACGAGAGTATACGAGATTACGGAGAAAAGTTGCTAACCTCTAGGTCAGGAAGCCGGCATTTATATCACTGTGTATGTGTCTTTCCTCTCGTGTCTAAGGCGGCACATAGGGCAGAAGTCGTGGCTCTCCAAGTTTGTGCCAAGCGTCAAACATTTGGAGCCAGAAATTTGATTCTGTAACAGCTGGGAGTTTTATGATGGCGGATTGTCAAGCCGCCGATCAACCGTCTTTAGTCAAGCTAGAAGAAAACACGTCCCACCGTCTTGACCCAAGCCGGAAACTCTGTAATCCCTACGATCGTAGTATCGCACCATTGGTTTATCAGCCATACACGTGAATAAGAATATCGTCGATATCCTGGAGGGATTCTGACTTAGAGGCGTTCTGCCATAATCCGTCAGATGGTAGCCTCGCACCAAGCACGTGAACCAAATGTCATTTATATCACTACCTAGGTTTAATTACATAGATTTATAGCACTATCTACAACCAGTAACATAGATATATATCACTACCTAGGATCTATAACATAACTTTTATAGAGCAACCAAGGATCAATAACAGACCTGATATCGCTACACCTAATAACATTAGAATACCTCTTATAACACAGCCTGTTCAATCGAAATACGAGATTGTGACTTTCCATAATAGATGCTCTGTCTGTCTGTGTGTATGTGTGCATGTATGTGTGTATGTATGAGTGTGTGTGTGTGTGTGTGTGTGTGTGCGCGTGAGAGAGAGATAGATAGATAGAGAGAGAGCGAGAGAGAGAGAGAGAATGAAGACGGTTAATTAAAGCCACGACCTATATCAAAGAGACAGATGGAACATAGGTCATGGAGAAACAGAGACTAACTATAATTTCTTCGCTTGGCTTATCAGCCAAGCACGTGAACCAAATGTCATATATATCACTACCTATGATCTATAACATAACTTTTATAGAGCAACCAAGGATCAATAACAGACCTGATATCGCTACACCTAATAACATTAGAATACCTCTTATAACACAGCCTGTTCAATCGAAATACGAGATTGTGACTTTCCATAATAGATGCTCTGTCTGTCTGTGTGTATGTGTGCATGTATGTGTGTATGTATGAGTGTGTGTGTGTGTGTGTGTGCGCGCGCGCGTGAGAGAGAGATAGATAGAGAGAGAGAGAGCGAGAGAGAGAGAGAATGAAGACGGTTAATTAAAGCCACGACCTATATCAAAGAGACAGATGGAACATAGGTCATGGAGAAACAGAGACTAACTATAATTTCTTCGCAATCTCTACATTACCTATCTACAAACCCGTATTAATACTAATTTGGTTCCTCTTGCAGCAGTAACGAACGCATAAAAACACCATAACCCTTCGAACGTCACATAACAATCACAACCACAGTGATCCAGTGGGCATGTGTCTGGCTGCAGGGACGGGGGAACAAGAACCGGGCAAGCAACCTCCATGTCTGTCTGGCGTCTATTATATGTCAGTGGAAATAGATTGTTGACACATAAAAATGCGTTTAATGTGCGAGAACATTTCGCAATGCTGCATACGAGTCTTTGTATTCATCGCCAATTGTGAGAGAGGCCTTGTTATGTGCCAGTTCATACCAAGTGAAAATGAAAACTGATGTATCAGATTCTGAAGGGAGAAAGGAAATAAGAACTGAGACTATACAACTGGTCGATGGTTCACAAATTATGCGAGAACCCACACTTATATAACTAGAGACACACAAAGACATACACAGACACGCATGCATACAGAGACTCGTAAATATACACATACACAAGTGCATATACATACACACACACGTACGTACGTAAGCACACACATCCATCCACCCACCCACACCTACCTACCTACCTGCCTGCCTGCCTACCTGTCTCCCTTCATGCAAGCATCCGCCCACCCGCTCGCCCCCACACACACAGACACTTCCTTCTTTCCTTCCGTCCGTCCTTTCTTCCTTCCGTACGTACGTACGTGCGTATTGTAAAACTATAAACCTACGTTTCTTTAACATAATCTGTCATCTCCTTCTGTGTCTTTGAGGCTCGAGCGCGGCGATGTTCCGTATCTTACGGAGAAGTAGGATCTGTGTTGCATTTTCCTACTCTTGCATTTCAAACCAGTCGATTCACTTTGATAACATTGTTTCTACTTCTTAGTGGCTAGTTGTAGGTTTTAGGTTAAGAACTGATCCTTCATCGTCATCAATTTCTTTTTCTTCAATGGTAGACACACTATAAACAATTTCATCATCGTTCAAAATTTCAAAGTCTCCATCCATTTTGTCACATTCCAACCAATCTGCTACTTCTTCTGGCATAATGTTTAGGCCTACATTGTTGCACACTTGCACTATTTCGTCAAAACTAACAGTCTCAGTCCCTTCAGTTTCGTCAATAGGTTCAGGCAAGAGTTTATTCCACCCATTCTTTAGGTTAGACACCGTAAGGTCAGTCCAGACAGTGGCGACATTGAAAATAGCGTCCTTTATGTTGTATCTCTTCCAAAATTCTTTGACAGTCATGGCATAATCAGCTGTAAGCAATCCTTCGATAAAAGCTTTAATGTAACGTCGCTTCATATTGTCATATTTATTGATCGGTTTGTGGCGCGTCAGATCAAGCTCAACTCCTCCGCCACGACAATTAGTCACTTCCGCCACCATACAGTAAGTCACTTCCAGCTTTATACAGTAGGATGCAAAAGTAACCTGTGGACAGTTTTAAAGATGTATGTTTGTTATTTGATATACACGTATATATTTTTTTAAAGACAGTGACGGATAACAGAGACTGACGGTTAAATTTGTGACGGTTAATCGAAGTTTTACTGTATTAAAAAACAACTGAGAGTCTCGCCGTCATCTGCACAGGTTAAGAGAAAAAAGAAGCTTTCAAAGGGGACACCGTTAAACAATGTTGCGGGGCCCCCGATGCCTACTTCCAATGTAGGCCCTTCCAGTAGCTTTCATAGCAGTGGTCCCTCTTTGGACGGTAATCTATACTCCTATCAGTGGAACTGTCAACTTCAACAGCTAATGCAATACAATCCTGCAGCCCTGCATCAAGCTTTAATGATGTCACTCCAGCACAGACATTTTCCTACACCCCCACACCCCCTCTAATAACCACTAAATAAAGTTTTAAAAACTCTGAAATTTTTCTACCACAAGCGAAATCATCTTTTCATTGTGTAATGTTCGCCAATCACGATCAGTGGCTGACAAAGATGGTCTACATATATGCCATCTCAACATCTATCATTTGCTCAATAAATTACCTGAGCTTTCAGTAATACTGTGAAAACAGTTCCGTGTGTTTGGAATCACAGAAAGTCGTCTCAACGACAAAATAACCGACTCTGAAATCTCTCTTAAGGGGTTCAAAGTAATTCAAAGAGACGCAAATCAAAAATTAGAGACAGGTATTGATGTATACATTTCCAGTTCTCTCAACTGTTCCCTCAGACAGAAGAGATAGAATGTGTTTGGTTAAAGGTGAAGCCAGTCAGCCAGCAACCGTTTCTCATTGGATACCTATATCGGAATCCTTGTGCTGGGTATAGTTGGTATACCTGTTTCACTACAATGATGGATAGGGTGTTTACAGCAGGTAGAGAAGTCATGATATTAGGTGACTTTAACATAGATATTACTAAATCCAACCAGGCATGGGGCGATATCATTCTATCTTACAATTTCAAACAACTAATAAATCATCCCACAAGAGTTACAAGAGTTAGTCCTCAACTATAATTGATCATATATATGTTACTTGTCCATTTAATATTATCGAATGTTCTGCTCCTGTTAGTGCAGTTAGTGACTATTACCCAATATGTTGTACATGGTCGAAAATTGGGTTCAAAACTCCTAAAAATAAACATTTAAGCATCAAATTTAGAAATTTTAAAGCTCTCAACCAAAGTTTATTTTTAGACGACTTAAAAAATGCAGCCCTTGAACATGTTTACCAACTTCCTGATCCGGACGATGCACTAGCTTACTGGACAAAGACAGTATACAATGTATTTGATAAACATGTGCCAGTCAAAGAAGTTCGAGTAAAGAATCAACATAAATCCCCATGGGTCACTAGCGAAGTTCTCCAAATCATTAGAGAATGAGATAAAGCACACACAAATAAAGATTTTATCAATTTCAGCAGATTAAGAAATAAAGTTAAGTATGAAATTCGTAGTATAAAGAAAGATCATTTCAAAAATGTGATTGTAGATAAATCAAATAACACAAACATATGGAAGGCTATTAACTCACTAATCAACAAGAAACACGCTTCAGAGTCAGCAATACCAAACACTATAACATGCGGGGATTTCAGTCACTTCTTTCAATCAGAAATAGAGAATCTAAAGTCCTCAATGCCAGACTCATTATGTAATTTAAGTTCACTGTCATCATTCTGTGAAGAGAAGTGCTCTAGAAATGTTCCACCTGAGATTCCCTTGATGTCTGTTGCAGAAGTATATAAATATCTCTCGAATCTCACAGCAACAAATTCAGAAGGCCTAGATGGTATCAGTAATAGAATTCTTCGGTGTGCTGCACCAATTATTAGTGAGTCCTTACCGTTCATATATAACCAGTGCCTGTCCAAAAACTACTTTTCATCTGCCTTTAAAGTTGCTAAAGTTTATCCTCTACTTAAAAATGGCTCAACTGATAATAGCGTCTTAGGTAATTATAGACCTATTTCCTTACTGTCGTCGCTATCAAAGCCATTAGAAAAACACATGCATAAAATAACACTACATCATTTAATTAACAACGATCTAATAATTGACAGTCAATCTGGGTTTCGACCTAAATATTCTTGCCATAGTGCCCTTACAAAAATGACCGATAACTGGCACCTTTGTATCAACAATTGTTACAGCAAAACCAAATCCATGCTAATAACGACCAGACAAAAACTACAGACCCTAGCCATAACTGGGACACCGCTCGAGCTCCACGTGGACACGTTACCTATAATGAATGTAAATGAACATAAAACATTAGGTCTTTTAATTGACAGACATTTAAACTGGAGCTCTCATGTTCACGTCCTTACCAAGAGAATAGCACAACATGTTTACCAATTTGCTAAATTTCAGCACTTTTTGGATGAAAGCACACGAAAAATATTCTATGCATCCTATATCCAAGCACCTCTTCGATTATTGTTTCACAGTCTGGGATGGTTGCCCTAAATCTAATATGAAACGATTGTGTGCGCTTCAAAACCGCGCCATACGTCTAGTTTGTAGCATAAAGCACGTTTAAAGTAATAAATTATACAGCCATCTAAGACTTCTACCACTTCGAAAGCGCTTCCTTTTTAACAAAGCCAAATTAGTCAATGAAATTATATCTGACAATACCCCAGAGCATCTTCTACCATTAATTCAATCTAATGCAATGAACAGTAAGCGCTTAAATTTATTACAGGTTCCTAAGCCTAGATTGGACTTATACAAAACTTGTTTCGCATATTCTGGTGCTCACTTGTGGAATAACCTTCCGCCAGATCTGAAAACTCCAATGAGTCCCTACACGTTCAACCGAAAACTCTTTCAATACTTACTTCATACCGACTATATGCCTCCACAAGTCACATACTGGTATCATTTTTTCACTATATCATTCTTCACTGTATGTGTGCGAGCGAGAGAGTGGTGAGAGAGTGAGTGAGAAAGAGTGTGAGTGGAAGAATTAGTATGAGACAGAGAGTGAGAGAGTATGCATGCGCGTGTGCCTGAATGAGTGTAAAAGTGAGTGAGTGTGTGTGGGCGTATGTGTGAGAGATTGAGCGAGATAATGAGTGAATCCGAGAGAGTGGGTGTGTTGTGTATCTGCCTATCTGTGTGATAGAGTGACAAAGTGAGTGAGTGAATGTGAGTTAGAGAGTGAGTGAGTGAGTGAGTGAGTGAGTGAGTAAGGAAGGGAGCGTGAATTAGTGAGAGAGAATTTGTGAGTATGCGTGTATGTGCGCGAGTGAGTGAGTGTGAGAGCGAGTGAGTGTGTAAGAGAGAGAGAGAGAGAGAGAGAGAGTGGGTGAGTGAGAGAGTGCATGAGAAAGTGAATGAATGAGAGTGAATTAGTGTGTGTGTCTGTTTGCTTGCGCGTAACACTCTGCGTGAGCTGAAGCAAGCTAGGAAGGATGTGCAAAAGGCTGCTTGGCAGTGTGCAAATGACTACTGGATCAATTTATGTGAGTCCATTCAAAATGCAAGTGATAAGGGAAACGTCAGAAGCACGTATAAAGGGATAAAAAAAGCCTGTGGTCCAATGATCAAAAGAAGTGCACCATTGAAAACCTGGACTGGAGAAATCATCACTGATAAGAAACAGCAGATGGATAGATGCGCAGAGCACTATTTTGAGATTTACTCAAGTGAGACCAAACTAGCGGATGATGCCCTCAGCGCCATATAGGCCCTGCCAACTCTTGATCACCTGGGCACACTTCCCACCATAACAGAAGTTAAGTGTGCTTTAAATGAACTTGCATCTGGCAAGGCTCCAGGTAAGGATGGGATTCCAATAGAGGTTATCAGGAGTGGGCAAGACTCACTCTACAGATCCACCAGCTAATAGAGCTATGCTGGCGAGACGGACAAGTCCGACAGGATTTCAAAGATTCAAGCTTCATAACACTGTACAAGAACAAGGGCTATCGGAGCGACTGAAACAACTATAAGGGTGACACAAACTATTTTGTATCAAACTAAGAGTGGTCGTTGTCTAGATCATACTGTTCCTTCTATATTACTGCAGTGTGGAAGCTGAGCTAGCCACCTGTCTCACACCACAAGTCACCCCTTCAACATACATCAACCAGTCAGTGAAGATTATTGAGTTTGCGCACATAATATCCATTTAATGCTGAATTAACACGGAACCACAAAACACATAAATCCAGGAACAATAATTCTCTCAGAATATATCTTCATCACAACCGAACACTCGAATAACACTGCCTTCTCAAGGCCTACTTAATCTCATCCACCACGACAGTTTTTACTAGCCACTCTTCCGGCCCGAACTCACTGGATCCAACCCACTCTGGATCTAAGCCTCCGCTAACTATCCGACCCTTTCTCTAGGGCTAGACTTCAACTCATTATGTCTGCTGATAACCGGGCTCAGTCTTTAATCCTTAGTCTCAGAATTCCTATCACTGAAAACCACAGGCGGAGTTGTATCGCTAACTCCCCTATTCTTCACTTTCCCAGACCACCGACCTACACTTGTCGGGTCCCAAAACTCCACTGTCCATCACTGAACAAAACACAGCTCGGAGTTCTCTCCTTAACTCCGCTATACTTCAATATCCCGGACCGCCGACCTCTACTGTCGGTTCCCAACACTCAACTCCCCTCCTCAATGTTTTTCACTGTCTTTTTAACCCTTCTTTGCAGCCCTCTCCCCCACAACCTTCTCCGTCTTATCTTCTTATTTTTCCTTTCCGGGGAATGCCCTTTCACCCCGTGAACTTCTTTATATTGTCGCATTGTTATCAAGGACACTCACCTTAATGATAGTGAACCCAGGCATGTGTCACTACCCCCTCCTCAAAAGAAAACATCGTTTTAAAATGATGGGAGAGCAATGCTTATCAAATATGTGACCCAGAAACATTGCCTGGGTAGCCATAAGTATGTCTCCATCTTACTCCAGCTGCCACACTAAATAATACATCGAGTAATCATAGTAAACTCCCATATTCCCCACACATCAATACAACTAACTTTTCATCTTGTGTACCACTGCAAGAGCTAATACATCGCATAATAATCAACATATCATAGAAAACATTCTATTTATGTACCCGCAGATCTATTAATATTTTCAATGAATACCCAAACTTTTTGTGTACCGACCCTATATCAGGTGGTTCTTTTCTTGCATCAAACATCCGCCGATTCCTGTCGATGATGCGTCTACCCTTCGTGTACCCATCACTCATGGTCCCTATATATTTAAAACACCTGTATGCTATCCCTAACCCTGGGTCAGTGATGTCGTTAGCACTCTTTTGAACTGACTTAACTTTCCTATCTGTATCTTGCACCGTTACACCGGATTCTGTTTAGTTTGACCTCTTTATTAAATCCTGGCCAATATAACTGGCACCCTGCTTTCTGCTGTGTACACCTTATTCCTATGTGCCCTGCACAGTGCAATATCCTGAGCTGTTCTTGTATATCGGTCTCTATGTGCTAAGGGTACTACTACTTGCCTCCGTGTAGTTTTGTCATCTAAAAAACGGCGATTGAGAATATTGTTCTTCCTTTCGAAGCCCCATCTACCCTTCTTTGATTGCCTATGTTCTACTTTGCTACACTCTTGGAAACATTTGTCCAGAGTAGTATCTTGTCTCTGTGATTCACTAAAGCTATGTTTGCAATCCATTCTCACCTGCTCAGTTGTACTATCCTTGCCCTCAGTCCCTGTGTCTGCTTCGCTTGTCATCTCTTCCTCAGCTATCGTATCTAATCTTGTTTGTCTTCTAGTAACTACCGCGTTGCTTCTCACCTCATATTTTTGATACCAGTTCTCTATTTCTTCTTTTGTACGTTCTTTAACTCGCGATACATATCCGATTATTAGATCTGCCACTGGTGAGTCCAGAACACACGCTGTCACTCTTCTTGTGACATATGGTGATTTCACTGTGATCACGGCCAATGGGTAAAATTCTACTGTCTCATTAAATGTTATACATCTAACATTTTTCCCTGTGCAATCCGAGGGATCTGCCAAACTCTTTCTGACCCCGACCGTGGTACATCCGGAATCCCTAAGTGTTAACGCTGGAACTATCATTGACGAATCCATGGTGCAGCTTCAAACTTCCTCTGCATGCACTGCTGATCCTGCTTGAACTGTGTGACCGCACATTAAGACAGGCTCACTGTCTTTATCAAAAAGAGGGCTGCATCCACTACAACTCTTACTATTAAATGTCTCAATCACTTGGGCTGCATTAGAGTGCTCAGTTTCTCCCATCGTACATTGATATCTGACATGGCCATTTTTTCCACATTTGAAACAAATGATCTCCTTTTTCTTGTTATTCGTTGGCCCACTGGCTGGTTGTACATCACACTGTGCTGCCTTGTGTCTCCAGCTCCCACAATTCCAACATCCAGCATAACCCTTCGGATGTCTCTTAAAATTTCACCTTTGGTATGGGTAACGTCCTGATCTGCCAAAATTGTTGCCATGAAAACCATTTTTTAAAAGTCCCTGTTGCTCAGACCTCTGTGCTGAATGCACACGCTTCGACCTTGGTTTGATCCCAGGATTCTGATCCTGTTTAGTATACGCTGCACAGACTATTTCCTCATCAATCTGTCTGCAAATAGAACTGTTTGGATGTGCAGTCATGTAGTTTTGCCCTAACTGGGACATTGTGTCTATGTCCTTTGGTTTACGTTCTTGAAAGAAAGCCACTAAGTTTGTATTGCATGACGATAATACATTGTCTCTTAGCATCAAATCCACTAATCGATTAAAATCTTTCCAACTTCTGCAAGCTCCATCCATTTATTAAATGTGTTCTTCACTGTATTGACAAAATCTTAAAAACCTGATTTGTCTCTGGAACTAATTGTCTGAACTTTGTTCTGTATCCATGCTCAGTTAGTTTGAACTGTGTAAGCAAACGTTGACGCAGAATAGTATAGTTGTTTCTTTCTGCCAAAGGTAAATTGAACATGGTATCTAGGGCTTTTCCCGTCAGATACTACATAACCTCATAGCATATTCTCCTTCTGGAATGCCTAAAGCTTTCACAGACGCTTCAAATCTGTCAAGATAAGATTCAAGGTTGTCACGGTCCGTAAAATATGGCAATTTTAGTCACTGTGACGACTGCGAAGATCTTCTGCCTTCCTCACTTTGACCCTTCGATGCTAGTTCTAATTATTTTAGTGCAATTTCAGTTTCCATCTGAAACTGAAACTTCTCTTTCTTAATTTCCAACAAATTTGTTTGTTTTAACTTTTTAAGTTCTAGTTGCTTTAAACTGACCTGTGTCTCTTTCTCTTCCTGTAGGCGCTTAGCTTCAGCTAACTTTTCTTCCTGTAGGCGTTTTGCCTCGCGTTCATTATGCCTCTCCTCTCTTTCCAAGTCATGAAATTCTTTCAATTTTGCTTCTGCAAACTATTGTAACTCTTTGCCCTTCAGGCCTATTCTTTCACCTGCTTCTATATATTCCATTAAAGTAGGCATCTTTGTAATTTTGGACACTTAGCTGTCCGTCAGTCAACTATAATATAAAGACCCTGCTACTATTATTTGTGTGCCTTCCCTAAGTACACCACCACTCAGACTTTAAGTAAATTCGTAGTGCTAATAATATCACTCTGTACTCACACAGTCCCTCTGTAAGCACTAGGTGGTGAGGGGGATATTACCTATACTCACTCGAATATATAACAAATAGTTGTAGAAAGTTTCTGGAAATAGTGTTAACCATACATAAACATGTAAATGGATGATAAACAATTAATAAAGCCTATAAAACACTAGCCGCACAAGCTGAGTACACGGAGACGGTGATCACAAAGAAATAAACCACAGTAACATCCACATGCTCTTGTGAGACGACCACAGTGCGCGTAAGACACCGAAAACAATCTGTATAGTAGATTTAGTCGGAAGAGTTACAATAATAACACATATATACCCAAAGAAACAAAATATCATACGTACATATAATAAAAAGAAAAAAAAACAATCTAAAATCAATAATATACACAGATTTGACGGCAGACAACACGGCTCTGGATATTGGTTAGGACACCCAATGCAAACGCACGACCACGCTAACCTCTTAGTGTATTCCTTAAAAGATATCCTAAGCACCCGATAGAACCTCGTTTTACCAAGCCTATCCTGATTGAGATAGAAATCACAAAAAATGCCTTTTCAACAACTATATGAAATAACATAAATATATAGACACACATACGATAACGACACTTAGGACGATGATAGCAACAGAAACAAAATGGTCGACCGACAACAGTGTGATGATAAACTCGGAAAAGTCCTTAGCTTGTTTCTAATAGTTTCCGAAAATCGCCTGGAATTGTATGTCGGTTAATGTTTTGAAGTAACTACGACGCAAGATTCCAACAACGAATTACTGTTCTGATGCGTAGTCACTTTTTCTTGACGTGGTGATAACGATTTCCGACTGTCGTAAAAGTTGAAGATGATGGTAATTATCCCAACGCCTTGTGTCTACACAGTCCGTAATGTTTTTGTAACCCTCCCTGCGGAGTTTTCACGCGATTGTATGTTGTATATTATGGCTCCTGTTCTAATTTTCGTTGCGTTTTGGGGAGACGATACCAACCCCAAGGCCAATGAATGTTTATCTGCTAGGTTGCTTTCGTCCTGAATTGATGGCCCAGATTCACGCCCGCCGTCAAAGTTAAAAATGGCAACGAATGAATAGCGCTTTAAATCTGTTTAGCATGTAGAGAAATACGACCACTCTTGCGGTGATGGCACCTGATTGTTTTTATGTGTGTGGGCTATTATCAAGTAACACGATGATGACAATAGCACAAAGACGTTAACGACGAGAATGAATCCTGGTTACAGTGCAAAACATCTTGTTTATCTCAGTCGAAAATTTTTTAGTAAACTTCCCTGTACACGGCCTTGACTTCGCAAGGTCACCTCAGTTTCTCTTTGTAACAATTAACACTCACTGAATCTTGAAGTGATCAAAAATAATGGGCCCCTTTTTCCAGATATACTGGAAATTTTCCGTTATACACAACCTCTCGCTGGCCTCACCTCTAGCGTCTGCTATTTTTTTTCTCGTAAATTCAGTGACCCCTACACACCACACGTGAATATGTTACGGGCAAAAACAAAATTCCACCATCCCTCTCCCGTTTTTTCATTCCTTTTCCGTGGAGCAACAATTGTCACTTCTTTGTGTTCCCCACTTTTTTCATAAGTCTCCCCTCCTCAGTTGAACTATACTTCACCGTTGGCGCCTGTCTGTTTACGTGCGCTGACTGTCCTAGTATAAAATTTCTCTGTGGTGGCCCCTCGTGAACTGTGAACTATCTTTCGTTTTCCAATCCTGTCTTTATCGTTGTCTCTTGTCAGCGATAATGTTTACCTGTGCTGACCCTGCACCTGGTTTCCCGTGAACTCTGTGTTAATTCTCCGACACTTTTGAAACGGTCCGTCTGCTGGAATATGGTGATAATTGTGCGCCCGACTAATGTCTTTGAATTCAGTATCCTCTCTAAGCGAAGAGCCCACATAAAATCTTCTATGACACAAATTCTTTTGTATCAAATTAAGATTGGTCGTTGTCTAGATCATACTGTTCCTTCTGTGAAGTCAGTCAGCGTGAGTCAGGTCTTAGTCAGATATGACTGAGCTACCGTATGACAGTAGACGGTACTACCTGCTTTCTGTCAGCGCCGAATGTTGAGCGGCGCTTACCAAACCCGACACCCCACATTGTGCCAACGGCTTCGGGCGGAAGAGCGCAATTGGGAGGGTGCTAGCCTTATCCTGGTGCGAGGAAATGCAACCCAAAGACAAAATAAGTCATGGCAGGGCAGACCAGGCCCTAAGCCTTGGTTGGCAGCTGGTCTAGGATCGAAGCTCCGACAGGCGGACAGTTAGAGCATTGCTTTGCTGATCCGGCAGCTTCTGCAGCTTGTCTTGTTCCAGATTATAGGTGTCAACTTTCCTCTGGAGTGAACTAGGCAGGCCGAGAGAGGGATCATGCTGCATGGGCAACACATGGTTTCTTTATTTTAGCCCAGGCTTTGTGCTATGGAGAGGCAATAACTCCATCCCTGGTCTTAACCGGTCTCGGAATCAAAGCGAGAGGAAACTGTTACGGGTTATAAGTCCTTGTCAGTTGGCGTAGACATGGGGCGCCACGCGTTGCCTCTGACGGTGGGAGACACCTACAGGTGTCACTGATCAGCTACCGCCCGCCTCAAGCTGGGCAGCCCCCAGCCAATTGGGTGCTGATCCGCCACAGCCTGCCTGCTTCAATGGGTGCTTGGGGCTAGGACAAAATCTGAATCGCAGGCTGTAAAACCAATGCACCAGGTACTAATAAAAAGAATAGAAACCTCAAGCTACGGCTTGCAACCTGGAACGTGAGAACCATGTGTCCAGGATTTTCCACTGACTTGATAAATATTGACGATGTGAGAAAAACGGCTGTGATTGATGCTGAACTCAATCGTCTTAACATTGATATTGCTGGCCTGCATGAGACTCGCCTCGCTGAGGAAGGGTCACTCAGGGAAAACAATTACACCTTTTTTTGGAAGGGAAGAGGGCAGGCGGAAAAAAGGCAACATGGTGTGGGCTTTGCAGTGAAGAATTCGCTACTGGGAATGATTGATATCCCAGCTGGAGGTAATGAAAGATTATTATCACTGTGCTTGGCAACCTCTTGTGGATTTGCCACCATTCTCACTGCATATGCACCGACACTCGCTTCCTCTGATGATGTGAAGGATACGTTCTATGAGCAGCTAGACTCTGCGATCAAGGCAGTTCCAAAATCCGACTACATTTATATGCTCGGTGATTTCAATGCTCGTGTGGGCAAGGACTCGAGTTCATGGCCAGTGTGCCTTGGAAAATACAACATCGGTCGCATGAATGATAATGGGCAAAGGCTGCTGGAGCATTGCACTAGAAATGACCTATGTATTACAAACTCCTTTTTTAAAACAAAAGAGATGCATAAGGTCACATGGAAACATCCAAGATCCAGCCATTGGCATCAGCTGGACTTCATTATCACACGGAGACAACATCTGAACCATACATCATTAACTCGAAGTTACCACAGTGCTGACTGTGATACAGATCATTCTTTGGTTGTTGCAAGGGTTAGACTGAGACCAAAGAGAATCTACACAGCTAAACACAAGTCTAGCCCCAGGATTAATATTACTAACACTCACGATCCTGGAAAGTGCTTTGAATTTCAACAGCAACTTGAAGACGCTTTCAATGATACATCAGAAAATTGTATAGTAAATGATAAATGGAGTAAACTTAAGGAAACTATTTATAAAACAGCGGTAGGGGTTTACGGCACTGTGGATCATAAGAGGCAGGACTGGTTTGCGGCAAACAGCCAGATACTGCAGCCCTTGATTGATAAAAAGAAGATAGCTCTCTTAAGAAACAAGGAAAGACCAACGCGTAACACTCTGAGTGAGCTGAAGCAAGCGAGGAAGGATGTACAAAAGGCTGCCAGGCAGTGTGCAAATGACTATTGGATCAAGTTATGTGAGTCCATTCAAATTGCAAGTGATAAGGGAAACATCAGAAGCATGTATGAAGGGATAAAGAAAGCCTGTGGTCCAATGATCAAAAGAAGTGCACCGCTGAAAACCTTGACTGGAGAAATCATCACTGATAAGAAACAGCAGATGGATAGATGGGTCGAGCACTATTTAGAGCTTTACTCAAGTGAGACCAAGCTAGCGGATGATGCCCTCAACGCCATAGAGGCCCTGCCAACTCTTGACCACCTGGACACACTTCCCACTATAACAGAAGTTAAGTGTGCTATAAATGAGCTTGCATCTGGCAAGGCTCCAGGTAAGGATGGGATTCCAATAGAGGTAATCAGGAGTGGGCAAGACACACTCGCTCTACAGATCCACCAGCTAATAGAGCTATGCTGGCGAGAAGGACAAGTCCCACAGGATTTCAAAGATTCAAACATCATAACGCTGTACAAGAACAAGGGAGATCGGAGCGACTGTAACAACTATAGGGGTATCTCACTTCTGTGTATTGTTGGGAAAGTATTTGCCAGAATTGTCCTGCACAGACTTCAAGTCCTGGGAGATCAAGTCTACCCCGAATCACAGTGCGGCTTCCGTCAGAACCGGTCTACCATTGATATGATATTCTCATTGCGACAGATGCAAGAAAAATGCCGGGAACAAAATCAGCCACTGTTTATTGCCTTCATTGACCTCACAAAGGCATTCGATTTGGTCAGTCGTGAGGGTCTGTTCAAAGCACTAAAGAAGATTGGCTGCCCACCAACTCTTCTGTCCATTGTGGAATCGTTCCACACAGGCATGAAGGGTATAATCAAGTTTGATGGCTCAACTTCAGAAGAGTTTGAAATCAAGAGTGGAGTTAAGCAAGGTTGTGTACTATCCCCCACCCTCTTTGGGATATACTTTTCACTTCTACTGAAATATGCCTTTCGTGATCAGGGTGACGGTATATACATTCACTCACGCTCAGATGGTGGCCTCTATAATGCTCAGAGATTGAAGGCCAAGACCAAAATTAGCAGGGTACTAATCAGAGAGTTGCTTTTTGCGGATGATGCTGCGATTACGACCCACTCTGAGGAAGAATTACAACATCTACTATCTGCATTCTCCAATGCTTGTTCTGAATTTGGTTTAACAATTAACAAAAAGAAGACACAGATTATGTCACAAGGTGCACATGGTGTACCATCAATCTTTATTGACGACGCCGAACTGGAGATAGTAGACCATTTTACATATCTAGGATCAGAGGTAAATAGCAAATTATCCCTCGATCAGGAAATCAACATCAGGATTGGCAAGGCAGCAACAACAATGAACATGTTAGCAAAAAGAGTCTGGGAGAACAGGAAGCTTACTGCCAAAACAAAAGTCCTCGTCTACCAAGCCTGTGTCCTTAGTACTCTTCTTTATGGCAGTGAAACCTGGACAACTTACTCACGCCAAGAGAAACGTTTAAACAGCTTTCATATGCGGTGTCTGCGAAGAATACTTGGTATTAAGTGGCAAGACAAAATCACAAATACTGAAGTATTGGAAAGATCAGGTTGTGTGACGGTGTATTCCATGCTCAGTCTTCGTAGACTTAGATGGATAGGACACGTTAGGAGGATGGATGATGGTAGAATACCAAGGGACATCTTTTTTGGTGAATTATAGACGGGTAGGAGATCTCAGGGTCGGCCTCTACTACGATACAAAGATGTGTGTAAGCGGGACATGATTGATACAGGCATTGATAATGCACATTGTGAGCACGTCGCCGCTGAACGTGTTGCATGGAGGGCAACTATCAGAAATGGAATAAAGACAAAGGAGAAAATGATTGCAGATAAAGCACACACAGAGCGTGAGAGACGTAAGATGGTGCAAAATGGTGGAAGTGACCATGTTTTCACATGCACCTACTGTGGGCAAACATTTGCAGCAAGAATTGGCCTTACCAGCCACACTCGCCACCGCCATGGATCGTAGTTATTAAGCCTTTTTGAAGCACAATGTACCAAACTATCGTCTGTCAAGACGGAAAGGTGCCAATGGCTACTGTTCCTTCTATATTACTGCACTGTGGAAGCTGAGCTAGCCACCTGTCTCACACCACAAGTCACCCCTACAACATACATCAACCAGTCAGTGAACACGATTGAGTTTGCGCAATAATATCCATTTAATGCTGAATTAACACGGAACCACACAACACATAAATCCAGGAACAATAATTCTCCCAGAATATATCTTCATTACAACCGAACATTTGAATAACACTGCCTTCTCAAGGCCTACTTAATCTCATCCACCACGACAGTTTACTAGCACTCTCCCAGCCCGAACTCATTGGATCCAACCCACTTTGGATCTACGCCTCCGCTAACTATCCGACTCTCTCTCTCTAGGGCTAGACTTCAACTCACTATGTCTGCTGATAACCGGGCTCAGTCTTTAATCCTTAGTCTCAGAATTCTTATCACTGAAAACCACAGGCGGAGTTGTATCGTTAACTCCCCTATTCTTCACTTTCCCAGACCACCGACCTACAGTTGTCGCGTCCCTAAAGTCTACTGTCCATCACTGAACAAAACACAGCTCGGATTTCTATCCTTAACTCCGATATCCTTCAATATCCCGGGCCGCCGACTTCTACTGTCGGTTGTCGCGAGATTGCCATGAGTTAAACAGATAAATTTACCGACGTTTGCTGGGCGTGTATTTTCTAGGCCCACAACAGCCGTACTGGAAAAACAGCACAGGTTACCTCAGGTCAGCCCATATACACATTTGGTGGTGAGTGAGGAGGAAGTGAGTGCGCTGAATCAGATATCACTTTGACAAGTCATAAACACATCAGACGGAAATGGCTGCTGGGATTGTCACCACTGAACAGAAGCTTGACAGTTGTCAACAGTCAGAGACAAACCGGAATTGGCAGCGAGAGACAGGAAAACAGTGCATCTGTCAATTCTTGGTTTCCGGCACATCGAGAAGTTGACGGGGTTATTTGCAACTCTTTGTTGGAAGTAGACATAAACTTGCTGGCTTGTTTTGAAAATCTAAACCTGTGATGAAAAATCTAACATGGAGGGAGCCAGAGGGAGGATGGATCCCCGACAGGGGATGATCTGCACCTGTGTGGGGGCGTAAAGGATAACGTCACGTGGCCAACTTTGGTAGTTTGCCATATAAACTCGAGTTGAGATCAACTAGGGTGGACTTGAATAATGCTTTAGTTAGAGTGCCAGGGCACTGCAGTGCTTAGTGGAAATAATATCAACCGTGTGTTAATTAGTGGCTTAATTTTACACGTGCCTATAATGGCAGATGTAGATATGATTGATAGGACTGCAGGAGTGCCATTTAAGGTATAACCTATTATAATATATTCGTTATAATTACTTTAGGCAGTAGCCTTGTTAACTATAGTGTGATGATTAGCACTGTTAGTGGAAACTAGCTAGAGTAGGGAAGTGATACTTGGCTCGGTTAGCTAGAATAGATTAGTGAAGTGTTGATAAGCTTTACTAGTTGAGAATTGAGGGATAATAGGGATCTTCCCGTAGGTGTCCCTGGTGGGCGGGGTTCCGCATTCTGTTTGCTGATATTTTTTCTTTGTCATAGCCTGATTCGACTCTAGGTGGGTAGCTAATCTGCTCTATGACTAAGTCTAGTTAGCTAAAGATCATTAGGCAAGGTGATAGGCTTACACTCAGCCGAAGGGATCAGTGACTAGTACTATCACCAGATGTGTTGTTTCTATCCTAGGTTCCCTACCAGATCCAAGGAAACTCAACAAGTTTTGGGAAAGACTTAAAAAACCCATTCTGAAGAACACCAGTTCAAGAGTCAATAACGTTGCATACAGAAAGCAACTAAAAGCTAAAAGGACGTTGATTCACCACACATAGTGATGATTACAGATGCACCATACAGCATCAGACAGTAGTAACTACCGGAGAA